>CM040911.1:27557940-27743378 GCA_023029165.1 Gobiocypris rarus | reverse complement strand
TTTAATAATCGCTTGGATAAATGTATTTACAATTGGATAGGACACTCAAGACTCATGCATACATTTTTACTATCAGGAGAAAATTCCCCAAAGTGTTCATCTAGTCAGAATCCACTATCTAGTAAACATATTTTGCTGGACTTTAATGCTTCTACCCTTTTGAGGAACCTTTGTTCTGTTGATAAAATTGTTACCAAGTAATTCCAAATTAAGTCCTGGCCAAATTTGCCCATTGGCCTCCTTCCATCTTGGCCTCCTAATCATCCCCATACACTGATTGTCTTCATCACTCTGTCTCCTCTCCACCGATCAGCTGGTGTGTAGTGTGTGGTGGGCGTTCTGGTGCAATATGGCTGCCTTCACATCATCCAGGTGGATGCTGCACATTGGTGGTGGTTGAGGAGATTCCCCTTCTATATGTAAAGCGCTTTGAGTACCCAGAAAAGCGCTATATAAATGTTAAAAATTGTAACACAAATGCAAAAGCTGGTCATAAAAGCAAGATGACAACATAAGTTATAACCCTAATTAAACTAAACGATACCCTTTCTATCTTCATACAGCATATATTCTGTGGCTCTGAAGGCATCTTACAACAGTTCCCACAGGAGCGATTTATAGATTTTCATGACAGAATATGCTAATTAATTACTTGAAGATAGTTAACTCCACATCAGCTACATAAATTCATCAACTTACCATTCAGAAACTTCCTGTTGCACTCTACCGTTGTCACTTTTTCTTGAGTCTCTCCATCATTGTCCAGTTTGAACATAAAAGGCTGAACAGTTTCTGACCTTTTCAGTTCGTTTCTGTGTGAGGAAAGCTGAGCTGCTAACATGAGCTCTTGAAGCTCCGCCCTTTTCTTGAAAATGGGTGTTTGCATTTAAAGGTACCCTCAAAAGGTATTGCTCACCTTCAGAGAGTGACAATTTTAACATGTTATAAAGAAAGATCTGTGGGGTATTTTGAGCTAAAACACTCTGGGACATCAGAGACTTATTTTACATCTGGTAGGGGCATTATAGGACCCCTTTAATTCATGCGCCCTCATAATCATTCATCAAAATAAATGTCCCTCCCTCTTGCAGGGACATCTCTTCTTCTCTGTGATGACACAGCAATATCACATGACAGTGATCCAATTAGTTCCAGATGAACAAAATGAAATCTTGCACTACATCTTTTTTCTTGTTCAAGAAGTTGTTTCACTCAGATAAACATCACAATAGGGAAGAAAAGACTATCACAACTTGCATTTCATGCCAACTTCAATCTCAGTGTTTCAATGGGGACAAATGCCTGACAAATGTCGTACCTCACTGTCTTTCATTGTATGAACAAACTTTTTCAAAATATCTCCTTTTGTGTTCTGCAGAAGAATGAAATTCATTCAGCTTTGGAGCAAATGATAACATAATATAAATCTTTTTGCTTGAAGTGGACGAACTCCAAAGCAATAAGCATTTATATTTAAAAGCATTGCATTTAGCTAAATTATTTTTCTCCTACAGGTGGCGCTGTACATCTGGGAGGACGGAAAGGGACCTCTACTGACAGGGGTTCCAGAACTTTGCACGCTGCCAGAGCACAATCCAAGAGCGCAATACTGTGCCACCACTGTCAGCAGCCATTCACCACTGTGTGTAAGTAACCTCCACATCACGCGCTTAAAGGGGTCATGAATTGAGAAATCAACTTTCCCATGAGCTTTTGGTATATAAAAGGTCATGGTAATATAAGAATATCCTGCAAGTTTCAGAATTTAAAACGTCCTTGTTAGTCAAAGAAAAGCTTTTATTGACAGCTGGCTCATCAACGAGGGATCTGTGAATGTGCTTCCCTGTGACGTCAGAGTTCAGTGAAACGCCGCCTTAACTGAAGAAGACCAACGCCTAACTCTATAGCCCCGCCCACTGATTTGTGCATGACATGTTATAGATAAATAACATAGACCTACGTGGAGCTAAACCGGATCGAATTTCCAAGCAATAAAGCTTATGTTGAAATAACATTCCTATTTCTGATGTGCATTGTTCACTCTCTTGACTGGTAATTTGAAAGAAAAATACAATTGCGGAAGTTTTGAACATAATGATTTGTCTGCAGTGAAGTTTTGCAGATGCTTGTGCTTGTGTGTGTTTTTGCGGTTATATCCACCGATCGGGCGGGCCAAGTAATAAAAAATAACATTCCAATTAATTGCGGGTGGATGAGAGATAAATCGTTGTGTTGGTTTGATAAAGACATTTTGCGAGCCCTGTGGGCGAATCATTATGATGAACTATGTTCCTTTCTCCGCTGACGTTCTAATTTGTTCAAAGCGTTTCTAAGGATACTGATTTTTAGAAGGCAGACTGAGATGGAGAACGGACAATGGGAACAGGTTTGTGTAACATTAGCAACACATTATAAGCTGTTTGATAACGTAGTCGAGCCAAAGGCAAATCATATTAATTACCGTTATGTGTCCGACGTTGGAAAGAGCAATACCATTGTGCAGTGTTTATTACAGTAAAGTTGGCCGAGTGGACCTCTGAGTTGGTGTGAGTCGAGGCGGGCTAATTTTTAAGGAATAAAATTATTGAATACAGGGGACTTTTATTTACTTTGCATCTGCACCCACAACTCTCCCTAGCCTACATAGTCCATGTACACACTGTAAAGTTTCAGGAGTGACAACCACATTTAAAGGCAGGAGTGTGTCCCCTAAATGATAGGAAAAGTGACATGTGAAGGCTAAGTATGGTAACCCGTAATTCTTTTTCAAGAATTTTTGTAAATGTGGTTGTCACTACCTGCATTTTTCATGAGTTAATTTTTTGTACAATGCTGTTGTCACTCCCATAAATTACTGAACTGTGTGTGTATAATAACAGTGTTAAGCACTAAAAGGTGAACTGACAACCACATTTATTTGGCACACTGCTGACCAACTATCAAAATCTGTGTGGCAAAGCTGCACGATGCACTGGACAGTACAAATCGGAGTGAATGCATTTAGGCTACGTTGATGTGAAGCACAGACCAGTATCGATTTGTAACACTTTGAACAATAAAGCCAAAGTTGGTTAGTGTTTTTCTATTTATTGCCATTTACCACTGTCCAAAATTAACTTTCCCAAGAGGGGAAATATTTGCCCCCTCAAATTGATTTTGAGGGGTATTTTTTTCCCTAAGAATAACCTTATAAAATATGAATGTCATCTTTTAATGTTAACCCTTTAATGCATTGTTTTTTTTTTGTTTTTTTTTACTCGCAAATAAATACTCATAAAAAGTGCCAAGAGGTTAAAAAAAGGGGAAAACATTTTTATTCAATACATTTCAGCACATGCTCATGCCGAGAAACTGCTGATAAAAGACCCCAAAAAAAGTGTGCTCAAGGGAATGTTACATATCTTTCTTATTTGAAATGCAATAACTCAGGAAGGAAATAAGATAGGAGGACAATTCTTTTATGGTGAAGTTTTCCCACATGTAAGCTACAAATGGATCAAATTTGTGATGGCTTAAAATAATCAAAAGTGACCGCATTTGGAACCAAGGTAGCCTTTTTGTTTAGCCCTAGACACCCGGAAGGCATTTTAAAAATTGTTGTTCCTCCGTGAGGAATATCTTGTGCTCGACGCAATGTTGTTGATGTTGATTTTGGACCCATTTCAATTGGGAGCATCCACTGTAATAATGTGCCATTTTCTACAATCTGTGCATGTTTCATGAAATTACAAGCCTAAACACTACGTGAACGCTTCATTTGAGCTGGGTACCACCTGCAATTTTAAATTTAGTCAGTAAAATTGGAATTATATGACACTATAGGCTGTTACCAATTAAATCGTTATCAACCAAAGCCAGCTTTGCACTGCAGAGGTGGCAAAGAAGCTGCATCTAAAGTTGCTTTTAGATGTATTTACACAGTTTAATGCTGCTCAGTGGGCAGTAAATGCATGCACAGCAATTGCAATTGCATAATTTAATGAGATTAATGTCTTAAACATAACATTTTGAATACAGAAATATGAAATGAATGACGAAATTAAACACTTGGATTATACTTGGACAATAAAATACTTGGATTATGAAATGGCGACAGTAGGTGGCGGCAAGTCACTGTGTTAATGAACGAGTCATTTATTCAACCAATTTGCTCAAAACGCTGATTTATTCAGGACTAAAAATCAAGTGGCTTTCTACATGGGTCTTTTAATCACTCACTCAGTGATTCATTCAAAGACTCGGGAATGAAACACCACTCTGTGCGCCTATGACATGGCAGTCGCACAACGGTTCTGTGACTTTGCTTTGGAAGTTTAGCTGGCAGAGAAAATAAAACACATTGTTGTGTGACATCAATTAATATTATTAATGAAATAAACTCAGCGTAATGCCTAAAATCTAAAGTTGTGACTGCTGGGTTGACATTTGCTCTGCGCTATCCAGTGCATTGTTTGCACTGGACCAGTTGATCAGCTAAATAAAACAGGGGGTGTGCCATATAAGTAGACTAATGGGTAATGTGGGAGCAGATGCAAGGTACATTCATAGAATTGCGGGGGGCAGTTGTGACCTAATGGTTAGAGTTGGACTTGTAAACCGGGCAATAAAATGGCTGCCCACTGCTGTGCAGGTGTGTGTTCATGGTGTATGTGTGTTCACTCCTCTGTGTGTGCACTTGGATGGGTGAAATGCAGAGCACAAATTCCGAGTAAGACTTGGCTACATGTCATGTCATGTCACTTTCACCTTTTTTCATTTTCAAAAGCCTTCTCTAGGCTCTGCCCTTTTGTCAAGTCATTAGTCTGGTTGTTTGAGAAATTGTACATGCACCCTCAGTTTGTGCGATCTGCCGCCGATCCTGAACCAAACCAAATATTATGAATCAAATTAAAAATCCATTTATCCTAATCCATGCCTGTGCATTTCATACTGTTGCAGTCTAAAGACGGTGACCATGAATTCACTGCATAATTGTTATGCTTCAAACTTTACACAAATGACTATGAATATGTGAGGCTGGGTTGTTTGCAGACATCACCATCAGGTGCACTAAAGCATCTGTCACCTGTTTCCATAATGAACCATTAAGTTCAATCTCTTTGATTTTAAGTGTCACTTTGGTTTCTTGTTAAAACATTCTATTACATAATTCATAAGATGCTGGGCTTGAGGCTCTTATTTTACCTCATTTTGTAACTTTCTTTTGCAGATACAAAAAAAATAAAAAATATATTTAAAAGAAAATAATAGTAATAATGCACCAACATGAAAACTAAATACAGATTTTTACATTTTAGTTTGCCTTTTTCGCCAAATAATTTTGTCAGATAAATACCTTTGATTTATACCTTGTGTTTTGTTTTATTTTTCCTTTAAATTTAAAGTATTTAAACAATATATACAATTTTCCTCATGTTTTGAATGTTTACTTTCATTAAACTTGTAGGGTCATCAAAAACCAATATCCCCTATAGACATCACCTGTGTGTGTATACATATCAACAATATTAACAGACATCTTAACTGCAGATTATTTTAAAATGCACATGCTTTATTGGGTGACTTTGGGTGAATTGGTATTTATTTATGTGGTTCAGATATAATAATATGTTGAGTTTCTATTTATTAAACCAATTTCCATTTATTGTATTAACTCAAATGTTTAATTTAAATAAACTCAAAAATTTAAGGCAACCAGGTTTCTTGCTTTTTTAAGTTAAACCAACAATATTTTTTTACAGTGTGATTTTTAATATTCACAGCGGTTTCAGATCAAAGCAATATCTCCCTGAAGCAGCTATGAGCGCTCTTATCTCAGAGTTACAGTTCTCAGGCCTTTGCGTACTCTCCACAGATCCAGAACCAATTCCACACCAGAAATACACAAAAACGCACACTAGCATAATACAAAACGAAGTCAGACTTCTGCGTCTGCTGATAGAGTGTAAATCACTAGCAGATGTTTTCTTGCCTTTATTCCAGTCTGAGACTCTTAAAGCATGTATAGAAATAACAAGTATAAAATGCGAGTAAAAATGACTTAAGCGAGTAAATAGACTTGGCCGGTAACTTTAAATCACGTTGTAAGTATGATACTCTTGGTTTGAATGGTTCATAAGCACCTGTTTTGATTCACAGTGGCAAATTAAGCATTAAGCATTCATCCCAGGCGACTAAATGCACTAATGCCCAATATCGTTCACATTAAGCCTCCAAAAGGAAAATTGTGACTGTCTTCACAGCTGCAGTTTTTTACCAATGGACACTGACTCATCTGATGCTGAGTTACAGTGACCTGAGCTGCTGTCACAAATATACAAAGAACAAGCAGCTAGATAATGACTTAAAAATGTATTTCTGGAATAAAAAGAGTGTAATATACAGTTCCATGGCCTGTAAGAAATAATTCACCCACTAAATTCAGATATTAAAGTATTAAGCATTCTCCATGTGTGCTTACTTTAAGAGTAGGGCTTTTAATTTAACTCATTTATTGCAACCTTCTCCATTTTGCAGATTATTTTATTCTCGCCATAATGACCCATAAATTACTTAAAGGTGCCTTAAAAGGCTTTGAAACAATATTTTAAATTGTTCTCTGTTATCTACATAGAGTGTGTGTGGCTTATTTAAGGGCAAATTGTCCAGATACAGTTTTAAAGTTCCATTTACAACCCTAAAAATTGTGCCTACGATGTAATGCTCTGCTTTTGCCTTATTTGGAAGGGTCATGAATATTAATGATGAGCTCTGCTCTGATTGGCTTATTTCAGCAGCTGAAAAAAGTGCAGTTGTTCAGCTAATATAACACAATCACAAACAGCTCATGAGTCCTGACTCCTGACAGAACACAGATCGACTGAATGACACTTAAAGCAGAACATCTCAAATGGAGATCGCTCAAATGCAGCTTACTTGTTTATTGGTGTTGTCAGATCACCGTATGCTTGCGCGAGAGAGAGCTCACGTGCATATAGTTGCCAGATTGTAAATGTTTAGGTAAAACACCGGATAGAATATGTGCTCTTGTCACAGAAAAGCTCTGATTGGGGATTCAAATTACTTAAACCAGGCAACAAGCACGAAGACTTGAAAGTCCTCTTTCCCCGACAAAACCAAAACCAGTGCTTTTGTTCACATTTTTATTGTCAACTACATTTTAGGCTCGTCTTTTTTTCGTAAAAACGATATTGCATGTTTATATATAGTCACAATGTACGGTGATAGTTGTGTATGGTACTTGGAGTTTCCTATTGTTACTGTACTAGCATCTTGCGTTATCTAGACAATGCTGTCTCTCTAAGAAACTTTAAATTTAATCAGAAATTGATTAGATATTGTCCCAGGTTAGAAAAACTGTCCGTGGTGAAATGGGCGAGCAAGCGAACAATTTTGAATTGTTGCATTATCCGATAATAACAACCATGACTGTTGAAATTTTTTTATCTGTGGGATGAAAAGTCCTCACATCCCCTGTACAGCCTGGAACAAAACATTTGTGTCCATGATCTGACAATTTCACTGTCCTCGCATGACGCTTGTTTACCTGCAGAACTCCCGATGATTCGTTGCAGTTCCGCCTGACATTGAAAATGGGCTGGCATATACAAATGTTGGGGGGCATAGATATTAATGACCCCATCGATTGCATCATCGATGGCTATATGTTGAGATTCGCCTATTTGTCTGTGGCTGTGGCAAACAAGATTGACATATGAAGGAGGATGCAATGGTGTTTGAAACTCACTATATGTGATTTCCATGTGCTGAACTCTTGTTATTTCACTATGGCAATGTTAATTCAATTTTTCATTCTAGGGCACCTTTAAATAATCCCAGGGGCTCTTGTGTTTTTTTTTTTTTATAGCATCAGTGTTATTTATATACTTTTAAAACATGTATTCATGTTTTGAATTAACTAACCATGAACAATACATTTGTTAATTTTATTTCTTCATCTTTGTTACCGTTAGTTAATACAAATCCAGCTGTTTATTGTTTGTTCATTTTAGTTCACAGTGCATTAAATAATGTTAACAAATACAACATATAACATTTTAATAATGTATTGGTAAGTGTTGAAATGAACAAAGATTGATAAATGCTGTAGAAGTGCAGTTCATTATTAGTTCATGTTAAGTTAACTAATGTTAACTAATAAAACTTTATTGTAAAGCATTACCATAAAGTTTTAGTATGCTTTTGTCATTTTTTAACGTTCTGTTTAGCTATGTTGTTCAGTCGCCCAGTCGTGCCCAACTCTTTGCAACCCCATGAATTACAGCATTTCACACACAGAGGAAAAGGGTGTCAAAATGGTACCTTTAGGGGTACAACAGCTTGACAACAAAAAAGTTCATAGTATTTCCTTAAGGTGCGTATTTGTACTCTTAAGTACTAAAATACACCTTTTAGAAGTAAAACAAGGTACATAGATGTCCTTTTAAGGACAATGACAAGCTGTTGTACCCCTAAAGGTTCCATTTTGACACCCTTTTTCCCTGTGTGCAGGCCTCCTTGTCTCCCACTATCTCCTTGAGTCCGCCCAATTTCATGTTCATTGCATTGATGACTATCTAACCATCTCATCCTCTGCCTTCCCCTTCTCTTTTTGCCTTCAGTCAATCCCAGCATCTTGGTCTTTTCTAACGAGCCCTCTCTTCTCATTAAATGGCCGATGTATTTGAACTTTAGCTTCAGAATGAAACAGTCAGGTTTGATTTTGTTAAGGACTGACTGATTTGATCTCGATCTGCAGTCCAAGGGACTCTCAATAGTCTTCTCCAACACCACAGTTCGAAAGCATCAATTCTTCGGCACTTAGCCTTTCTTAAAATTTAGCTCTCACTGCCTTACGTTACTACTGGGAAAACCATGTATTTGACCATACTAACCTTTGTCGACAAGGTGACATCTCTGCTTTTTATCATGCCAGCTTGTCTTCCAAGTAGCAAGCGTCTTCTAATTTCATGTCTACAGTCACCATCTGCAGTGATTTCCATTGAACTTCCCCTTCAGTTTGCCAGAAAGTAATTGGACCGGATGCCAGGATCTTAGTGTTTTTTTTTTTATTTTTTATGTTGAGTTTCAAGCCAACTTTTGCACTCTCCTCTTTCACCCTCATCAAGAGGCTCTTTTTAGCTTTAATTTAGTTTTATTTCAGTTTTAGTACGTGTTTAGACTTAAATCTAAACGATTATTGTTATTAATAAAGTTTATTTATTTTAACTTAATTTCAATGAAAATTATTTGTAATAGTTTTATTCTTGAATATCAAAACTGCTTTGCATGATGATACTGTGTATTTCAATGCCTATCATCAAACCCATTCAGTTTACTGAGGTCCATATAAACTGTGGCCTTATTTATGTTAAAAGGATAGTTCACCCGAAAATGAAAATCATGTCAACATGTACTCACCCTCAAGTTGTTCTAAACCTTCTTTCTTCTGCTGAACACAAAGGAAGATATTTGGAAGAATGATCTCGGCAGCACAATTATTGCATATTTATTAATTCAGTGTCTGTGTCCAATTATGTTATTGAAAAAAAAATCCACTGTTCTTACTTTTCACAGCACTGTACTACAGTATGTACTTTCTTATGCACTTTCAACATATCGTTGAGCATTATTCAATCTGTCTAAACGTTCTGTTTACATGTGTGTCCCCAGGGCCAGCCAGTTAAGACTGAAAACATCTTCGTCGCAGTGAAAACTTGTAAGAAATTCCATTCCGACAGAGGTGAGTGGTACATTCTTGATAATCAGACGCCTCCCTCTCAAGCCGCCCTGAACCCTGCCCATTCTCACTTCACACCACTCAAGTCGCTGCTGATGAAGCTTGACGTTTTCTTTCGTTTTAACAGTTCAGCGAGCGTCACCGTTTGACCCCGAAACGAGAGAGTATTGAGGGATTTTTGGCTGAGTGCCCCGGTGGGCATCACTCCAGTCTACTCTCCAATATTAGAACCCTTCATGGCAACTCTGTACCAGGCATCAATTTAAGCTTAACGAGACAGTTAAAGTGTTGCCGTTTGAATCCAGAGAACCACCTGACACATTAGTTGCATCTAATTGCACTGATTATCATAATTACATCTTGCAAGTCACTGCAAGAGTTTTAAAGATGGTATTTGCAGTTGGAATAGCTAGTTACAAATGTGTGGCTCTCTTACCTGAATGTTGTGATTTATAATGGATTGTGTTTGCATCATGTGTTTGTTTAATTGGGGTAAAATGTATAGCCCGATTCTTTAAAAATGTTGATCACTGTCAGTTCTAGGAGATAAAGCAGCAGTCTGGATTGTGGGAGTTATCTCTTATGTGTTAAAGAACTATTGATTGATTCTGTATTCCCACACAACAGTCCCTGTGGTGAAGAAAACATGGAGTAAACAAGCGTCACTGCTGGAGTATTACAGCGATTACGCCGATCCCTCTATACCGACCATCAATCTGGGAGTGCCGAACACAGAAAGGGGTGAGCGCTCAGATCTGTTCTTCATACTTATTATATTCGTGATGTGAGATCAGTGTCTAGGTCAATTATAGGAAATAAATATATTACACTGTTGCAGAAAAATGATGAGGTGTTTCAATCTTGACTGCACTTATAGCCAAGCAGAAATTGAAAATTGTTTCTGGCTGTAAGACTGGAGAATCTGAAATAACTGTAGGAGATGGCGACTCTCTGAGAAAACAAAGGAAATGAACATCTGAACTTACTCTTGTGCATTTAGCATCCCCATCCGAGACGACATCACACTAATTTGATCACCCAAGAATTTACATTTCATTCCCCCAAATCTATAAGGGTTATTGTGAACAAGGAACATACAGTGTTGCGGTATACGTGTTTGGTATCATTTGAAATGTCTCAACTGGTACAACGGTCTTATTCTCACAGAAGTAAAGCGAAAGGTAACATGTTTTAAGAGTTAAGAGATATTTTGCTTACTATGTGATGGTGTGGCTTTGGTCTTTGCCTCCTGTCCTCAGTGGGGTGTAAACTGCAGATGTGGAGGCTTGATTAATGCAAACTCCCATTGAACTCATGTTAACATTTGAAAGAGGTTTCTGTCTTGGTCTGGTATTTAAAGAGATGTTGCAGAAAGGTCAAAATTTGCCCATTGGCCTCTGTCCATTATGGCCTCCTAATCATCCCCATTCACTGATTGTCTTCATCACTCTGTCTCCTCTCCACCTATCAGCTGGTGTGTAGTGTGTGGTGGGCGTTCTGGTGCAATATGGAGAGATTCCCCCTATATGTAAAGCGCTTTGAGTACCCAGAAAATCGCTATATAAATGTAATGAACTATTATATTTTAAAATGTAATTTCATTTATTCCTGTGATGGCAAAGCATCATCACTCAGTGTCTTCAGTGTCACATGATCCTTCAGAAATGATTTATGCTGATTTGGTGCTCAAGTAACATTTATTATTATTATTATTATTGTTATTATTATTATTATTATTATCGGTGTGGAAAACAGCTTAACATTTTTGTCAGTACTCTGATACATTTTTTACATTATTCTTTGATGTATAAAAAGTTCAAAAGAACAACATTTATTTAAAATAGACATCTTTCATACCATTATAAATGTCTTTACTGTCACCGTTGATCAATTTAATGAATCCTTTTAAAGCATCAATTTCTTTCAAATCTTACTGACCCCAAATGTTTGAACAATGTGTAAAATAGTGATATTATTTTATTTTAAAAATGTTATAATGATAATAATAACAACCAGAATGTCTAATATGGTTTTAACCTAGCGATGCTTTTCCTTGGGAGTCACAATTTTAAAGAATTTTACAGTACTTTTAACAGCATGTAATGCATGCAGAAAGTGAGATGTGGATCGCCATTAAATTACTAAAATATCTGTTACTACAATAAATTGTTATTAATTTAACTGATCATGTCAAAAATGGTACTGTACTGTTTTGCTATATTAATTGAGATACAGTTGAGAGAAGTACAATACCTCTGATATGTATAGAACATGTATAGCAACTAGCTGGATCAAGTGTTTGTTGTAGACCTCACATGTTGTAACACTAGCTGGAGCGATTAAAAATGTCTGATCAGATCATTTTTTCTGGGAAATTCTGATATCATCAGATATTTTCATCTGTTGACTAGAATGGAAGTAAAATCATTTCATGAGGCGATACAAGTTAGTGTAAGAAATGGTCAGTAAAGTGTGCTCCAGGGTCAATTTTCAGTATCTTTTCCAAGCGCTACCAACCAATAAAATGATAAGCTGAACTTCCATGGCAGTCTGTCACTGGTGACCTATGTGAATGTAATCATAATACTGAAGTGAATTTGGTGCTTTTCTTCAGATTAGAACAGGAAGTCCAATAAGAGCCACATCAGGCACCTTTACACTGGATACTTTCAATTTGCCGATTTATCCACGCTAGTGTGCACTTTATTTCAATAAATACCCTCCAGCACTCTTACATCCATGCTATATCTCTTTCCTGCAGGTTTTTTTTTCCTAACACTCAAACTTTATTTGAAGTCCCGCCGATGGGTCAATCTTTTGTTTGATCACCTTCTCCTTTTGTTTGATGTTCTAAAAAGCTCTTGGCACATTCTGTTCCTCTGTTCTCCTACTTGTTTATTCATAATGATATTAATTTGACATGATGCCTGTGACTAAGAACCCTCTTCAATGGATTCAATTAATTTCCTCTCTTAATCTCAATTGATGTCAAAGCCAAATCAAATGAGGATTCTTGCTTTTATCATCGGCAGATAGTGACAAAAGCAAACAGTCAAACCAAAATGTATTCAGACACACTTTCTCACATTATCACAGTTTAGAAAATGACAAGTACTCAAGAGTTAAACTGTCAGAGCAAATTAATCTTGATAATGTCGGATAACTTTGATAGAAAGGATGGACTATGGATTGTAATTGGATTACAATCAACCAATCAGCTGTCAAATTTAAATACACAATTAGATAATACCAATTTTGCAATGCTTCATTTAGTTCAGTCTGTGGTGTAAAAGGTCACATTAGCAAATAAAGAAAAAACACTTAAGAAAAACATGGTCAGGTCAAAGTGTCTGAATAAATTTGGTCCCAAATGTTACTGGTAGTCCACTGTGTGAAGAATTTGTGGGTATAATATATCACAGTTTACTTTATTTTGCTATCCTTTTTGCCCATTCCTGTCTAATACTCTTGCCTTGAATGTGTTCCATATTTCAAACATATACACACTGTCACTCTTGTTCCCATCTTCGCTGTCTTGAGGCTGGATTTAACTGGTGGCTGCAGGCTTATCCGTAGGTCGGCTCACTACATGGGCCTCTGATATCTGTTGAGGAGTGTCCTGTTCTCCCTGTGAAGTCTGACAGCAGCACATCCTGTTCTGCTCTCTTCCCTTAGCCTTCATTGTCACTGCCGCATTCGTGCTTTTCTCGCATTATTGTCACCAGTGCAGTTCCTTCGGGCTCTTTCGTATTACGGTGCACATTCTCTATTCAATATCACTACCTGATTCTTTGCTTAGGAAAACATTTCCAGCTGATATCACATCATGTCTGCAGTACTTACCCAAAGGGTACATAACGGAGAGATAGCGTTCCGTTCTCATTTCGCATTCCCATTCAGGCTGTGGACGGACAGAGTGGATTCATTTGCAGTTACTTCTGACAGCTGAATGACAGCGTTGAGGTGAAAAGCTGACTTGAAAATGTCTCAGCAAAGTCAGACAAACCTCTGGGTGCTGGAAAGAAAACATGAGGCAAAGTAGCTGAAAATGGAAGATTTTGTTTAGAAGAAATATTTAGGAAGGTGCTCGCTGACATTTCTTGCACTTTCCGATGGAAATTATGTACTTTTATCCATTGAAGCTTGTTTCATACAGAATAAAAAAGGTAACTTATCTCACAAGTCAGACTTTATTTATGGGTATTCCGAGTTTATATCTCTTAATTCTAAGAAGAAAAGGTCTGAATTGTACGTTTATGAACTTTATTCCGTGGTTATCACACAATTCTTAGGGGAAACAAATTGTGAGAAATTTTGTTAAAAATTCACAAAACAAGCTTTATTTAAACAAGCCATATTTATCCATTTGCAGGTCACTGTGGGAAAACATTCGCCATCTTAAGGAGATTTTTGAGCAGTCACGTGCCCAACACCGATTGGCTGTTGGTTGTAGATGATGATACTCTTATAAGGTAAGGCTCTATATTTGTGTACATCCGGGTGACTTATGCCTGTCGTCTGTGAAATCTCATGCGTTTACGAGGAATCAATTTACACGTTAGTGGGTGGCATAATGTGTTTGGTTCTCACAGCTTGCCCAGACTGCAGGCCTTGTTGAGCTGCTATGACTCCAGAGAGCCGGTGTGTCTGGGAGAGCGCTATGGGTACGGACTGGGTCAGGGAGGATACAGTTACATCACTGGTGGTGGGGGGTGAGTGTCTGCTTTACAATGAAAACAACCCGACATTATCTCAATACTTAACATGGTGTCCTAACCAGAAGTGAAGCCTATTAGCAACAAGGTGAGCCTTATTGGACACATTCGTAAAAAAAAATATATATATATTCTATATTCAGCCATTATTAGAGATGTTTTAATTGATTGATATCAGATATTTTATTGTGGATACTTATTTTATGAAATTTGTGAAAAAAAAATTCCGTGGATCTGTGTGAGCTGCGATCCTTTCGAAAGTGTGTATACGAGAAACACAAAGGAAAAAAATTAATTGGCCATTTATTATATTTTGGCAGTAGAATTAAATAATTATTGGCTTAATGATATTGCAAACAAAATTTTAATATCCAATATTAAAAGGGGTCATATGATGCTATTTTCAAAAATCATTATTTTGTGTATTTGGTTCAATAGAATATGTTAACATGCTTTAATGTTCAAAAAATACATTACATTATTATAGCCCCTTTTTGCTCAGACTTTTAAAACTTAACGCTTTCTACAAACCCTCCCGAAAAGTGTAGTGTGCTCTGATTGGCCAGCTGACCCACTGCGTTGTGATTGGCCCAACACCTCAAGCCTGTATCAGAAAGGTTAACACAGTTAATAATGTGTTCAGTTTTACCATATCAGTTTGAGCCTGAAAGCCTATCGATCAGAACCCGATACTCATGTATTTACAGTAGAAAGCATCTGCACGTGACAAACGCCAGCAGTTTTAAAGCACAATGTTGTGTTGAAGTGTTGCTTCAGCTCTGCTTGAGCTGCCAATGGGAAACAGAACTCTCATCCAACATAAACATAATGGTACATAAATCCATTTATGCACTTTTGATCGTAAGAACGACGTGTGTTACTCTACACTGCACAAAACTCTACATTTGAACAGTCAATAGCAAATAATCTTTTAACAATAATAAAACATACTTACAGTCTCTGATTCAGAAGAGCCGTATTGCCCTATAGCACTGACCCATCCCATTCTCGTGTATGCATTTGGGCGGCATTATGCAAACATTTCCACTCAGTGACGTAGGTGGTGAGGCATTTTAGCTTGGTCTGGATCTGCCTTCTCTTAGAATAAATCTTTTTTGTGGTAGACTTTGAGCTTTGTAGATCTTATACATGCACAAACGAAAGAAAAGGGAAAACGCATCATATGACCCTTTTAAAGTCCAAGACAACTGACATAAAACAAATACAGAAAATACAGAACAGTGTTTTTCAACCTTTGCCAACGGGGCCAAGATGTACATTTTGATGTGAATTCATAATTGGATGAAAAAACAAACAGTTATCACTGCCATTTTACAATTCTCAATCATAAGAGCTCTCTAATTTAGCTCCCTAAATGCCCACATGCTGTGCAATTTTCTAGCGTATTTTGGATACCGTGACTGTGTGGTTAGTGCACATGCAACCACCTGGTATACACAGACCTTGCAATGGCAAATCAATATCCCATGCCACAGCGCTCGATAAAGATGCATTCAGTCTACATTCATGTTTTTTGAAATGTCCTGCACTGAAGAAGTGTTGTTGTGTTGTGTATTGAACAGGATGGTGTTCAGTCGAGAGGCTGTGGTCCAGCTGTTGGCCAGCGGCTGTAAGTGCTACAGTAACGATGCTCCTGATGACATGGTTTTGGGCATGTGTCTCAATGCTCTACGAGTTCCTGTCACACACAGTCCCCTGTTCCACCAGGTACTCACACATTTATGATCGTTACTGTACTTAAGTACATTTTTCAATTATCTGTACTTTACTTGAGTATTTTTATTTTTAAAACATTTTTACTGATTCAAATGATCTGATCAGAGCGAGTCTCACAATAACAATTCACTTAATTTGCTAGTCTGATTCAAACGGGAGATCGTCGAAGCTCTAGTGCGCGTGTGACTGATGGCGCGAAAAATACGTTACAAATCGCAAATTTTAGGATTTATTATTTTAAATGAAAATCATACTGTAGTAGTTCACGACTCTCAGTTCTTTGTGAAACAAAATCTGTTTAAGCCCATTTTTAATGCTTGAATGCGGACCACATCATTGTCTCAATGGAGTAGGTTTTAGGTAAAAAAAAACGACAACTAACATTAAAATAACACAAATTAATGCCCATACATATTCCCTGCTGCCGTAGCAGTCCAATTTATATTAAAAACTAGTATGTTTGCATAAGAGTAATTCTTAAAATGTTAGTCATTTAGCCCTACGTGACATCTGTTTTTATATTATTTGTCAATACGCATTTAGTTTTTCCTAATTTATAAATATATGGAGGTTTTCCCCCATTTGTTTGCACACATGAAAAAGCCTGTCAGTAACCTATTTATATTTCAATACATTTAACCTCATCGAACTCGGGTTGTCCAGCGCAATGGGCGCTACATGTCGGCGCTGCCCACGAGGCTATCCATAGCGACAAAATGATATTTAGCCCATATTCATTGACAACCATATAAACATTCACCGCTCTATCTAGATAGTCAGCTTGCTGAAGTCACAGACTGAACTAAATTAAGCATTGCTTGGTAATTGGTTGACCTAAATTGGTATTATCTATTGTGTTACTATTATCTATTGTGTACTTAAATTTGAAAGACAACCATTTATTCCCGCTCCTCGGATTGAGCCCTGCCAATTGTGAGTTCCCAGACCCAACCTCTTGATGTGGGTCTGGCTTTTCAGGCTACACTTTATCTGTTATCTGACATTATCAAGATGAATTTGTTCTGACAGTTTGAGTCCTTGTCATATTTTATCACCATTTTCTAAACTATAGCGAATAAACTGTAGCCTGACAAGCGAGAACCACATCAAGATGTTGGGTCTGGGAACACACCATTGGCAGGGCTCAATCCGAGGAGGGGGATAAATGGCTGTCTTTCAAATTCCCTCTGCACACAATAGGATATCGCTACAACCAACCAGAGCAACAAAGAAGTTGAAGCTAATTGATAGATTAAACCTTCGTCGTATCCGGTCGGCAAAACCCAGAACACATCTTCCCTTCTTAAGAATGACTTCAGTGCCGTTCTTTGTTCTTTTCTCAAAAGAAAAGCTTAACAAGTCTTTTAGAGTCGCGGCTAAAGCTGATTCGAAAGGCCAGCTTCTTTGTTTTTAAGTAGCACGCGAAACTGCGGCAGCTCTGCCTTCATTATGTTAAGCCCGCCCACCGACTCTATACACAATATGCTTTGCCTGACCAGAGTTTGGTTTTTCCAGCTCGCAAGCCAACAGAGAGTTGCTTGACTACCATGGCTGCAAATTAGATAGCACTAACAGCAGCAATCATTCTCCCCTCCACCTTGTTTAAAGTTTATGGCACGGCCATCTCAGGAACTTGGGTATCAAAATGATCCTCAAGATTCCCAGTGGTAAATACAACTTAAGAGGGTGTTCATGTCCAATTTTCAATAGGAGACTTGTATTTATGATAATTCCGACAGCACGTGAAGGCAGTGTTAAACTGGGTGCTTGTGCTGGTGACAGCTAAATGCTGTTTATTTTTTGTCCTTAGTCCTCCACCTCATCCACATCAGTCCCTCTTTTTCACCTCTATTATCAACAACATCACAACTATTTAGCCGTTGGAAGAAACTTTTCACATTTAGATGCTGTGACATTTTTACATTTATACTGTATGTAGCGTGACTAAAGCCAAAGTCCCTTTTAGGCAAGTAATTTCACTCGCGGCCATCTTTGAAACGCTCTCGGGCAGCTATTTCAGTCACAGCTTTGATTAGGTAAACATCAAATTCTCCTAACAAGCTTACGATTAAATTACATATTTGAAATCACCAATGAAATCTGACAACAACTGTATCATAAATGTGGTTTCTTATGCTCAAATAGCGTAAAAAAGCTTAAGCCATATTGCGCATTGCACTTTCTCCAATTAGCACCGTCTTTCTATTCATAAAGTCTTTGCTAAAGCCACAGGCTAGACAAAGACATCATGCGCTGAGATCAAAGATTAGACTAGCCATCAATCTGTCAATATGATAGACGGCCTTCATTGCAAAAAAAAAATTGATTCAGTCTATGACGGAAAAATATTCGGTTAATGCGACCACTGCTTCCAGTACTTTTCTCAAGTCATTTAGGTTCAGTCAAACATCATGTTTTTTTTTAATGGAAAATGTTACTTTATGGGAGATGTTCTTTCTGAAACTTTATTTTAAAGTACGAAATAACAGGAAGTTAGTAACAGTATTAGTTTAACTCGGTAACACTAATCATATCTGCGCTTGTGTTTATTTTTGTATTCTGTCTCAGGCTCGTCCAGAAGATTACGCCAGGGAGTTTTTGGCCCACCAGACCCCCATTTCCTTCCACAAACACTGGAACATAGACCCTATTGCGGTGTTTAACAAGTGGTTGAAGAACAGCAAACACACTGAAGGACTACAGAAAAGCACTAAAGAAGAATTATAGTGTGTGTGTGTGTGTGTGTGTGTGTGTGTGTGTGTGTGTGTGTGTGTGTGTGTGTGTGTGTGTGTGTGTGTGTGTGTGTGTGTGTGTGTGTGTGTGTGTGTGTGTGTGTGTGTGTGTGTGTGTGTGTGTGTGTGTGTGTGTGTGTGTGTGTGTGAGAGAGCAGTAGTGAGAGTGTGTATATCTGGTCTGACGTAAAATGTCCTTCATTGTTAAATGTTTTCAATTTTGTGAATCTTGCACAAACATGAATGGAAAGATGCCTTCTGGTCTGTATGAATGTCCTCAACTATGTTTTCTTGGGAGTTGCATGTCTCAAATGTCTGAAATATTTATATATTCCACTATCATCCCAACCTGTTCAAGGTTATTTGTAGGTTTATTTTTAAACACTTTTGAATTATGTGTGAATTATAATATTGAAATGTACGATAAACTTCAAATCCTGTTGCCTTAAATTCATTTTTGCAGTGTCCTGATTTCAGTATTAAATTCAGAATCAACTGCCTCTCATAACTAATGAGAACGCATTGAAGCTATGTTGTCGAGTTTATATTCGGCCTTTAGAAATAAAATAAAAAATCACTATGAGAAACACTATCATCTAGAAGTTCATAATGTTGTTCTTGGCTGTTTTGAAGTTAATAGATAAAACTTTACATTTAAAGGTCAAGTGTGAGAGTTTTTCCCGAACATCTGCTTGGTCTGACAGGTGGTTAAGCCTAAAATCAGCTTGCAGTTATTCTCATTTGGATTTAAGAAACTTTATTAAATCTTACTTAATAAAATGCTGATTACAATTTTTACTCCAGCAAAAAAAGCTTTGGGAGAAAACGTGTTTGTTGTTTTACACTGATATACATAAACACAGTGTTCTAATCAGTGTCACTGCTAAATGTAAATTGAAACTAAGCTCAGGAGGGTCTTAATTAAAATGAATAATTCAGTTTTTTTAAGTTTTGTTTATGATGAATAAAACATAACAAGATTAAATATCCTGTCCCAGCTTGTCTGCTCAGCAATTTGTCTGGGCTCTGTTCACTCCCCTAAAAGACCCTACTGAATTTAAATTCACACCACATGGATGGATTTGCACCACTATTGCAATGTGAAATTGATCTGTTTCCATTTGCTTCAAGGAAATCCATTTGTCTGACGAGAGAGATGGATGGATGGATGGATGGATGGATGATCGGGTGGACAGATAGAGAGAACAATAGACACAATAGATAGATAGACTGACCGATGGATTGACAGATAGAGAGAACGATGGACTAGATAGACAGACAAATGGATGGACAGATAGAGAGAACGATAGATAGATAGATAGATAGATAGATAGATAGATAGATAGATAGATAGATAGATAGATAGATAGATAGATAGATAGATAGATAGATGATAGATAGATAGATAGATAGATAGATAGATAGATAGATAGATAGATAGATAGATAGATAGATAGATAGATAGATAGATAGATAGATAGATAGATATTCCAAATTATTAAGCAAGTGACATAGTAGGTTTTTCTGCTCACAAACATCCAGATTTTATTTTTCAAAGAAAGTGTTTGTTTTATTCATGTTTTTAGATAAACAGCCTCAGGCATGTTTCGTAGTTTGCCAGGTCTTCTTTGGTAAATGGAATACCTACTTAAAGAGGTTTTTTCCACATTAAGCAAGTCACAGTTCTCAGAGATATAGTAGAGATTATCAAACTATCAAAAGATTTATAAGTCATTTAGACCACCCAACTCGGACGGATAAAGGGCCCTATTTTAACTATTTAAGCACATGGTCTGAAGCGCACGCGCAAGTGCACTTACGGTGTGTCTGAATCCACTTGTGGATGGTTAGTGTTCGCACATGGTCTAAAATGGTTTCCTATTCTCTTAATGAGTAATGGGCATTTTCAGACCAGCACGCCCATGGGCGCTCAAATGGGTGCAACTGCATTTGCTATTGAAACAGTTGTGGGATTTCATGTGTTGTGTGATATCTCTGAAAGTAGCAGTGCTTCGCCTGTGCTTCCTCATAATGTAGTCCCAAGTTAATTAGGTAGAAGTTATTATGTGGGTTTTTGATCACTTTTACTCGGGACATGCTAGCTGGCAACATAGGATTCCATTCCAAAAATGTATTTGCCCACATATCTAAATGTAGGAAAGATGTTGAATAAAAAATGGTAGAGGGTTCCTTTAAGACACAGAAAAACAATTGTTTGTTGTGGTCATCTTTAATCAAAGTCTAAAAAGTAACTTCCGGTCTGGAAACGGTGTTCCTTCTCAGATGACGGCAGTTTGACGACTTGGGTTTGAAAATGCTTAACCACTCCCCTCCAGCCATTAGTCTGCTACAAGCGAGAGATGGAGAGGAGGAGCGCTGAAGTGAAACCCTGCCCTCTATTCAATATTCTGTTTCACTTGGAAATACATCACAGCACTGAAGAAAACTCAATTGCTACTTCCGGTTCAGTGGGACTTTAAGGGAAGTGTCTGTCAAGCAAACTAACTGTATTAAATGGGAAGCTATTAAAAAAGCCACTGTTGAGCAGCAAGCAGGTATTTGAAGCTTCTGGCGTCTCAAGAACCTCTCGATGCAGGCTGGCAGTTGTGCATAAATTTGCATGTCAGCCACCCCTAACAAAGCTCAGAAAGAGAAACATTTACAGTGGGTTTAGAAATACACAAAGACTCTTATATATATATATATATATATATATATATATATATATATATATATATATATATATATATATATATATATATATATATATATATATATATATATATATATATATAGTTTTATTCACTGAAGAATACGCACTAAGATGGATGGATTACTGAATGGCTGGTGATTGGCATCTCAATTCCAACAGGACTGTGATGTCAGTAAGGAGGTGGCTGATGTTGATTTGGTTGGGATATTGCGAAAGTGAGATCAGTCGTAATGAGTCATATAATGTCCTCCGACTTGATTGCATCTTCCTCTATGAGATGTGGAGATGCAGGCTTCTCCTCTGTGTGGTAGCAGGATTTTGAGTAGGCTAGTTGACTGAGGAAAAATAAGTAGATCGTCTTAACTCAGCTGTTCTCTCCTGCTTCATGGCTCCCTTACAGTCTAGCTGGAGTGTTAGATGCTGTGGGCACACACACAGTTCATGCTCTGCTCTTATTCACCATCCTTCCAAGGACAGTAAGGTGTAGGCTCCCCCTGTATGGGCAGCAATAATGAGATTGGTATGATAATGATAATGGATTGGGTCCTTCACGGTATTGCTCATGACTCTGGTTGACCTATCCTCAGAGGATATGGCAAGCATCGAAGTTGGCCTAAATATCTCCCTGATTTCTTACAGCAGGACTCGATCGATTAGTGCTTAAAGTCTCTGAGTGGGTTACCGAGACACAGAATCTCCCCTATTGCTAGAGTAAGTAGTTTAAGCTCCCCTATAATCCTAAGGGGTTGAGTTCAAATGGCAAGGAAGCCGTTTCTCTAGGTCCTTCTTGCTTTTCATACCTTTGTGATGAAAACTGATGAGCTAATTTCTCCCCCTGAGATGTAGTGTTTGATCAGGCTCCCTTTGAATAGCTACTCTATGAAAGGCTGTGTCAAGTTTTTGACATAACTAATATTGTGCACTTGGGTATTTTACCTGCCCTGCAAGGGAGGGAGGCAGGTTTTTCAAAAAATCCAGGTTTAAGCTGTTTCTCTTGCTGTGGAATTTAGCTTAAGCTTAAAGGAATAATTCACCCAAAAAAGAAAATTCTGTCATCATTTAGTCACGCTCAAGTTGTTCCAAACCTGTATGAGTTTCTTTGTTCTGCTGAACACAAAAGAAGATATTTTGAAGAATGTTTGTAACCAAGCAGACATGACCCTGTCGGTTCACCACTGTTCCACTGTTCACCACTTTGATAGATACTGACAACTGCAGAGCGGGAACACCCCACAAGAGCTGCAGTTTTGGAGATGCTCTGACCCAGTCGTCTAGCCATCACAATTTGGCCCTTGTCAAAACCGCTCAAATCCTTCCACTTGCCCATTTTTCCTGCTTCTAACACATCAACATTGAGGACATAATATTCACTTGCTGCCTAATATAACAGGTGCTGTGATGAAGAGATAATCAGATTCAGTATTATTCACTTCACTTGTCAGTGGTCATTATGTTATGCCTGATCAGTGTATATCTATATGTGTGTGTTATATACTGGAAGTTTAAGTTGCAACTGTAAGTGTAACAGTCCTACTATAATATGAACATTATGTTTACCGTATTAGAGTGCAGTGCACATTGATGAAATTGAAATGCACACCTGTTCTGTCTTAGAAATGCTTGAATGATTGAGGAAAAGGTTCTTATTCTCCCCAGCTGTTGGTCCTGACTCCTGTTTGTTTCCTTGATGTTGTTTCATTATCAGAAATTGTAACAGTGGGTTGTGCTATGTCTATAAATGCTTTCCAATTGAATTAACGTTCATGACATGCATCTCTGAGCTCTGAACTGATTGATCTCTGATCTAATGCTTTACATTCCTCTTCATTAGTGAAATTCAAGATTCACCTGCACAATTCATCAATTCAGGGCACATTTAAAAAACATAATAGAAATATATAGAAAATATACTTGACACATCATGATAACTAGCTCAACCATTTTGCAATGAATGGCTTATGCGATGAATGACTAGGGGTAAGACTATTCAACAGATATCCATATAATACCTTCTGAGCAACATGCCATTAGCAATTGATATTGTAGGAAACAGCAGAGAACTGTACATAATAAATTGCATGAATGTACCAAAGCATTTACAACTTGTTCAAAAGAATGAGAAACTGCTTTTATTATGTGCACTTGATGATGTGAAGGTTGAACGAGGTTGAATGAGAATTTCATTTCTTATCTGAGAAATGTACCAAAGCCACTGAGAATTTTTTTTAATAATGTGGAAAAGGCTCTTTAAAGCTACACTGTGTGATATTTTCCCCCATCTAGCGGTGAAAAGGTATACTGTATGACCATCCAGTGAATATTAGTTTCTGTTCCTCTCATTTCCGATTTCGTTTTAACTCCTACGGTGGCTGATTTAGTCCAATATTAATAAGGCTTCCAGTTTGATCAAGTGATGAGGTTACTTTAGAAAACTATTATAATTTGCAGTTATTTAATTAACATGTTATTTAATTAACATTGTCAGTTAACATGTAGGTTATGACCTCTATGTAAAAATAATAATAGTATTACCTTTCGTTATTTTTACCATTTCATTGCTAACATCAGCGATCAGGTTCCCAGACGAATGCAAGCTAATCTTAGTAAAGTAACTTTTATCTGTGCTATTGTTATTCAGTATATTGTATGCGACATCACTAGCGTAAGGCAAAGTTTACATTGTAGGCTATATCAGTCTCAAGCAATCCCCTCTTCACATTCGACACAGTGCCATCGAGTGTTAAAACGCCAAAGCCAAGCTTGAATTTACGGGTATGTCCTCTTTGGCTAATGTACTTTCAAGATGGAGGGGCAACATGGCGACGCATATTTGAACCCCTCACCCGTATATATTTTCAATGGCATATTATACACTTACGATAATACTTTATTACTTGAAAGAAGTAAATATACATTAATGAGCACATATATTTTTGAAAGAACTAAGTGTTTTTAGCTAAGAATAAACTAAAAAAGTTACACAGTGTAGCTTTAAGTAGATTTCCCATTTACCCAAGAAAACCTGGCAAACCAATAAAAAAAATAATAAAAACTGGATGATACCAGATCTAAAAAAGATGATTAAAAAAAAGAGTTATGAATCTGTATCGAAATAGCAGTTCGGATCGTGATGATTTCAGCAGTGACTGATTTATAACTCCAAGCTTCAGGAAGCTGTGTTTTGAAATCGCCCATCGTTATTTAGTTTTTTTATTTGCACAAAATCTATTCTCGACGCTTCATAAAATGATTGTAGAACCACTGTAGTGAGATAGACTTTGTAACGACGTCTTTAGTACCTTTTATGGGTCTTGAGAGAGGAAATGACATTAGTGTCAATGGAGGCCTTTCTGAGCCATTGGATTTCAACAAAAATATCTTCATTTGTGTTCAGTTTATGAACGGAGGTCTTACGGGTTATATTACTAGCTTGACGTGGTCATACTCAATTCTTGTCAGAATATGAGTCTGATTCTGCTCCGTTAGGCTGTGATTATGGGGCGTGTTTCAACCGAACCAGGAAAGACCTCAATTGGATAGACCTACAACCAATCAGAGCAACGGCGCATAATTAGTTGTCAAATGTCAACAGAACTCAACTGCACTGTCACAAAATATGTGACCCCTATGTGATATATAGACCCAGGAATGAATTTTAGCAGGCAACCTTGATAAAATAACACATATTTTACATTTCATTGGTCCGAACATTTTTGTTCGACATAATTACTCCTTTATGCCCGATCAAGCATAGACAGTAAAAGAAATGGACACAGCGACCCCATAGGCTTCGACGGGGAAAAGTGAAGTCAATTAGAAGCACTCACTTCCTGATGGCTTAGCGTACTGCGCAGCCTCAGACTGAGCTTGACGACGTAGATGTGACGTGAGCAACCTGTCTGACAGTTGTACATCTTCTAGTAGTTGTGCAAAGTGAAATCTGAATCACGTTGTTGAAATATTTTGTCCCGTTGCTTCTGGTTCTCTATGGGCTTCTCCCCATGCTTCTCGACTTTATCAGACTATGCCTTCATGTCCCCCCGACTGCCTCATAGACAGTAAAAGATTGCCTGCGAGCTTCTCCTCCTGCCTATATGGTAATTTCTCTACTGTGCACTGAGATTTGCGTGGTTATGACACAATCGTTAGCCTATTTTTTTTTTAAATGGCTTCTACAGGGTGATAGTGTTAAGGCATCTTTACACAGCCGAGTTAAGGCGGATCTTTTGCAGCTCTGTGTCTGCTCAAGATTCTGTGTAAAGACGCAATGCATATAAAGCAGACTTAAAATATGTCGGGTCTGACCCACCTCAGCCCCTCTTTCAAAGGCGACACTGAAACACCTCAGATGTAAAGCTATTCGCTGTCAAAGTGACGCCAAAATGAATGGGAGTCAATGGAATGCTAACAGTGATGGCTTGGTTAGCAATGGCTGCCCCTATGGAAGGTATGCTATTGCTGGATTACCCCTTGGGATCAAGTCCAGACCACTGCCCGAGATCAAATGTTGTGGGCTGGCATGTGGCATCCATGCTAGTGTATTACGGGTGTAACATGAGGGTAAGTAATTAATGACAGAATTTAAATTTTTGGGTGAACTAACCCTTTAATAATTTGGAGCACAGTATAGATAGATAGATAGATAGATAGATAGATGGATGGATGGATGGATGGATGGATGGATGGATGGATGGATGGATGGATGGATGGATGGATGGATGGATAGATAGATAGATAGATAGATAGATAGATGGATAGATGGATGGATGGATGGATGGATAGATAGATAGATAGATAGATAGATAGATAGATAGATAGATAGATAGATAGATAGATAGATAGATAGATAGATGGATAAACAAAGGGTGACAGTCTTACCTTTTCGTTTCAAATGAGATCAATCTACATTTTTTATGCAAATAGTATGGAAAGCTAAGACCAGACTTAAAGATATAAAACAGTTAACTGAACTAACCACAGGTTTCATAGCAACCACACAAGATGAGGCTGACGCAGTCAGCTCTCTCTCTCTCTCTCTCTCTCTCTCTCTCTCTCTCTCTCTCTCTCTCTCTCTCACCGCGGGACAAACTTTTGCTCTAGCTGTAAAATGTGACAGGTTTCCACCTGTATTGCCGTACTCAATCTATGAAGCGGAGAGAAGCTTTTGAATTCCCCGTGAGACTGGTTGCGCATTCATTCACACAATAACGCGCTCTATTTCCGCGCTTATTTGAAGGAAGCTGTCTAGACAGATATCGAGATTTTTTCCTAGCTCAATGTTTGGATAAATGTAATTGGACTCACGTGGGCATGCACGACTGGCACGGCGCCACAATGAGTTCGGTTCAGTCTGATGCTGGGAGCGTTTTTACATTGGATTTATGTTTGATATGGATATTGTTCACTATATCGATAACAACAATCGAAGGTAAGAAAATATATTTGTTGGTGTACTTAGTTTCATAAAAATCCATGTTTCACTGTAAATGTAAGGTGTATTTATAGGAATAGATTTTAATGACCTCAACATCAATAAATGATGAAAACGCTAAATTATATAGACTATTATTCATATTAAACACGAGATGACAAACATGACATTACTTGTAGCACTTTATTTTATAGTCCTGTTCCCCGTGAAATAATTCACAATAACTGCATTCTAAAAATGCTGAGTAAAACAACCCAATGTTGGGTCAAATATGGACTAACCCAGCGATTAGGTTGTCTTAAGCAAACATTTAACGAACTGCAGGATAAAACAACCCAACTGTTGGGTTAGTCCATATTTGACCCAACATTGGGTTAAAACAACCCAGCAGTTTTTAGAGTGTGGGTAATAACTAGGTACTAACACTGAATCTACCCCCAAAGCTAACATTAACCCCTGTATATTACCAAGTATTTTCTTAAGCACGCATACTGTAAAATAAAGTGCAACCACATTACCTTTTCATATTCAATCATGATTTATAAGTGGTGCCAATGTTACTTGCAATGATAAGTGTATTGTACTTTTTCAACCCCTTTCTAATTCATTAGAGGTGAGTAATGTAAAGTTGTAACTTAAGTTAAATAGCTGGAATCAAAGATAGTATAACATGATTATGGAACATTTTTAATTGGAAAATCATCCTTCAATATAAGGAAACACTGACAATTGTGCGGTACCACACCACAGGAGACATATCAAGGGTTTAGGATGTGACCTGATTGCATCAAAAGTGAATAAGTACCAAGTAAAATTAAATTTCTATTAATAGCCCCTATCAGTCACTAATATGAAATACAGTATCACAGCCCATATTGTGTTTAGATGTATTGAATAAATAGTCTTTATCACTAATCTTGGCAATATAGCTAAGCCAGTATTCCCGTTTTGCTCTTGAGGAACAGGCAGTTATCCAACTATAGACAAAAGGGACTTTATTGCAATGAAGAACCTTTTACATCCATGGGATGTTTCCAATGCACAAGAGGTTTTTTTGTGAAAAAAGGTTCTCATTTACACTAATAATAAAAAAGGTTATTTGGTGTAAGGGTCTTTGTGCACCCATGGTTATTCTATGACATCACTGTGAAAACCCTCTTTTGAGCCTTTATTTTTAACTCTTTCCCATTTACATTTTTTTTTAAAGTTGCCAGCCTCCCTAGCTTTTAATCATTTTCACAAAAATATTTAATGTTGATGATCGCATTATTTTACATATGATTACATAAGATTCTTTGCATGTGTTTTGTTCAGGAGATTCAGTACTCTTTCAGAAGATGTTTCATAGCTCTCCCTATGTTATAACAGGGAACACATGGAAAATTCTGTGTTTGGCTGAGCGTTTTCTCACAGATAGCGGAAAAATCGGTGTTTGGCAGGGAAAGAGTTAAGAATGTATTCTGGATGACATGGGAAGATGGGATTTCCTCAAAATATTGGTGAAAAAACGGTAACACTTCACAATAAGGTTTCATTAGTTAACATTAGTTAGCTAAGATGAACTAATCGTGAGCAGTAAATTTGTTACTGTATTTGTTAATCTTTGTTAACGTTATTTAATAAAAATAGAGCTGTTCATGGTTTGTTCATGTTAGTTCACAGTGCATTAACTAATGTTACCAGTATTTTAATAATGTATTAGTAAATGTTGACAGATAAATAAATAAATGCTTTATAAGTGAACTTCATTATTAGTTAATGTTAACTAATGTAGTTTACTAATAAACCTTATTGTAAAGTGTTACCGAATAAACTTCCAACCATACCTAAACCAAATACATTTGATAGAACTTTACAAAATGCATAGAGATGTAATTTGAATATAATACTGATTGTTGGGCTCATGAGTAGCCTTTATGCTTTATACAATACAGACTGTTTCAACGCAGATGCAAACGTCATCAAATATTGAGACGTACTGAGAGCAGAAATCAGTTCGATGTTGATGCAGTTCAGTTCAATAACTGTTTAAGCTCATCAATAATTAAATGAGTTCAATTCAGCTATAAGCAGCTCCACAGAAGACAATATTCACATTAAGTCAGTTCAGTGTTGATTCAGTCCCATTCAATAACAGGAAACAGTGGTGTCATCATCCAGCTCAGTTCAGTTTACGGCATTATAGTTCAAGATCCCTGAACAGACCGCAAACTGTTTTCTTTTTCCTGTGTTTTTCACAAATGGCATAAATTCTTATCTAAAACTTGAACACTGAGTTCTTATTGAAGACATTCCAAGACACAAACTGAACAGAGAGTTACTACAAGACACTTTAAAGGGGTCAAAGAAAATTCACCCTCACTAAATTCATTCTCTCAAATTTACTTTTGCCTTTAACAGTCATGATTAAGTATTTTGTGTTTAAGAAATCTATAAAATAATGGATCTGTTTGTGGTTTGATATATCTCTCGTCACCTCTCTATTTTCTTCTCCCTTACAAAGATGCACCTCAGTGCTGTATAACACTCGTATGAATATTCTAACCTAATGATATTGTCTCTGAGTGTGTGTCACCATATCAGAGAGTGTTTGAGTCTTTAACAATCAAAGAATATATATTTAATTTTGACAATCTTTGTCCCTTTTCTCAAGGCATTTGGAAGCATGTTAGTAGGTTCTCAATGTCTGTTTAACCCTCTGGTGACTCTTTTACATTTTTAAAAGGAAAAAAAACTTTAAAAAAAAAAAAACTTTTCACTTCATCGGAATGGTACGAAACTTAATAATAATGAAAATGATTCGAAAAGGCTAAATGGTCTATTTGTACTTCTCGCGTTCAAAAATGACTGCATTGGAAATTAATATGAAACAAATTTCATCTAGTGGAGACTTTTGGTTCTGCACCCAAACAAAATCTTACTGAAAGGTATTTTTTTTCAAATTTGGAACAGAACTTTATGATTTATGGCTTGGATCTTCTCACAGTTTTAGAGTAAAAGTGTTCATATGAAAATATATATTTCATATGAAAATTGAATATCCATATCATAAATGTTTCCATATCAAAAAAATGTAAAATTCTAGAATTGTTTTTAAGTTCACTTTTTTTTACTTCAGCTATAATCTGTGTCATCTTTAAAAAGAGACTAAACTTAAGCATGTGCTCCAAAGCATTCAGTTTTTATGTATTGTTTAAGTTGGAAATTAAATTTTCTGGTCTATGTTTAAAAAGTGAATAAATGGATTATAACTACTGTATAAATATAATTTAGTGCCATAAAATTATTACCTGACGTGGTCATACTCAATTCTAGTAAGAACATGAGTCTGATACTCAAGTATATGTCTCTGCAGGTTAGTAATAGGAGTTACCTCATCAGTGGGTGTGGCCATAAACAGAGGGACGGTTTCAACTGTGTTACCTGATTTGCCCACGTCACAGTGTTGGTAGGGTTTAGGGGTGGGTCGGGTGAAGGGGATCATTTTCATTGTGTGATGTATAAACACCCATCAGTTTGAAAACACCCACTAATTTAGAAACACCCAGTCTTGTTCCGCAGAGACCTCATACTCCTGATACTGCTCCATTGGGCTGTGATTATTGGGGTGTGTTTCAACCGAACCAGGAAAGTCCTCAATTGGATAGACCTACAACCAATCAGAGCAACGGATTAAATGACATATGATGAGCGACGCATAGTAGTGGGAAGTTCGGATAATTTTAAGGACTCAGACCTTTGAATCTCGTTTGGCAAAATTAACACTTTTTTTTTTCTAGTAATTTCGTTCATTTCAGCAGAATGTGATTCAAATGTCACATGTTAAATTCCCAACACATCAAGTACTTATGCAAACGTTGATCATATTTGGAATAACAAATAAATTATAAGCTAATGCAGCCAATGCCTATTTAATCACGTCTGTTCCCTGGAAAGATTAGTAACGTTACACCTCTCCTGCTTCAGGTTTGAGTCATCAGTGTCTGCATGCAGTCCTGAAAACAGAATTGATTAGTTCACCTCTTGAGTCTTCGTGGTTCCAGTCATTCATTCTCACAGCCCCATAGACTGAATGCAGAAGATCCTGTACCAATGCCCTGTAGCGCATACACAAAATGAACAACTCAATGTTCTCGAGTCATATTTAAGATTAGTTCAAAAAGAACGAATCGTTCATGAACGACGATCACTAACGCATCACTAAAGTTGTCAACAGATCTCAACTGCACGCACACTGGAAGAAGTAGAAGAAAAATATGAGTGTAAACGATCTTTGGTGGTGTTGTACAAAATAATTTAATGATACACAGAGTATTTACTAACACAATCATCATTTTTGAGAGAAATAGTGATGGTGAATGCTAATCAAGTTTTCAGTTTAGGATTAGAACGAATTCAACCCAAGCGCTCTTTGGTGACGTGGATGAATATGTTTCTGTTTATCATCTGTCTGTCATCGTTTAAAGACCGCCCTGACAATTTGATTGGTCAGAACAGTTTCTGTTTGGGCATAATTAATTCTCAATGGATCGAGTCCAGACCGAACTGCCCGATTTTAAATGTTGTGGGCAGGGCTAAGTTCGGCTGGCATCAGGCTAATAAAATTCCCTAAAAATACAAAATAAACATTATCGAACTAAAATATAGTACGTTAATTTCTTTGAAATAAAAAAGCACCAGAGGGTTAAACAAAGGCTTGGATCACTTCGTAACTCATAATTGTTACAGAGAGTTTTTACTAAAGCCTTAAAAGCCCCAGTATCCTCAATAAACTATATACATAATTATTGTTCAGTACTGACTAAACCCAGGTAAAGGTGGGTGTAATAATCACACACAAACACATGCCCAAGGTCTTAGAAGAAAAACAAGAAAGACAGTATTATGGCAGTGTAAGACCGCTGAGTTCGATCCAATGGCGGCAGCGAAGAGCGGGTGAAGGGATTTGCGCGTTCGGTGTTCTCAGCTGGGCAAAAAAGATTTAATTCCAATTCCTCTTTATCTGACTCCATTTTAACATAATTTAGAATTTAGATTAGAATGCCAATTTGGTTATTTGGTCATTTATATTTAATAGTTAGCTACACATTTAATTATTCCGTTTAACCCTTTGTGGAAAATACCCATTAATAATTCCAGAATAAGTCAGAATAAATCAAAATTTAACAATTTATTAAACAGTCAGGTACATGTATAATTCCAATTACATAATCAATTCAAAGATCCTCAATACAAAACATCAAATACTCTGAAGTAAAGAGTGAGAGATGCGTTCCTGACTTTCCATACGTAACGTTGGCTGGACACACAACGTTACGGGCGAATCTGAATTACAATATTGCGTCTCAAACTTTCTGCTACGTTGCCTTAACTATTCAGACCAGACAGTAACTTTTTCAAATGGAAACATATGTCAACAAAGGAATTTAAATTTGATCACTCTCCAATTTGCCTGGATTGAAAGAAGAGACCAAATGGCTCCAGAAACCACACTCATTATAATATGCAAGATATTTCTAAACTCTTAAAACCGTTGTTATCTTGAATATTTCTGTGGGGATGAGATATTTGTACCAGTCGCACTGAGAAATTTCAAACGATATCAAACACATAATATTGTATGGTGAGAATTGACATTTAAATCAAATAGATTTTAGGTGTTCGTGATCAATGCATGAGGGTCCGTAGGATGGGGGAGTTTCAGGTGAAGAAAATACATGTAAATTAGACCCATTCATTGATACACTCAGCGTGATGTCATTTGCAAAAAGTGTCCTTTGTCCTCTCAGACAATCTGGCGTTACTTTTTACAGCCTTTCAGCTGCATTTATACTACCCAACTGGGTCTTTACATTATTAAATAGCATATTACCTGAACATAGGCAAGCATAAGCTTCTGAAGTGTTTGAATTAATGTCTTAAGTGTGCTCTTATACTGTTGCAGCAGCAGGCCTGGAGCGCAAGCCTTCCGAAGACTGTCCTCTGGGTCACTTTCCATGTGGCAATATGAGCGTTTGTCTACCACAGGTTCTGCACTGCAATGGCCAAAATGACTGTCCCAATGGAGCTGATGAGGATAATTGTGGTAAGAGCTTTTTACAGATAGAGACATCTCACATATGTGTGTGTATATATATATATATATATATATATATATATATATATATATATATATATATATATATATATATATATATATATATATATATATATATATATATATATATATATATATATATATATACAGATGCAATATAAAATTATTCAACCCCCCTGAAGACTGTAATAATTTACAGATGTAAGTTTTTCTAAAGATACAGCGGTTTTTAAATGCATCTTCAACCGTTTAGTTGCAAATTAAAATCGATAATGTTAATAACACTGATCAGGCATAATATTGTGTTGGTCACCTTTTTGCTGCCAAAACAGCCCTGAGTCCACTAGACTCCATAGACCCCTGAAGATATGCTGTGGTATCTGCCACCAAGATGTTAGCAGCAGATCCTTTAAGTCCTGTAAGTTGCCAGGTGGGGTCTCCATGGATCAGACTTGTTCAGCACATCCTACAGATACTCGACTGGATTGAGATCAGGGGAATTTGGAGGCCATAGTCAACACCTCAAACTCATTTTTGCGCTCCTTAAACCATTCCTGAACCATTTTTGCTTTGTGGCAGGGCGCATTATCCTGCTGAAAGAGGCCACAGCCAACAAACTGTGATGCACTGTGTATTCTGACACCCTTCTATCAGAACCAGCATTAACTTCTTGAGCAATTTGAGCTACAGTAGCTCGTCTGTTCGATCGGACAACACAGGCCAGCCTTCGCCCCCCGCGTGCATCAATGAGCCTTAGTCATGGGAACCGGCCCATGACTCTGTCGCCGGTTTACCACTGTTCCTTCCTTGGACCACTTTTGATACTGACCACTGCAGACCAATTATTCACTTCACCTGTCATAATGCCTGATCGGTGTATAATGTAATGCTTTTGAGTCAAATTTGACCCCCATAAAAAATATTTTGTACATGAACATTACATTTTTATTTTTTTCTGTCAACTTTATGTTCTCAGAATCACTAAAATGTGTAAACTTTCTATAACTAATATGAATTTATCATAATATTAATTATATAAACTTTCTATATTGCTGAAATGTTTCATAAAATTTTGTTCTCAGTAGCAAAATGTCTCGCAGGTCAAAGGGGTTGAATCATTTTGATTAATATAGATAGACTGGGGCTAGTTGTCACACATGGATGTGTATCTCAGTAACTATAATGAGTCAACATATATTTTAACATGTGTTTTCTCTAACAGTGGCTCTGTATATTGGTTTCAAACACCTAGTTTAAACTGTTAAATTGCAATATTTTTTGTGAATTGTATCTTCTATACTAATACATTAAAGAATGAAGGAATTACTAAGTAAATTAATTATATTGTTTTCTCTGGATATAGTTTTCAGACAGGTCGGGAAAATATGTGTCATACAATTTTAAAAATCATAAAAACGTTTACAATTGAATAACAATTAAATTACAATTAAATTTCTGATTAATGGCAGTTTCCATCACGCCAACTTACCTTATATAATGTGACAACATGCCCTAGTAGTGGGACAAAAGTCACCGTGTTTTTAACGGACTGGTTTTTTTTTTAAATCCAGGGTCATAATGGTGCAAATTATCAGTAGCATGTTTTGTAGCCAAGCAGAAGTCTGTAGCTGAACCCGAAATCGCCCCCTAAACCATCATTCACTATGTTAGTCCTCTAATACAGTTCACTTGAAGGAGTGAATGAAAACGAGTGAGTGAATTCGGACAGCCGTTGGGTATAATACATCGGCTGTATATTCGTTATTGCGGTGCAATGTAGGATTGAATGAGTGCATTCAATAACATCCATGGTTTGACACCACTACAAATGGTTGGGTCCTCAAATAATGCACTATTTGAGGGTATAGGGGGCGATTTCAGATTCAGCCACAGACTTCTTCTTGGCTACAAGACATGCTACTGATCTACTGATCATTTCCACCATTATGTTTATCTTATGTTTTAAGATAAACTGGCCCTAAAGTGTAAAAGAGTGACAACTAGCCCCTACAGACTGATCTATATATATTTAGCATTGTTACAATATCGTATCATTGTTTACATTTGTTAACTTATGCCTGTCTGTATGTGTTTTGTGTGCATGTGTGTGTGTGCTTGTCTTATGTTGACTTCTATCTCAACGCTGTCCATCTCTGAAGGGGATAACAGTGGCTGGGCAGACCTCTTCGACCAGACATTTAAAAGGGTTTATCCACAAGAGCTCTCTACAGAATGCCGTAAAAATACACCATTAACCTCTTGAGTTTGTTGTCTCAGAAATGTATTATCCACCTTTTTCCTAACGATGCTGTGTTTTAGATTAAAGGTGACAATTCTGGTTTGGGGAAGTTCCATTCAAAAGTCAAATCATAAGGTTACGCTGCAATTAATCCTTATCCGTCCGACTGAATGAGCTCTAAAATGTTTTATTTTCTGACGTCAGGAGAATCCCGTAACACTTGGTAGCCTATTTTAATGTGAAATGGTATAACAAGAATGCCTATAGCAAGAACTCTTACAGTCTTTCACTCTTTTCCTTTGTACTTGCTGTAACAGTATGGAAAAAGACATACATGTTGTCTGCTCTCCCGATTTAATTTAAGATACATCTCATTATTAATTCATTGGAATGCTCAAATAATCTTTAGTTTTTCTCCTCAAATCCTCACAGGTTTGTTTTCACATGGATGCTTTAAAAGGCTAGAATAATATAATCTCATTGTACACATTTTAAAAATGCTTATTAATGCGTTCATTGAGCAAACCTTTTGCTAATTGGCAGTTTAACGGAAGTTACTCCCATAATTCGGCACAGGAAAAAGGTGGATAAGGTCAACTCATATTTAAACTTTGAAATATAGGCCTATTTGAAATGTAACCTTTATTTAAAATCGATTTGAATAGCTATAGGCTAGGCCTACTTTTAACTATGTAAATCAGTGTTCATTTTTAACTATTTTTTGGTTGTCACTGCACAGAACTTCCAAATCTGTGGAATTTGAATGTGTGTATGTTTGTGTGTATGACTCTTTTTCCTGTCCTGCCTTGCAGAAGTGGAGCTGTATCCTGATCGTTGCCAGTGCATTAACAATGAGATCCACTGTGTGAATGTCAGCTTGGGATCCATTCCGCAGGTGTCAGCGAATGTTACCTTCCTGTACGTAGCATTTTTATTGCAAATTTGTGAAGTCAACAGGCAGTTCTTAAATTTAAAAGATTACGGTGGATACTGGTTTTCTAATTGGTGAAATTTAATGCTGCCTTCACGTGCTATCGGAAATTACCTACTTCCCACTTCTGAAGTCGTGATTAAGAGTTTGTCGCATTCAAGTGCTTTTGACAGAAATAATAGGAATCATGGAGGACAGCAGGTTATTCTTGCCTATTTCTTGGGAAAATCTTATTAAGCTAAAATGTATTGAATTTATTTAATTCACGAGAAAAAGTGAATTTGACAACACCGTGGTTTTCGTCCAATTAATGATACTGACGCTACAAACGTGACACGGCTCAACAATTTGAAGTGTGAAAAGACCTTTAGGGCTCTTTTTTAATGATCCGGGCGCTTGGTCTGAAGTGCATGGTGCGGGTGCAATTAGGGCCTGTCCGAATCTACTTTTGCTAGTAACGAAGGAAAAACTATCGGGCGCCAGGTGCATGGTCCAAAAGGGTTGTAGTCTCTTAATAAGTCTTAAGGGTGTGCTTTGGGCATAACATGCAATGAACCCATCATAGTTTCATCTCCTATTCCCTTTAAAAGCCAGTTGCGCTTGCACCATGGCGGATTCGCTATTTACATGGCAAGCTTCTCCAGAGCTAAATCCTTTTTTTTTATATTTAAAAATATATGTGTGTGCTGCTGCATGTCCCTGTGTGTGTAATAAGAAGAGTGTATGTGCGTTGTGCACCCGCCTATAGGAGCATATTACTAACACACCCTTTAAATAACACAAAAAACACTCGATTTCAGTTGCCTCAAAATAGCAACGCGCCAACAATGCGCCTGTCACACCTCGGTTTCAGACCAGCATCCATGCGTGAACAGATGAGCAGGAGTGCATTTAAACATATCTCTTATGTTGCCGTTGCATTGCCCCGGGTGTATGATAATGCCCAGAGTGTGCAAAATGCATTGGTTTACACGATTAAACAAAAAAGAACGTATCAGTGGCTCAGTTTTTGAGGCAGATTTTATTTATTATCTATTTTCTTCAACTCAATACACAAATAAAACCCTACTGAGTGTATAATCGGCTGTTTGTGTTGCTTTTGGACAGATCATTGAAGAGCAACGAGATTCATATTACCCGATAAAGCCTTCATCAAATACATAAAACTACAGAGGCTGTAAGTATGAATAAGCATTACTTGATCCTTTCTTCTGATCCAAAAAAGCTCCTCTTTCTATTTTCTGTCACATGCATAGTGATTGATTTTCATAAGACCTGCTCAAGACAACTTTGGTAGTGCATTGACTTTAAAGAGATGCTTTGCTAAGCTGCAAATCAACACGGAGGCTTTTATAATGGAGCTGTCAATCTGTACAGCCAATGCCTGGTTATGTGGCACAAAACAATTGGTTCCTGCATGGAACTGATTAACGTTTATGATCAGCTTTCTGCTGAATCCGCTGAAGATTTTATGATGAGGCCATGTTCACCTTCCTTTAAATTGAGTTTGCTGCTGCTTGTTAATCTCAGTATCGGCAGGTTTCTGTATAGCATGCCATTAAACATTGGATTCTGTGTGTTGCTGTCTGGTGATTAATGTTTTCTATAGGACACACTGTTAAGGACAGGAGGGAAGACAGTACTGCAGTTATTTATTTTCAAAAGACATCTGCGTTACACCAATAGAGACCTATTTTTTTTTTACAAATAGTTTTCATAAAAGAATATTAAAATATTTGTCCAGCCTTTTGATTTTTTTATGGAATAAACACTATAGTGTTCAAAAGTTGTTTTTTTTATATTATTTTAAGCTTTTGATGAATAAACGTTCAAAAGAACAGCATTTATTTTATACATAAAAAATTCAAAAATCTCAGCTGTTACTTTTGATCAAGTAAATGCACCCTTGCTAAATAAATATATTTATTTCAAAAACAACACCTTTCTAACCCCACATTTTTAACGGCCGTGTAATTTAATAATATTTATCATATATTTATATATCACATACATATTATCATAGATTTTTTTATAATATAAAATAATTCCAGAGATAAAAATCTAAATTTCAGAGAAAGATCAAATTTGAGACAAATGTCCATTTTATACTTTTTGGTCACATGACAAAACATACGTAGAATATAATGAAATATTTGTGATTTACATATTGCTTGCATAAAACAAAAACAAAAACATCTTAATCAGATTACACTTTTAAATGGTCAATGGAGAACCCACTGAGGCGAGTGATGGGATCTGAGTTGAGGTAGAAGAGATGAGAAACTGGAGTATACTGGAGATGAATGAGAGGATGTGTGTATTACAGAGTAAATGGTTATGGAATTACATTTACAATAATACCATAAACTAACTGAAAGTGCTACTTTTAATAGAAGTGATTGATATTTTTAATATTACATTTCTTAAAGAGCAAAGAAAGTTATCCAAGTACTTCATTTAGCTCTTTTTTTCTTTCCTTCGACCCCTGAGGAGGACTGAACACCACTGTGTGTCATTCCTTTTAAAGAAATTTCAGGCTGCTGTCTGATTGTTAAACTGAGACAATCTTGTAAATGGCCTTTTCAATGCACTCGAACCTTGATATGGCTTGGCATTCAATCAAACATGAAAAGTCAGTCATTGTGGTGCTTTTTTTGTGTGCTATTTCTGGTAATATGCATTTGTAGATTCTTCTCCTTATGTAAATTAATTTCATGAATAATTATCAATGGCCTTTTCCCTATTTCATAATTCAAAGCCCTTATTAAATATGTAATATGGTAAGTGACCCAAAAATCACTGTATTGTCTGTATAGAGCCACAGCACAAACAATATCATCTCAAAAATTCAACATACTGATGCAGATACAATCTGATGACGTTCACAGAAACTGTCCTGAGGCATTTATTTTGAAAATATTCAAATATTAATTCACTCTTGAATGTAAAAAAATAAATGGTTGGATACATTTATTTTTGGATACAGTACTTCAGCACTAAAAAGGCTGGCATGACTATAGAATGCGAGTTGAAGTATTCTGTGATATAATGGAGGTAAGAGGTGGAGTAGAATACATTTGCGGAGATTTATTAAAGATTACAGGATATACAGGATCCAAGAGGCAGGCGGATATTATGATCAAGGTACAGGCGTGGGTGAGGCAGTCTATCGTCATCGTCACAGTGAGGCAGTCTATCGTCATATAAGTGCAAGTCAGCAATCCAAAAACCGTTGTTGTAAAAACAGGCAGAATAATCTGTAACATGAGATCAGGACAGAAATAAGGAAAAATAAGGCAGTAATCTGGCAACATTTTGCAAACTCACATTCAAGAATGCATGATTCTGGTAACAGGACATGTATACTTACAGGAAACAGGAAGAGCACGGTTAGAATTCGGGTGATGACGCCCTCTAGTTACCGGGATCATGGTCCAAGAGCTGAGATATTACAATCGTAGACTAATAACTACGGTTAATGTGGTCAGTTTGGAGCTAGGCCATGATCTTTTTTGTTATATGCATTTGACATGACACAAGGGTGTTGTAAGTGGTGGCCCTGTAAGATGTACTTAAAATCACATTGTTTTATGGTTTCTAGGGTGTTGTTATGTGATTGGTTACTGGCTCAAGTCAAAATGGCTTATCACAGACTCTGATATTTTAGTCTATATGGCTGGAGTTTGGTAACCCTGTTAAAAACATCCACCTATTGACCAAATTGCTTATTATTTTGTTGTCTTCCTCAGGTTTCTCCAGGATAATTGCATTGACACTGTTTCCATTCACGCTTTTAGTGGACTGTATAAGCTGCAAAAACTGTAAGTGCATGTTTTTTTTTTTCTCGTTTTTTTAAAGTGTAATATAATTAATTTTACAAATAAAACATGAATAGTCAAGACACCTTTATTTTTATAGCACTTTTTATATTTTTTAGCACTGTTTCTAAGCAGTGTCACGAACTTCATCAAATTCAGCTGTAAAGCTGCAGCAAGATAATGCTGTTATTATTCAGTGATGATTCAGCGGTGATGATTCATTTCAGTTCAATAACTGTGTAAAGTTCTTCAATTATCAAACAAGTTCAGTTCAGTAAATACAACCATTTTTTTTCTCTTTGTTAAAACTTCCCTCATTTGGAGTGAAGCTTGATATAATTTCTCGTTCTTTTGTTACAGATCTTTAAGCCAGAATTGCATCTCCTTGCTGCCACCTGGAGTGTTCAGTGATCTTCATAAGCTCAAGTGGTTGTGAGTTCAACTAGCTGTAAATGTTGTTGTTATATACACCGATCAGGCATAACATTATGACCGTGAAATAACACTGATTATCTCTTTATCACGGCATCTGTTAGTGGGTGGGATATATTAGTCAGCAAGTGAATATTTTGCTGTGTTAGAAGCAGGAAAAATGGGCAAGCGTAAGGTTTTGAGCGAGTTTTACTAGGGCTAAATTGTTTGTTTTGTCAATGTTTATTTGAAATAAATTATTTGTAACTTTACAAATGTTTTTACTGACACTATTAACTGTACTGACCATGAACTTTTAAAGGGTATTGTATCTGCACTGAATCTATGCGTTATTCATTTATTAAATTAATTAGTCTATTAGCTTGGCTAGTGGTTTAGGATTTTTTTAGGTTTTAAAGTGTGTTTTTAATCTATTTTAGGATTTTGGACGACAATCCCATAACAACAATCACAGCCAACACATTTACTGGCCTGAGTTCCCTCTTCTTCCTGTAAGTCTTCATCCATCCTCATTTATGAAGTGCTGCACTGTGTAAATAAATCCAATATAAAATCCAATAATTATCCAATATTGTGGATAATTAATTGTGTGTAATAACTGTTCTTCAGAATCAATGTTTTTTATATTTCTAAGTTGCTTCAGTCGCAAAAAATATTGCTGTGAAAAATATAATATTTGCATTTGAAGTCTATTGAAGTCTGTGCACTGCAGTTTTAAATGGTTGTACAAGATGTCTTCTGACAGATTATAATGGCTCACCTCATCTAAACATCTGTACAGGTCAATGGTAAATACCTCTCTCGAACAGCTCCCCCCCTCTAGACTCTGCACCCATATGCCCTTACTCAGCTGGCTGTAAGTATACGCTTCTCTTTTACTAACTAAAACTTCCTCTTACAGGATTTACAGGATTTTTAATTCAGTTCTGTTAGGAGGATGCTGGCAGTAAGACAGTGAGGCAGCTCAGGTTTCGAAACAGAGCTGGGTCATTCTCAGACAACTCAACCAGAGGTCTCTGGCTCAAATTTTCAATTGAGTAATCCACTATTTGGTAGAGGGGGTTAAAATGACAATTTTCACCAGAGATTTGGATCCAGGGGGGAGAAAATGACTTTAGAAAGATGACAGCATCATTATTTTATTGTTACACAGATAGGTAGGTCTATTGGTAACACTTTACAATAACTTTCCATTTGTTAACATTAGATAATGTATGATCTAACCATGAGTTATATTTGTTCCTGTATCTGTTGATCTTTGTTAACATAGTTAATAAAAATACAGTTGTTCCTTTTTTATTTTTTAATAATGTATTAGTAAATGTTGAAATAAACATTTAGTAACATTTACAGTACTACAGTACTATTAAGATTTCTCTGATGTGTCGATGTGTTTCTGCAAAACCAAATAGGCCTTCAGATGTGATTCTTCCTTTCAATATTGTCTAAATACACTATACTGCCAAAAGTTTTGGGACGCCTGCTTTTTACATGCACATGAACTTTAATGACATCCCATTCTTAATCCGTGGGGAGTTGGCCTCTTCTGGGAAGGCTTTCCACAAGGTTTAGGGAATTTTTTTTTTTATGGGAACCATTCTTCTAGAAGCGCATTTGTGAGGTCAGGCACTGATGTTGGACGAGAAGGCCTGGCTCACAGTCTCCACTCTAATTTATCCCAAAGGTGTTCTATCTGGTTGAACTCAGGCCAATCAAGTTTCTTCACACCAAACTCATTCCTCAATGTCTTTATGGACCTTGCTTTGTGCACTGGTGCAAAGTCATTTTGGAACAGGAAGGGGCCAGCCCCAAACAGTTGGGAGCATGAAATTGTCCAAAATGTCTTGGTATGCTGAAGCATTAACTCTTTCCCCAGCGATTTTATAAAAAAGTTGCCAGACACTGCCAGGGTTTTTGAACATTTTCACCAAAATGTAATAGCCCATAAAATATTGTTTTATGAATATCTGAGCATGCAATACATCAAAAGAAAGAGCTGACCCTCTTCTTTTGAACAACAACAACAAAAAGTTTTATTATAGCTTCATGAATTCTTTTTTTATCAACACTTGAATATGGGTAAGTTTAATAAAAAAAAGCACAATATTGTATCCAGATCAGATTCAGAGTGATGATCAAACACAGATGGAGTAGATCGAGTCCATCAACACCCCTAATGCTTGCACAGTCCTGTAGCTCGTCCTGGGTCACGTAATTTTGCATATGCATCTGCTTACATACGATCTCTTGTTTTACTGTGTCTTCCTCACGTGTGTTTTGATCAGGAGATTCAGTACTCATTCTGGAGATGCGTAGCGCCTTCTAGCGTCTAACAGTGAAAAACACGGAAAATTCTGTGTTTGGCGTGGAAAGCGTTAAGTTCCTTTCACTGGAACTAAAGGGCCAAGCCGAACCCCTGAAAAACAACCCCACACTACAATCACCCCTCCACCAAACTTTACACTTAGCACAATGCAGTCAGGCAAGTACCTTGGTCCTGGTAACTGCCAAACCTAGACTTGTCCATCGGATTGTCAGACAGAGACGTGTGATTCGTCACTCCAGAGAACACATCTCCACTGCTCTACACTACTGCATTCAACACTTTCCATTGCACTCTGTGATGTAAGGCTTGGATGCAGCTGCTCGCCATAGAAACCCATTCGATGACGCTCTCGCACTTTTATTAAGCTAATCTGAAGGCCACACGAAGTTTGCGCGATGTGTGCCTCAGCATGTGCTGACCCCTGACTGTGATTTTACATACCTACCACTTCGTGGCTGAGTTGCTGTTGTTCCCAATTGCTTCCACTTTGTTATAATACCACTAACAGTTGACCATGGAATATTTAGTAGTGAGGAAATTTCACGAATGGACTTATTGCACAGGTGGCAACCTATCACGGTACCACGCTTGAATTCACTGAGCTTCTGAGAGCGACCCATTCTTTCACAAATGTTTGCAAATGCAGTCTGTTATGGAGGTGTTATGGAAGCCCAGGATGCTTCGATAGCGGTCTTAAGCTCATCCAGAGTGTTGGGTCTTGCATCTCAACTTTCTCTTCACAGTATCCCACAGATTCTCTATGGGGTTCAGGTCAGGAGAGTTGGCAGGCCAATTGAGCACAGTAATACCATGGTCAGTAAACCATTTACCAGTGGTTTTTGCACTGTGAGCAGGTGCCAGGTCGTGCTGAAAAACGAAATCTTCATCTCCATAAAGCTTTTCAGCAGATGGAAGCATGAAGTGCTCCAAAATCTCCTGATAGCTATCTGCATTGACCCTGCCCTTGATAAAACACAGTGGACCAACACCAGCAGCTGACATGGCACCCCAGACCATCACTGACTGTGGGTACTTGACACTGGACTTCAGGCAATTTGGCATTTCCTTCTCCCCATTCTTCCTCCAGACTCTGGCACCTTGATTTCCGAATGACATGCAAAATTTGAGCGACAGTCCAGTGCTGCTTCTCTGTAGCCCAGGTCAGGCGCTTCTGCTGCTGTTTCTGGCACCTGTAGCCCATTTCCTGCACAGGCCTGTGCACGGTGGCTCTGGATGTTTCTACTCCAGACTCAGTCCACTGCTTTCGCAGGTCCCCCAAGGTCTGGAATCGGTCCTTCTCCACAATCTTCCTCAGGGTCCGGTCACCTCTTCTTGTTGTGCAGCGTTTTTTGCCACACTTTTTCCTTCCCACAGACTTCCCACTGAGGTGCCTTGATACAGCACTCTGGGAACAGCCTATTCGTTCAGAAATGTCTTTCTGTGTCTTACCCTCTCGCTTGAGGGTGTCAATGATGGCCTTCTGGACAGCAGTCAGGTCGGCAGTCTTACCCATGATTGCGGTTTTGAGTAATGAACCAGGCTGGGAGTTTTTAAAAGCCTCAGGAATCTTTTGCAGGTGCTTAGAGTTAATTAGTTGATTCAGATGATCAGGTTAATAGCTCGTTTAGAGAACCTTTTCATGATATGCTAATTTTTTGAGATAGGAATTTTGGGTTTTCATGAGCTGTATGCCAAAATCATCAGTATTAAAACAATAAAAGACCTGAAATATTTCAGTTGGTGTGCAATGAATCTAAAATATATGAAAGTTTAATTGTATCATTACATTATGGAAAATAATTTTTTGATCACAATATGCTAATTTTTTTAGAAGGACCTGTAGTGTTTGTCACATGTAAACATCAATGTGCCTGTTTTATACTGAAATGTTGTATGTCCAGCATTTTTATATGCATAATGAATTTTTACTCATCAATATATGACTTGCTCTCTCAAAGGGATTTTGAGGGGAATCGTATTAAGGCGTTGGGCTTGACAACTTTAATCGCTTGTGAACAGCTTACCGTGCTGTAAGTATTAACAAATATGGTGTCCTTATTAAGCTGAACAGATGTGAACAGCAAATTATACCATTTGTATGATAGGCTTTAAAATTAGAAGACATTAGTCATTACATTTCACACTTAAATGTATAGTTAGGATTACTATGTAGTTTAAATTATATTTTGAAATGCATTCTTTTCAAATGTAATACAACATTTTCTGTGTATGATATTATCAGCATAACAATATGAATATATCTCAGACCTTTGGAGCCACTGTATGTTTATGTTCTCTGATCCAAATAATTCTGAAGTCATAAAGAATGCAATTTAAGTAAGAAAAACAAAAAAATATTTAAACAAATATGATCTCCCTCTCTACCCTTGGAGATCAGTTTCTCTATTTTAAGCTTTAGCTGATAAACGTTTAGCTGAAAAGTTCCAAATCAGGGCCCTTTCAATGAGGTTTATGATCTTAAGTCTTCTCATCCTTGGTGCTTTTTAGGTCACTGAGAGACAATCTTATCAAGAGTTTGCTGGAGAACACCTTTAAGTCCCTAAGCATCATGGGAGACCTGTGAGTGACAATAAAACAAGTGTTGTGAAAGAGTTTGTGCATGGAAATAAAGAGCAAGCGATGGCACTAGTAAGTTATTAATGATTTCATCTTTGACATGTCCTTGTTGCTTTTGCAGGGATCTGTCCAGTAACTTGATAAAGGAACTGCCAATCAGTATTTTCAAGGATTTACCCTCATTGCAGATTCTGTGAGTAATAGCAGTTGGATGAATACATTTGAATTCAAATGTAAACAAATCCTGCGTACAACTGGGCTAAAGGCTCCACTGGGTAAACAGGTCCTTTGATTTTTATCTTTCTCTAAACCACTAGATAGCACAAAAACTTGCCATAGTACTTTCCAAAACATCTGCTTTTCAAGATGCATGTGGAAATTTGGCTGATTCTTGGCAGCAGCCCAAAGTTGATTCTGTTCGAAATCGATTTTGAGACAAAGGACTTCTTAAACATTTTCAGTATTGTTCAAAGCAGCAGTTTTCAATAATGTAAAAATATGAAATAGCATGGTATTTGGGGTAAAAGGCACCCCTGCTGTTGGGGCTAAAGGAACAATAATTAACATGATAATAAATATGGCTGACTTTTCCAGTTGTTGAAATGACATAGATTCAGATGTTAAATATCATATATTAAGTTGTCTGTCTACCTTAGTGATAATCACAATATTTATAACAAAACCATCATATGTTAAAATATTATATTAATTATACCATGTAACAGATCATTTAATGATACCACTGTAAAACTATATTAAATCTTTACTTTTTAAAATATACTTTTATATGAACATATTTTAATGACAGTATATTTATTGAACAAAACTTGTAGTTATCAAAATAAAAATAAAATAGTGTAAAATTTGCTAAAGTGATTATTTTGAACAAATATTAACTTAGACATTATCAAAAACATAGTATTTTATCTAAATAATTAGTATAAATACTTTGTGCCTTTTGCCCCATGCTGGTGACCCTTAGCCCGTGTGTTGGGTAAAGGCCAACCTTACACCTCATACATTTATAATTTGTAATTAGATTTTTAAACAAAGTAAACCACTTTCAGTGTTAGCAAGTAACTGGGAACATGTTACGGAGTTACGGAATTTAATTATAAAATACATTTAACTGTAATCCTTTGCAGGTACTGAGATTTTTTTAAATTAAATTAGTTTCTTCTTAAAATGTTAACAATTACAAAGGGGGTTACATCTGAATATTTTCTGTAAAAAGCTAGGATATGTTAAATAAAATAAATTGATGCTTTGCCTGTTTTTGATTGAACGATGCCTCCTGCCATTTAAAGGCTGTTTAATGCTGTCAAAAGTAATCAAATGTAATCAGTTACATTACTTTAATAAAGTAACTGAAGTCACACTATTACATTTTAAGTAGGGTAATCAGTAAATTCCAATGTAACCTTCCAAACACTGACCACTTTTATGATTTATTTTCACACAAAATCTGTTGCTCAATAAATGTTCAATACAAACTTTTTTTTTTCTTTTTCTGCAGTCGTACACTGTGGGAATAGTGAAAAGCTATTTTTTTGCTTAAAGTGTGCTTTTAGCCCCGTTGTACTCTGTATATTAATGAACATCTGGTGCAGGTTATCTTTATACATACTTATGAGCTTGTGTTGCTGTCTGTAAGTAGACTTCATTGTAAGTGTTCATTATAACAGTTGCATTGGTCTGCTGTGTTTTCTCCTTTGTAGGAATCTGTCTCAAAACCCACTGGACCACATCGACCCAGGTCAATTTAACCACCTTATTCAGCTCCAGTCTCTGTAAGTGACAGCTTTATCTAAGGTTTTTATGAGTTTTGAATATATGTTACTAAATTATGATATGCTGTAGTGACAACACAACAAAGGTTAATTCAATTTGTCTAATTAAATGAGTCTCACATGGAGTCGAGTTAGTGTTTGTGGGCTTATTTCGGGCAGCAGTGCAGATTGACAATAAAACAAGCAAACAAACAAACAAACAGCAGACCAGGCTATGTGCCAGATTAGAACATTTTAGTATTCACTGAGGCTTAGAGCTTGCAGGTGACCAGATGATGGTCAGCGGAATAACCAAAGGCTCTTGAACACTAAAACGTGTCAATATTCTGTTTCTGTAGTGGCCTGGAGGGAGTGGAGATCCCAAATATCCAGACAAGCATGTTCCGGCCCATGGATAATCTCTCCTACATGTGAGTATCTCATTCTGCTTTCAATTAGTTTAAATCAGAACTGAAAACTCACAAGAGGTGAAAAGGTGACATGTGGTCTGGTGTGGGGGGCATTCTCCCCCAGAAGAATTTTGTTTTGTGATTTTAAAATATAAACAAAGCATTCTAGTGCACACTTGTCAAGAAAACAACGGGAAAAGACAACTTTTGTAAAAACACACACACAAAAAAAATACAAATACAAATAGACTCAGAGAAAAGATTATCATCAATCCTGTAAAAAAGTTATTTATTGAACAGATGGAATGTACAGATGAAGCAGGTGAGTTCTCTCTAGTGAGGTGAGAAGTGTGTGCTCTTACACTGTGGCTGATAAGTGAGCCGATGAGGGACAGGTGCTGGTGATTCGAATGGTGAGAGTGAGCACTGTGTGTGTGTGTAAAGGAGGAGCCTGGTGACACTGTGACAGTTTCTTGATAAACCGATGATAGAAATGGGAAAATTCCACAGGAGTTGATGTTTTCTTAACTTCTGCAGGGACCTCTGAAACATGTTGGAAATTTTCTGCCATTGTTTGGGAATACACTAAAATATTACAGCACTAAGTGGTGAAGGTACTCCCAGAGAACCTCATTCATTTAGCCCTGGAATATGGAGGGTGCGTTGACCAGCCCATACAGCATAATGCAATATTTGTAGGGTTCTGTAGGTGTCACAAATGCAGTCTTCCACTTATCCCCATCATGTATCTGGATGAGGTTGTTGGCACTTTGAAGGTCCAGCTTTGGGAAGACGGTTGCAAATTGGAGATGTTCCAAAAGTAGCTGATGAGGGGAGGGTGATACCAGAACTTGATGGTAATCTTGTTTAGAGCCAGGGAATCAATGCAAGGCCGCAATCTTCCGTCCTTCTTGGTCACAAAGAAAAAAATGGGAACAGCAAGGGGAAGTTGATGGTTGGATATAGCCTTGCTGAAGAGCCTCTTCTACATACTCCTCCATGGCCATCTTTTTGGTGATAGAAAGAGGATACATTTTGCCAGGGGGATCTGGCTCCTAGCATGAGTTTGAATGCACTGTCCCGTGGTTGGTTAGGTGGTAGTTGTGAGGCTTGTTTGGGGCAGAAAACGTCACTGAAGGGGGCATAACAGGATGGTATATACACAGATTGTTATTCTACAAGTCGGGAAAACAGTCCTTGCCCCACTTCAGGAATTCACCACTGGACCAGGAGAGGATGGGATTATGTGTTATGAGCCAAGGATGCCCAGTATAATCCCTGCGGTGGAATTCTCCAGAAGCTTGAGGCAGCTGAACGATCTGGAGTTGGGGAAGTCCCACAGAATTATGAACATGGCCATAGCCAAGTGGCTTTCCGGTCATGGATTGGAATTTATACGAGATGGTGTTGTACCATGGAGCTGGAGTTGGTGAAATTGGTGGAAATTATGTTGCCGGTGGTGAGTGGAGAGGTACTAATATTGGGATTGGAAACAAAACTAACTAAAGGGCATGCCAAAATGACACGTCTCCCAGACAACAGTACTGAGTATGTCAGCCGACATTGCCCCTCAACCAGAGAGAGGCGTGTATGGTCCATCTGCTTTAGTTCATGGCCTGGTTCTGGAGAGCTGGGAAACTCTGGCTAGCTCTCTTGGTCTTCCATACATCTTTTAACTCTATGGGCCACCTGAACAGACAGCTGTATTCGAATGTACCTGAATGTTAGGCTGCATTAACTAGGTCAGACGGAACCGGGTACAATTCCCATAACACCTGATGTACTCGTTACATTATAAGAAGAATGGTATCTACGCTAATGTTAGTCTCTCTGTTTATCCAGAGGTTTACTGCAATCACCCGGATCCGGGCCGTATCCAGATCAGATGGTGGACCTGTGCCTAGACATGTGTCAATTAAACTCCCTCATATAAATGCCACATCGACATGACATCCTCATTAAACCCGTCTCCAGTGTGAGGACTCCAATCTTTCTAATAATCTTACGAATATCTTTCGATCTAACATGACTTCTGACCTGTAATGTTGCCAGAATCATAATAATACACTATTTGTTCGTCGGCCAGAGGAGAACTTGACTGAGCCTGGTTTCTCCCAAGGGTTTTTTCTCCATTCTGGCCCCTGAAGGAGTTTTGGTTCCTTACCACCGTCACCTTTGGCTTTTGGCTTGGTCAGTTGGGGACATTAAAATTTCAACTATATTACTGATCTGCCCGCATTGACACTATATGATAATGAAATTAGCTGGATGACATCACCGTTTTCTCCAGAGTGGCTGTACAGCCAAATCATATTCTATTGCATTATTTTCCTGTTAACACTGTGAAGCTGCTTTGAAACAATCGGCATAGTAAAAAGGGCTATATAAATATAGGTGACTTGACTTGACTGTATGAAACGCTCAAGCCCGATGGAATCATCATAAGCTGAGAGATGAAGAGCCTTGACAGAAGGAGGCTAAGAGAGAGCACTGCTAGGGTTTGAAACTTCTTACGTTAGTCAGTTATGGAACTCGCTCACCAATAGAAGAATCCCCTGTAGGCACTTCTCTGAAATAATCTTTACAAACAAATATCTTGGTTAGTGAGGCACATACAATGTAAGTGAATGGGATCAGATTTTGAATGCTATAGCCATCAAACACTGAACTGGACTAGATCCAAAAAGCAACAGTATGAACACAAAGAGGTCTGAGACCACATTCCTGCTTAAGTGGACCCAAAAGGAAAGTCCTCTTTCCGGGACAGTGTGAATGTTGTAACAACTGAAACAAATCAGACACATAATTTCTTGTTACATTTAATAAAAATGCTTTAAATGCTTTATGCTTATTGTAACAAACCTTCCACCAAAAGGGCTACCATCACATAAGACCTTTTTATGGCTTGAAAAAATGTGAAAAACAAGGGCCAAAGGGAGACCCATAGCCCTTAAACAGACTTTCCTGCATTCATTTATAGAAGAACTGTTCTATAAATGAAAGTGCATCCCAGGACATAGTGGGTATAGTACCGTCTCATGTAATGTTTTTGTATGGTATTTTTGTTTTATGCATATTTCATGATAGAACCAACGGTCAGTGTACCCTCAGCTATACCATGTTTGGTCTCTATAAATTTGTACTTTTGAAGATCGGAATGGTTGTGTATATGATCTACGATAGCTACGCAACATTAGTATTACAAGAATCTTCGATAGTTTCTTCATCTGCAACCAGTCCAGCTGCACGTGCAAAGGGACACGCTTGAAACAAAGAGCTGTACAATCTCCAACAGAGGAATCTCTGTTGAACCTCATTGGTCAAGTCAACTCTGAGGGGTGTGACCTGTCCCAGACCTTTAAAGAAAGACACTCTTCAACGGCTCTCCCTCTCTTGACTGACAACCAACACATCACCTCTGCTGTCTCTCAGCTGGCAAAGCAGGCCAAGCTGGCAGGCATACACACACATCAAGCCATGTGCGTCTGTGGGACCAGAAACCTAATCCGACAGGCCCAACACCTCAAGTCATGTGCAACTTCCTCGACGGAGTCTAAATAATCGTGCAAGTTCATCATATCTTCTTCAGTCAACGCAGAAGAAATTGATTGCTACTTAACATCATCGGACCGAAATATCAAGACTTTCTTCTGTGATTGTTCTTGGACGCTCTTCAACCGCTCAGGCAAATGCAAGTTACATACGATATACAAAATCACTGTGTAGTTAGTTAAAGCTGTAAACCCCTTTTTTCAGACAAAGGACTTTGAAGTCACTGATGGTTCTCCCAGGTGTTTTTCATTCCTCTGTTCTGATCTGGTTCTTCAAACACTTTAACTTTACATTTTACCCGTGTATGTGTGATCTGTGTGTATGCGTTTTCTGTTAGTTTAGTTAGGTTTGTGATTTAGTTAATAAAATTTGTGCACAATACATATCTGTTTCCCTGCCTGCAAACAAATTGTCACTTAAATGATCAATTTTGTTACACGTTCTAAGCACTGTAAATGCTAAGGAAGAATTATTTTTCTGTGGCCATGAAAAACACAGTTCTCTTAGAACTAATTAATAATCAATACTGAGTGTTTACAGGATGAACTGATCGTAATGTTAATGTAGCTGATTAGCTCATTAACTGATTAATATATTCACAATTAATCATAATGCATGATCATAATGAATTTTCCCTTTGAGCTAACTCACTACAACATAAAGAGAACTTGGTCATTTTTCACTTGGTTCACTTCTTGGTCCCCCTTTATATATATATATAAATATATAAATTAAATATTCATATTAAATTTTTTCTCAGATATTTCAAGAAGTTCCAGTACTGCTCCTACGCCCCACACGTCCGGAAAGTGTAAACCGAACTCAGACGGTCTCTCATCTTTTGAGGATTTGCTTGCTAACATGGTCCTCCGTGTGTCTGTGTGGGTCATGGCTTTTATCACCTGCTTTGGGAACCTCTTTGTTATCGGGATGCGGACTGTCCTGCGGGCTGAGAACTACCTACATGCCCTCTGCATCAAGGTTTTGTGCTGTGAGTACCAGAGGTATACATTTTTAGCATTGCCCACATTATATTAAACAGTAAATTTGCTTTATGATATGGTTTGAGTTAAATGCATGTATCCTTAAAATAACAACAACATTTATTTACAGAGCACATTTAAACATAATATAAATGTATCCAAAGTGATGTAGAGTGTATAAAGCAGGTCTACACAATAAAAAAATCTCATTAGCTAAAGAATAAAAATACAATTTAAGAGTAGATTTAAAAATGTCCAATGAAGGAGCAGATGTCACATGATTCCAAAGCTTGGGCCCAGCCACAGAAAAGGCTAGATCACCCTTTGATTTGTAGCAACATTGTGGCACAGTTAAGAGCAAGTGATTACAAGAAGTGCCCTAGCAGGTCAGTAAGGCACAAGAAGATCACTAATATACCTTTGTGCACTGCTGGACAACGCCTTAGGCTTAGGCTATATACAGACATAAGGCTTTTAAAATCTTTTAGACCCAGTCAAAAGTTTTGCAGCCACATTTTGAACAACTTGCAATTTATGATAATGAAGATTGAAGGAGACCAGAATAAAGACAGTTATCTAATCGAGATGGTACAAGTGCATGAATCACAACTTCTAAATCTTCACTTGAAAGAAAATGCTTCAACTTTGCGATAGATCTCAAATGGAAAAAGCTTCCTCTAATAACAGCACTAATATGTTTATAAAAAATTGTTAAGAGTCAAAGGTCACTTTAATGTTTTTGATTTGTTTGTCTACACTGATTGAGTGAGGACCTAACTGGGCTTCCAGAGCAGGGGAGGAATTTGCTGCACAACCCAGAATTAAAACCTCTGTTTTATCCTCATTTAGCTGCAGACAATTATTTGTCATCACCTCTTGATATCATTTACACATTTCAATAACACATTGAATTAATCAGTGGTGTCAAGCCTTACTGGAAACTAAAACTGAGAGTCGTCCGCATAACAGTGATATGAAATGCTGTATTTCAAACACTAAAAAATGTGGGCCAAGGGAAGCATATAGAGGGAAAACATATAAGGTCCCAAAATGGATCCCTGGGGCAGACCACACAAGACAGGCACAAAAGCATAGTAATAAAAGGCAGTTTAGTGATTGGCCGATAGTTACTGCACATTTACGGATCAAGTTGAGTTTATTTCAGCATAGGTTACACAATTGCATGTTTAAAAAAAAGGCCAAGTCTTTTTAGAGACTGGCATTAATGTCACCAGAGGGCACATACATCTGTTTTCAGGGCTTATTTCGATTATACTTGGCTGACTGTTATGAAACACATGTGACGCAAGCAGAAGCAGCTGGCACTCCTGGAAGAAAGGTTTTCTAGGGCACCACGCTCTCAAATTATAAGTGTTCCTGCACCCATAATGTCTTCTCAATTACATTAAGGCATATTACATCAAGGCAACTATCTCAAAAATGTTCTATTTACCAAAAAAATATGTGAGTTTTGTCAGCTGAAGAACTCTCTTTCCAATTATGCTTTCCACAATCTGAAAGGGTTTAGTTATCCTTGTATTTCTGGAAGAGCACTGCTTGAGATGTTTTTTTCCAGGTCCTCTTGCTGTCGGTTTCCTTTAACCAAAGTGTCCCACTGTTGACAATCTCCCGCCTGACATTCAGCTTGAAAGGCTGTCATGATTGGACAGGAAATCTATAACCCTGTAACAATTCTATTCACACAGGATTCACTCACTATTACAATCACCTTCAGTAATCAATTCTAACTCTTCCCGGAGTCCCTGGACTGATACAATTAATCAATGCACCCTATTTGGCATGGGAAAGGCTTCTATTTTAGCCTGCAATGTCATTACCATGTGCACGGTCACGCACCTGTGCTATGCCTTGTAAAAAAAGAGATTTCTGGCCTGCTGGTGTTGTGATTTGTCTTTTAAAGATAACATTTTATATGTGAAGGAAATGCTCCAACATTCTGGCACAAGACCAAATTGTAAATCCGGGCTTTTAGGAAGCTACTTGTTCATTAATGAGTTCTTCTTCTGGCATCCAATGAGTAATAGCTACAGCTATTTACCACAATGCTTCATTTATCCCTAGGTGCAGATTGCCTGATGGGGGTCTATCTGTTTTTCGTGGGGGTCTTTGATGTGAAGTTCCGTGGCGAGTACAACAAGAACGCTAAGCTGTGGATGGAGAGCCTGGAGTGTCGTACTATTGGCTTCCTGGCTATGCTGTCCTCTGAGGTTTCCGTCATGCTGCTCACTTACTTGACCATGGAGAAATTCCTAGTCATTGTTTTCCCTTTCAGTCACCTGAGACCAAGCAAGTGCCAAACATTTGTAGTCTTGACCTCTATATGGCTGCTGGGGATCTCTATAGCTGCAGTGCCTCTGCTTAACGAGGACATGTTTGGGAATTATTACGGACACAATGGAGTTTGTTTCCCCCTTCACTTTGAGCATCTGGAAAAGCCCATCGCAAAGGGATATTCCACTGGAATTTTTCTTGGTGAGTTCTGGCAATGGTGAAAAATATTTGATTTAGTTATGAATATTAAAGGAGTCATTGTTTTCCTTGCTCTTTTGAAATGAAGAATAACTCCAATCTGATACTCTGATACTCCAAACGCCTTCATAGTACACAGAAATAATTTATTGAAAATAAGCTTTTTCTGGCTTGATGTCACATTAACATATGACCACCCACATTTATTGGACAGATTTAGTTTTTTTCCCCTCAAGAACACACTACCATTCATAAGTTTGGGGTTGGTAAGATTTTTGTAATAGTTTTGAAAGTCTCTCTAATGTAAAAAAAAAAGGCTGTTTATATTTGATAAAAAATACAGTAAAATTTTCATAATATTTGCTGAAGAAACATTTCTTATTATATCGATGTTGTTGTAATACATTTTAAGGATTCTTTGAATATAAATTACTGTCACTTTTGATCAGTTGAATGCATTCCTGTAAATGTATTGATTTAAAAAAAAAATTATCTTACTTTCTGACTGACTGAACTTTTGAATGGTAGTGTGTCACAATGTCACCTTTTATAGCATTATTACTCATGTAGGCCCAGTGTTGGGAAGGTTACTTAGGTAATGTAACCGGTTACAGATTATAGTGAATAGAAATGACCCTGTTTAAAATGTAATAAGTAGTGTAACTATTTCAATTACTTTATTAAAGCATTTAATTACGTTTTGATTACTTTTCTAATCACTTTTTTATTACTTGCCATTTACTTGCCATGATGACAACTCTCAGACAGGTTGTAGCCTTTCAGCGACAATGTGGATTGATGTAACTGGCAGATGTGGTGATCTCTCTGCAAATTCAAATGAGAACCAATCAAAAGCATTAGAATAGCATTATTTTACTAAATGGCCTTTAAATGGGAGGAGGCATTGTGTGCATCAAAAACAGGCAAAGCAACAAGTGAAGTTCCAAAACATAATTTAGGGAGGAGCGAGCCCATCTAATCTTCCAGTCAACAGCCAGAGTATATAAGCAGCTGCTTACCTCTCCTCAGTCTCAGATGTTCCAGCATCCCACCTCCCCAAACTCCACCTTTACCTTGCCCTACATAATCATGTCCTATATTTAATCACTCACTGTTTCATCGAGTTCCTCATCAGACAGCAAGCCAAATAGTATAACCTGATATCTTAAGATTATATTGGTAAATTAACTCATTAAATTAATATTATTCAACATTATTATTCAGATGTGAACCTCTTTGTAATCATTAACATTTTCATAAGTAACTGTAATTTAACTGATTACAATTACATTTATTTTGTAACATGTGGCTAGTTACTCCTCAACATTGTGAAAGCCTATGCATAGAAGCCAATCGTAACAACAAATTTCACATATTCTTAAGGATATATAGTAGCCAATGCAAAAACCACATGTTTAATTCAAAGGGTCAGAAACGGCAGGATAGGCCTATTTCCTGTAAAATTTCACTTTGGCTGTTTTTGATACAGGTAACCTTGATTAACAAATAACAAAATAATAAAATTGACAAAAATAAAATAATAAAAAGTGTGGAATATGGCCTCTTTAAGACAGAAATTTCCCAACCTCAATATTCTGAGGAATATCGGTCTTGTTTTGTGCCACATTCTCTTAACTGCTGCTGATGGCATTCGTTTATTAGTGACACCAACAACTGAATTGATGAAAGCTATTTTCCTGCGCACTGAACAGTATGCTCAGGGGCACACTTAAGAAACCTCTTCACAGTACAAAGATGGCCATGACCTTGACCTGTTTTCATTATGTTTTGTCTTGATGTTCAATCAGAGTTTTGTGTTTATACTTGTAGGACTTAACCTGGTGGCCTTCCTCATCATTGTCATCTCCTACTCCACAATGTTTTACTCCATCTACAAAACAGGCATTAATGCCACAGAGCTGCGTGGACGGCTACACAGGGATGTGGCTATGGCACATCGTTTTTTCTTCATCGTGTTCTCTGACGCCCTCTGCTGGATTCCCATATTCCTGGTCAAAATCCTCTCCCTACTAGAAGTTGAGATTCCAGGTAAGTTGGTCCTTAAAAAATGTAATGAAGAAAAAGTATGTGCGTGTGTGTGTGTGTGTGTGTGTGTGTGTGTGTGTTTGTGTGTGTGTGTGTGTGTGTGTGTGTGTGTGTGTGTGTGTGTGTGTGTGTGTGTGTGTGTGTGTGTGTGTGTGTGTATTACAGAACATACAAGCAAAATGCATTCATAAATATTAATATGAATAATTTATAAGTGCCACTTAGATTTAGATTTTACTCCATTTTGAGATAATATGAAAGACTTACTAAAGGAAATATTTCTTATCTTTTGTGTCTCTCTCAGGAACAATCACGTCTTGGGTGGTGATCTTCATCCTCCCCATAAACAGTGCCTTGAATCCCATCCTGTACACGCTGACCACCAGCTTCTTCAGAGAGCAGGTGGAACATTTGTGGTGCCATTGGCAGAGACAGCCAAGACTCAAACAGGACCGCAAGAGTTTCCCCAGCTCTGTTATTTACATGGACCCCTCAAGGTCTTCTTACTACCACTGCAGCTACAACCCACAGACATCTAACTATCATAGATGCCAGTTAGGCTATAGATGAAGATATTCTATATTATGGACATTGCATTGTCTGTAGTGGACTGGATCTACAGAGTTTTCCGAGAGCTGGAGCACTTAAAGACGATGTCCTGGTTGAGCGTCTTTGCTGGTGATCAAATATAAACAAAGAATCATGGACTGACAGTAATCAGATGCTATATTGAAGGGCTACATTAAATCATATCTATGGATGTTATGGTTGGACAATAATGGCAAAACAAAGTGCTAGATATCCTGACACTGCTCTTGCAGTAGGCCTATATATATATATATATATATATATATATATATATATATATATATATATATATATATATATATATATATATATATATATATATATATATATATATATATATATATATATATATATATACTATGGTAGCTTTAAAATGGCTGAATCTGTTATTACCTTGGTGGTCAATAGGTTTTGACTACCTAAACTACTTTGACAGAGGGCTTTGACTTTTAAACTGTGCAACAGCCAACAGTGGGCATATAGGCTAGTTGTATTTTGCATATATGTACAGTACAATTCCCTGTTTTTGTAGTGTATTTGTGTATTGAGTGTCAAAAAAAATTAAAATCCTACTTTGCCTGCTAGTTTGTAAATGGAGCTACCTACAACCTGCAAGTCAGTCAATTCAACGATCATCTGGCCACACCCCCGGAAACTATTCAGGAAAGTGTTTTCTCCCAAAGAAGGTAAACAGACCGGTGGATGCCTCTACGTTAAAAAAATGATTACCATAAAAATACTTTTGTGAAATATTGTTGTATAATGACATCTAATTTTATAGTTGTTTATGGCATCAACATACCCTTAGTTTTTTCGTTTTCACCACCTTTTTTCATACCAACGGTTAATTGCCGCCATCTTGTGACTCAAAACGGTTACTACTACTAATTTACAAACTGCAGAAAGTCCTCGGATTTTGTTAATTTAGTCAGCCAAAACTTTCGACGGATTCTCTAGTTTAATCAAGAAAATTGAATCACTCAGGAGAACAAGGAACCGGTAAGACACTAAAAATTTGGATGAGAATTTATAATGGAGGAAAGCATGTCAAATTGTAATGAATATGTTATCTAACCAGTCATACTTTTAAAAAATAATGACATGCGTCAATATTAAATATGAATTAGTGTTTGTCTTGTTGCTATACATTTTGATACTCAATTTTAGAGTAAGCTTTAAGCTAAAAACATGATAATAAAGATATCAATAATATGTTTTAAAGTTCATGTATTTAATTAGCCGTCATAGCCTATCCAAACTAACCCAAAACAAAAAGGTGGAAAATAAAATGTTTATTTTTCTTCAATGAAAGACTAACTGGGCATAATTAATATATTATTTAACACAATAACGTATACTTATATCGTTTTGGAGTAAGTTATGTCTGTGAAGTAAAGATACTCTGACTGACAAATAGAAATACATAAATTCGTTTCAACGCTAGGTTCAGAGCTACCGGTGGGAGTGGCTTAACAAATGGGAGGAGCTAACGACTTCACACTACTTGTTTGATTGACAGTCGTAACGAGGCAGAGGCTCCGCATACCTCGAGGCAAGTGCGAGAATTCACCGCAGCCGCAGCAACTTTAGGATGGAGCAGTAGTCGAGAAAAGTCGTCTCCTCACAGGTACGTCTATTCACTCACATTGGCGACTGTCATTAGTAGCGGTTTATCCTTCACCTCTGTGAATCCACACTTTTTTATAAAATATTCATCACGTGAATACTATCCTTCACGTTTCCTGAACTACATTCCCCGAAATTGTTCTGTATTTGAATGAATGCTTGTAACAGAAGTTTACTAAGGTCGTGGGAAATGATGCGTGACGAGGTTTGTAACATGTTGCGCATGTATTTATTTTTGGATAAACTGGGGCGCATCAAACACTGACGTCTCTCCATTAACCAGGGCATTATTTAATACTTCTGAGATAAAAATGCAGATATTAATATTTTATTTGGTATTATAGTTTGTATACTATCATCCGTTATTCGCAGATTTCTTTGACTACAGCTGTGCTACCAAAGAAATGTATCGAATTACCTCTATTAGGAATAGATCAGAATTAAGAATATGGACAGACTTTGATGCTTTTTTATACGTGCACTTATTCCTGTTAAATAAAGAATAAAATAGCACTATGCAACTATTCTGTTTGTATAGGCATGCATTTATGTAAATGATCTGGGACTGCCAAACCTTATTATGTAAAAGCTAAACTTTTTTTTTTGGTAGCAGTTTACAATAAGGTCCCATTAGGTAACATTAGTCAACATACTAATACATTATTACAATCAAAAGTTGTATTTATTATTTAATGCAGCTGCTGTAAAACAAACAAAGGTGTAGCCTAGATATAAATATAAAAGAGTTTGATTGTGAAATATTATTAATAATTTTGATTTTAGCCTAGAATAATCTAAAAGCTGTGTTGACTAATACATTTTATATTTTGGTGAAGTTGCATGTAGCTGCTTGTGGAACTGCAGCGTTGTTAAATAAATATTATAATAGGAATATGCAACCGTTCTGTATGTAGGCGTGCTTTTATGTAAATGAGTCCGTGCTGCTGGAGAGACTGCCAAACCATATTATATAAAAGGTGAAAATTGTATTTATTCATTTATGAATATGTGGAAAAGTTCAATTGACTGTGTGTACCATACTAATGTTTTTTGCTGATAATTACAACAATTCTTGCTGCTTACAGCAAATTGAAGCAAAGTTATCAGAGACAAAGTTGACCTTCATGACGAAGGGCAACATTTGTTGTAATTTGCTCCTTTTAGCTGTCATTCCAGAGTTTATTGAATCATTCTGACAAGAACATTCCCAGACATCTCTTTGAAGAGCATCCTACAGAAGCTTGTTTCTCAGGCAACCGTGCTGGTTTTGTACGATACTATAAATATGCGAGTAGGTGGGCAGGAAGCTTTATGATCGGCTATCATTTACGTAGTCATGATCCTTCTCTATTTTTTTTTCTTCTGTTCTACATGTTCATCCGCCAACACATATGCGTTTCATCCAAAGGCACATGCAAACCTTGTCTATTCAGGCTGAATCCTGTTGCGGTTCAGTTATAACTTGGCTTGAACGTTGCCATACAGATAATGGCCGAGACACAGGTACATTCAAACACCAACGTCTTCATGTGTCACTTGAGACAGAGGGCGTCTTTTGTGAGTGTCAAACGCTTGATTGTTGAACATGAGCCAACGGCTGATTTCCTTTTCCCATCTTGAAGGCTGAACAATAAGCGCTTGTGTACGTATCGATGCCGGGAACAAAAAAAGAACAGAATCACCTGGCCGTAACCAGATATGAGCAGTGCACCGGTGTCAGTGGCACCCGTTTTCTGCGATGCCATAGGGTGACAAGATGTAAGCTCCGCCCATTAGCAGTTTCTGATCTGTCTGATTGGATGTAAGAAATTAGCTGTGCCTCTGTTTGCTAACAGACGAGCAGTTCGAAGGACAGGTGCAGGGTGAGGACCCAGATGCCCTGAAAGACCCCATTATCAGTGGAGCGGAAAGAACCGGTACTTTCATACAGCCGACACCAGCCTCAACCCTAAGAATGCTGCATTCATTGGCACCTTTGCTTCATTTGGCTTGCTATATTTTACTTGATTATTATTATTTTTTTAATAATAAACTAATATTATTGTATTATGAATATATTTATATAGATAAATATTTTTACAGTGCTTTACAGATGTTTCAAAGTAGCTTTACAGTGATAAACATGAAAATAATGATTCAATTATGCAAACACATTAAAGGGATAGTTCACCCAAAAATTTAAATTTGATGATTATCTGCTTACCCCCAGGGCATCCAAGATAACTTTGTTTCTTCAGTAGAACACAAATTAAGATTTTTAACTCCAACCGTTGCAGTATGTCAGTCGTGTAATGCATGTGAATGCTAACTCAAGAGAGTAAAAAAAAACATGCACAGACAATATTAACCCCTGCTGCTCGTGACGACACATTGATGTCCTAAGACATTGCGTTCAGCACGCGATCACTTCCGGTAAGTATGGTCAATGTATGCGACATGGTGTAGAGATAGATGCGAGAGATCACTTCTGGCGCTTGCGTAAACTACGTCATGTCGTGTACATTGTCGTGTACACCTCACTTACCGGAAGTGATCGCGCTGAACGCTGTTGGACATAGTGGCGTATTAGAAGTAAAAATTATATAAATACTGTTCGGTTTCTTGCACAAACCGATCATTTTCGTGTCTTAGGACATCAATGTGTCGTCACGAGCAGGGTTGATTATGGATTTGTCTGTGCATGTTTGTTTTACTCTCATAGTTCTCATACTCTCATGAGTTACCATTCACACTCATTATACGGCTGAGAGACTGCAACGGTTGAAGTTAAAAATCTTAATTTGTGTTCTACTGAAAAAAAAGGTCACCTATATCTTGGATGCCCTGGGGGTAAGCAGATAAACATCACATTTTCATTTTTGGGTGAACTTTTAATTCAAATACATTTTTTTTTAATTCCCTTTAATTTCTGCTGTACAACAGCTCTAAAAAGAAAATAGTGCCATTGTTCAGCTGAAGTCAGTTCAGTATTGATTCAGTTCCGTTGTAAAGAACATTAATTATTAAATGAGTTAAATGTAGCTATAAAACAGCTCTGTAGAAACAGTGATGCCATCGTCCAGCCCAGTTCAGTTTTCATACAAGAGTGTCAGTACAGTCAGATCAATAATATTGTTGAATGTTAAGTGTCCAAAACTAAGCAAGCCAGAGGTGACAGTGGCAAGGAACCCAAACCCAATCAGGTGATAATGGAGAAACAAAAAAAAAGTATTGTATTATTAACAAACCCCTAACCCTTATTAGTATTAAAGTCATGCGGCTTATTGATCTGAGGAGTGCTATTCCTTTTTAAATGATCTGCTTGGTGGATGATTAAACTGAAATTACTGAAACTGAAATAAAAATGAATTAAAGCCACATAGAAGATAAATTGATAAATACTATAGTTTAAAGATAATACTAAAATAATACTTCTAGAAACTACAAAGTAATGCGTTAAAAAATCAGTCAGAACATGTAGTAACTGCATAGCAATGCATAAAATCAAATAAACACAATATTTGCTAAAGAGCGACTTTTGGTTCAGACTATTTGGTCTGTAAGGCATTAGGGCTAGTTATTCATTCTTATCCTTTTAATGAATCACCAATCCCAGTATGAGCTCCTAAAACATCTACATGACATCCTAAAACATCCATGTGCTCAAGGCATGGTTTATAAGTGTAAAACATGGGTTAAATGTACAGTTGAGCTTGATGTTTGGGTTTGTGTGTTGCAATGGGGAGCAGATAGAGATGTCTCTCGATGTGGTCGAGAGTCTCAGAGCCCCAGATGGCAGCTGAAGCACTTAGACGGATGTACATGAGATCAGGTTGAAAGAGCTGCTTTGATGAGTCACATGATATGTTCTCACCATCTCCAGGCATTAAACTATTTGCTGGTACAATGCACTAGTCCAAAACCATTTAACATGTTTCCAGAAATGTCCCCTTAAGGGCCTTTTGCTGTCGCTTTTCTCAGAAATAATTTTGGTCTTCTAGAGGTTGTGTTGAACTACAGCATTTTAAACTCAATATGCACATTTTCAAGTGTTTACCGCACTCATGCAGATGATTGAGAAATCCACGTTTAGTGGGTCAACAGAGACAAAGTACACACTCATCCAGATGAGAGTGTTGGGTTGATTATTTAAAGTGCGGCAGATTGCTGTTGCTTACATTTGCTCCTTGTTTTCTCCGGAATTTACAGGAGTCTCATCCGAGTACAATTAACTTTAAATGAGTTTATTCTAATAATAGGCGTTCATCAATTATTCACCAGGCCCTTCTCTGCGTATGCAAATTCTGATGTCCCTCGCCATGGCAACAGCTTGCTGAATTCTCCCAGTGCCCGGAGGTGTTGACTCTCTTAGCCAAACTCTCGCCTACTTCTCTCAGCCCACAGAGACCTGCTCTGCATTTCAGGAGCTTATGAAACAGCTTTTGACAATAATCGGAGGCTGTCTTTGAAAGCATGTTCTGTGATCAATGAGTTTATCACAGACGTGACATTATCTTCTTTAGTTTTTGATATGAAATACTCCTTTTGTAGGCCTATGTATGACATGTTATTATTGTCTTATGGATTTTAATGGTATTCTTTAAACACGTACATTTGTGTGGCAAGTTTAGGCAGTTAGGCAGGCTGGATATGCTTGTTTATACTTTTAACTCTAGAGGGCGCAGTTGCCCCATTTATCTTTTCTTATAGATTTCACAATAGACCTTTTCTAGCATTGCATTAGTGCAGCTTATGTCACGATTTATGTTAAAATTCAGCTTGGGATTGCTTTGTATCAAATCTGAAATGAAAAGAGTTTTGAAACTCAGATTTAAAATCTAAATTGCCATTCTTTTAAACAAAGCATATACACCACTGTTAAAAATGTTGGGGTCAGTAAAAACATTTTTAAAGAATGCTTTATTAATGCTTTTATTCAGCAGGGATGCATTAAATTGATCAAAAGTGACAGTGAAGACATTTATAATGTTATAAACTATATTATTTGAACTTTATGTCCATCAAAGAATCCTGAACAAAAAGGTTTCCACAAAAATATTAAGCAGCACAACTGTTTCAGGATCATGTGACACTGGAGACTTGAATAATTCATCTTTGCCATCAGATGAATAAATTAAATTTTAGAAATATTAATTTTAATAGTAATATTTCACAATATCACAGGTTTAATCTAATTTTTGATCAAATAAATCCTGCTTTAAAAGAGATCAAAGAAATCTTACTGAGCCCAAAAATGTGAATGATTGTGTAAATTTGATATAGCTGTTCATGCTTGTATATCCTAAAAAAATCATCAAACTGAAGAGCCTTTGGATTTGTCCCAGAACGAAATCCATAAAGTTCACTATGTCCTCAAATTCGCTTTACTTTTCACCAAAAAACTCCAGCAACCCTTTCATCGCCGTAACTTGATTACTTAAGTGATATTGTGTGGTTACATTCCTCTTAATTCAATTGTGGTTTTCCATTAGGTACACAAGCAGAACTTTCCCCTATTTTATTCGCTTTAAATTTGAATAGTGCACATGTATTACGCAACATTGCAGGGTGTGACTAACCCAGATCATGCAGGGGAAAAACACTAATTGTATTTTTCTTGTGGCATACAGTATATCTATTCTTCTGTGTGCTAGTTGGCTAAACAGGCTTACTTTTAAAACAGAAAACGCCTATAAGGGCACACAGAGTGGGTTTGTGTTTCTCATGTATGGTAACCGTGGAAAAATCCATTCATGAAGGTGTGGGCCATTTCTGGTGCTATTTCTAAGTACAAATGAGCATCAGAAGGTTTCTTATTAAGCCTCTGAGGGTTTACACCCATAATGCAACAATTCCCATTACATAGGCCGTGTTGAGATTTTCTCTTAGTGACTTAATAAGGACAATCACATCTGAGCTTTCATGCAAATAACAAGCTCAAGTCATTTCTCCATCCCAGCGGAGTTTGGGGATGCCTTTCCAAAACAGGAGACGCAATCTTTGGGGAATCCCACCCTCTGGACTATCACAGGATGAGGACTAAATTACACAGAATGGCGGAAACAGCTTGTTTGTGATAACTACTCAAAGACGAAGAGCTGCCCACTGCAGCATTTCCTGTGTCTCTTTCTTTTTCTCTGTCTTCCTTTTCCTTTCGTATTCTGTCACTGGGCGGCACAGTAATCCTACACCTGCTTGTTCTCATACGTTGTATTGTAACTGGCTGAACTGCTTTGACAAGTGCGAGGGGGTTAAAACACTCTTGCAGCGCGGAGCCGGGCCCCTATCTGGCTGCATCTCTCACACCACACACACACCCATGCACACACTGGTATAAGAAACAGCCCGGGATCAAGACTCAGTCTTCTGTGAGAAGGAAAAGACGGGAGAAAGAGCAACAGAAGGAGGGCAAACAAACTGAAAATCACAAGTTCAATGGTACCTCTGTGGAAAGCCTGACGTGCAGTGGGCGGCTCGCCAACTGGAGATGTCGATCGGCGAGCGTGGCTGCAAGGAGCTGCCGGTGCATCAGGAGAATGATGGGATTGAAGTGGTGAGCATGGCCAGCTTACCTGAAGACCTGATGCTGAGCGGCGACTTTCGCGGGAAGTTCAAGAAGATCCGGTGCAGGAAAAGGCCCACCATTCTGGCATGTAGGTGACGATTGATGTTAAATAGTTGTCATTGTCTGCTACGAAATAAGAGATTGGAGCTAAATGTAGAGGCTGCTTTGCTAGGGTGGTCTGAAGACAACTTCATGAGTTTTTCTGTCAACCATGTGTGAAATGCCTCAATGTCTGTAGATATTTATTGGTTACCTCAAGAATCTGGTGTCATGTTTGTTAAAATAGACTGTTTGCTTTCAGATTATCAAATTTGTACAGAATGTGTGCAGTGAAACTGCCATTGTGATGTGCTAAAATCTGAGGAAATGGATATGTGCTGGTGTTTTGCGGCATTCACCTCAACTGAATTGCTAGATGGCTGTTACTATATGACAGGGTTGTCCAGGATCGTCACACACGATTCGTCATTACTTGACATACAGTGAGGTCCAAAAGTCTGAAAATCTGGGATTCAAAATCGGGAAATGCAAAAAAACATTTAACATTTTAAAAAGTTAAAAGACAGTTTAGTAAGATTCTTTTGATGTTTTTTAGATAAAATGCTCACCAAGGCTGCATTTATTTGATCAACAGAACAAAAAGAATATTGTGAAATATTATTACAATTTAAAATAAGGGTTTTCTATTTTAATATATGTTAAAATATAATTTATTCATGTGATGGTAAAGCTGAATTTCCAGCATAATTACTCCAGTTTTCAATGTCACATTGAAATCTTCAGAGTCCTTCAGAAATCATTCTATTATGCTGAGAAACATTTATTATTATCATCATCAAAACTATTTTTTCAAGACTTTTAACAAATAGACAGTTCAGTAGAACACTGTCATCTAAACACTAAGGCACTCTGAAATTAATGTTCATTTTTTAAATTCAACTTTTAACTCGAATTGTTATGCTGATCATATCTTTCATAATGGACAAAGTTGTATTTAAAAAAATGCAAAACAGAAGAGTTGTCACTATAGGCCTATCAGACTTTTTGGACCCCAAAGTGTCTATCCTGCTTGTTTAATGTGTGTTTAACGTGATAAACAGTTGGATGTGAATTACAGGACACAGAGACCGCTTAGATTGACACTGAAAATGTTACTTGAGCCTTGTATGTTACACTTTGTGTGCGTTAAGGAGGATAAGGTGAGAGTGTAAGGGGAGAAAGAGGGCCCAGAGGGTAGAGAGAGAGAGAGAGAGAGAGAGAGAGAGAGAGAGAGAGAGAGAGAGAGAGAGAGAGAGAGAGAGAGAGAGAGAGAGAGAGAGAGAGAGAGGACCAGCACAGGGAGGAAAAGTAGAAAAAAGAGGAGTGCGGAGCTGGTACTGATATCCACAGTGACGCCTGCATCAGTGAGACATGCCTCGCATTCCATCACTTCATCAGAGCTTGAAAATGCTTTTAATAGGCTCTTAATGGGACTCAACCTGCCCAACAACCTGCTCATACTCCCACTGAAGGCTTAAGGCTAAATATTTTCAATATCTCAAAGAAAAAACATGCCAATGAATGCCTGTGATAACAAAATTGATTTTGTTTGTAAGGTTATCAAATATCCCTGACATCCCAGCTACAGCTTGGATGATACATCCCAGATACACTGATATAATCAGTTACTTTATTTTATAGCTTGATGCTTTTTGAACGATTGGCTCGAGCCATTTTCCAATACAATGCTTTTAGGCTCTGTGCCCTTTAGCTTTTTACGTCAGGAAGTTTTTGGACAGTTCCACCCATCAAGCCCTCCATTTGCACTGTGGGGTGTTAATGGTCTGGTTGAAAGGTTGGGAGATAGTTCAGGCAGGACATTATGTAATAATTTGTCTGAGAGCACCTCGATGTACCAGCTCCGATCTCATAATGTTACCATATCCCATCTTATGTTACAGGGATAAGTGTATCTTCTGAGTTTACATTTGAAATAAGTGATTGTTCAACTGTCATATGCCATATTTGTATCACTAGAACCAACCACTAGCGGCATTTTTAATGGTTGTAAGAGAAACAAAAACAGGGAAGAAGTGAATCCCTCGTTTCCTCTAGGCAAATTCTAGCTGTGAATTAGTCACAGGAAAATTGACATGACTTACTGTCTGGACTGTCTAGGGTATTTGCATATGAAAATATAAAACAGCTGGGCTAAAACGGACTCATCAACTGCACTTTAACATCTTTCTATTAAAACACTTTGTATCTTATTATCTCTATAATTGTTTGATTTAGTATTTAAGTAGACACCACTGCTGTTAAATTCAGTGGCTTCCTCTCAGATTGCTGTTACATTATAATAATAAACAGACTCCCGCAGAACACAAATGGACAACTCTAACCCGACCTGATAAACAGAGTGAGCATTATGTAATTAAGGGCAAGTTCTTGACATCAGAGGGATAGGGAGGGGCATGATGGGATTATGGAGTGACTAGGCTCAGGATGTGCAGTGCTTGCCAGCAAATCAGCAATCCCAAGCTCAGTGCAGAATCTGAATTTATTTTTATTTTAGACAGGTTGAGTTATTTATACAATGCTGATATCATACATATTTAAAGTGCACTTGTAGAGAAGACTTTTGCTTATTAGAAACTCCACAAATGTCACTAAACTTGTTTACCACTGAATCGTTTGCACTGGTGTTTGCGCTGCGTTTGACCTTTGCTGACTTCTTGTGAGCTTTGGACTTTGTTTCTCAGCAAAGAAATTAAGAAAATAGCATATGAATGCACTGATGTTATTGTTCCAGGCCAGCTGCCTTGCAGTTGTCTCTTTTCAGCCCTTTTCTTCATACTTGACTGAAGCTTGTGATGAATGGCCAAAGCCAAAACCAATACTCAGAGTCAAGGAAGGTCATGGGTGCCACACAAAGAGTAGACAAGGCTTCGGAATAAACAGTGGCCCCAAAAGGCCAAAAATGAATGAATGTCTTTGCATTATATTACAAAATAACAATTCAAGTGATATTTATGATGTTGTGTTTTATGGGGACTTTCCATTGAGAGTGATTGTTATACTGTACACACTGTATATTCTGTCTCCCTACACTAACTCTACCCCTAAACCTACTCATCACAGAAAACTTTCTGCATTTTTACATGTTGAAAATTTTTACATAGTATGATATCACATATCACAATAGTATAAAATCACAAAGTATGATTTATAAGCTGCTTTTCTCATGGGGACCAAAACATATCACAAGGACAAGGATTTTGAATATCGTTATCTTTGTGGGGAAACGCATAGCGTAGGGTTTACCAGGACATTAGAAAAACAGTGTTTTAATAAGCTCCTTACACTCACCAAGGCTGCATTTATTTTATCAAAAATTATAAAAAATATATATTTGAATATATTTTAAAATGTAATGTATTCCTGTGATGGCAAAGCTGTATTTTCAGCTTCATTACTCCATTCTTCAATGTCACATAATCATTCTTATCTGCTGATTTAATGCTCAGAAGCGTTTCTTATTATTTTGAATTTTTCAAGTTCAAAACACCTGTGCTGGAACACCTGTTTTTTTGTGGAAACTAAGATACATTATTTTTCAGGGTTATTTGATATATAAAAACATTTACTGTCACTTTTGAAAATGTATAATGTGCCATTGCTGAATTAAAGTATTAATTTCTTTAAAGTTAATTACATGAACTACACCTTTGTGATCTTGAGAGAAACTGACTTCATGCATCCATTTAAAGGAATAGTTCACCTAAAAATGAACATTTCTTGATTATTTACTCACCTCAAGGACTTTCAAGTTGTATATGACTTTCCGATGAAGAGAAATTAAGGTTTCTTTTTTACATCTTGGATGGTTTTGGGGTGAGTAAACATTCAGGAAATTTCATTTTTGAGTGAACAAAATCAGCTTGAGACCAGTTTGTTAAAAGTAAAAGTGATTTGAAGCTCTATTATATTTCTCTGCAGAAACCCACTTGGTTTCATATTTTCTAATGCAATGACATTCAGGCGTTTTTAATTGTTATTTAAGTGTTTGAATTCTCCGATATATTTGGGGCCACTGTATAGTGATATTATTTGGAAAATAAACAGGCTTAGATTTTCTTTCATGCGGTGGCATTGATGGCTGCTAACGGTTTGGAACAACAGTAAACCACAGTAGTAGAAAAAACATTTGTGGCGTATCATCTGGGGCTTTTCCCCTCTGTACTTCAGCATACTGACCTACCAGATTCCCCTTTCATGCCTATTCTCTCACACTCAAGCCGAGGAGGACAGTCGGGAGAGTCTCTCTCACTTTGGATGCAAGCAAACAGAGGTTATAATTAACCACACGGGACTAAGAGGATTTCTCCCTGCTCTCCCTGCACCGCTTGCAGCCTCAGACATTGGGTTATTTAAAGTGAACCTGCCTAGAGAAAGCGAGCGAGCGAGAGAGGGAGGGTGGGATAGACACACATAGAGAAGGAGGGTGGGGGGGAGCTTAGCGGATCTGTGGCGCTCTATTCTGGCTCAGTCTCTAGTGGCAGCATCTCTGTTTCGCATCATTCTCCCATAGCAGTCGATTCCACCTGCCTGTTCCGGCCACTGCTGGTGGAAATGTACAGGACCACAGCATCCTCTGACTGACTTCAGCAACTCATCCTCCTGCAGATATGGCCAGCCAGCAGGATTCGGGTTTCTTTGAGATCAGTATCAAGTCCCTTCTAAAGTCCTGGAGCAGCAGTGAGTATCTTGGCGCTCAGAGCTGCGGGAGCGCAGCCAGAGCTGGCGGGATGGATCCAGATTTAGTTTGCATGCGAGTTTGTTGCTCTGGTGCACGTGCTCTGGTGTTGTTGTTGTCCTCTTTTGTTTATTTAGTATGCTGGGGATCAGCATAATATGGATTTTATGGCTTGCATTGCTTTCTCTATTTGACTTTTTTTGTGTGCATGTGGTCAATTGATGCTCATGAATCTGGCTTAAAGGGATAGGTCATGTAAAACGGACAATTCTGTTATTTATTTGTCCTTATGTTTGAATGATTTTTTCCCCCGTGGAACACAAAAGATGATATTTGTAAGAATGTTGACATCCAAAACTTTTATTATATGGACAAAAACACAGATACATTTTTCAAAAATATATTTTTGTGTATGTTTCGCAGAAGAAAGACATACAGGTTTGCAATGACAGGTTGAATTTTCAATTTGGCTGACATTTTTGTCTATATTGCTTTGTAATCCCTGTCATGGTACACAGTATGTTCCCAAGAGCAGTGTACATCAGGTGCCTGTTCTCACCAGCCTAACCAACCAATCAGCTGTGAGGGATGGTCAGCCCTAGGCCAATCAGCTTGCAGCAGGAGAAATCTGTGCTGTTTTGTGATAACCTAGAAGTGTCTCCTTTAGAAATCAATGTAGATGTACTTTTAATAGCTTAAACATAATTTTTGGTGTGTAAAAAATAATAATTTCTGTATATTTTCTTTCTTTGAAACTGTGTACACATAAAATTGACTTGACTATAAGTGTTCCAGATCTAAAAGTATAATTTAAGATCTTTTTTGAATTTTTGCCATTTAGAAGCAAATATATTTTCTGCGAATTACGAAACATCTTCTTTTCAAGCCAGAGTGATATCAAACATTAAAAAAATACTTTTTATATATATATATATATATATATATATATATATATATATATATATATATATATATATATATATATATATATATATTTCAGCCTGACAATTTAATCCTTCGTTTTTTAGACCAAATCTCTCTCTGCCTCAGAGTAAATGGGTGAAATGTTCTTATCACTAAATCAAATGTGCTCTGCACAGTGTACCAAATATATTTTTAGCACTGGCTCAGAGGTTTAGAGCAGCGAGTGTCCTTAGGCCTAATGGCTAAATCCAGGAAAAATGTCCTTGTTATTTAGCTGTCATAATCAGCAGCACGTCTCAAATATCTGCAAACGGATATCATCTTTCAGTTTTTCAGTTTGTAGTCCTGACCTTTCTATATGACACTGGGATAGCCAACTTTCTTCAATTGGTACAGTGTGTTCGGGCAACTTTACAAAACTTGATCCTGTTACTTCATGTTATAGTATACTATAGGTGTGGATGCCCACGGGCGTCTGATGCGACCTCTGGATGTCATTTTTTGGCTTCTATTCTTTGAAGGGCTTTAGTCTGGTAACACTTTACAAAAAGGTCTCATTAGTTAACATTAGTTAATGCATTATCTTACATGAACTAACAATGAGCAATATCTTACAGCAAGTATTAACCATTGTTAATTTTAGCTAATTAAAATACTCAAAATCATTTGTTCATAATTCAATAATGATAACAGAAACAAATGTTGATCTTAAAAATGTTTTAGTAAATGTTGAGATTATCATAAGATAAGGTTAATAAATTCTGTAGAAGTATTGGTCATTGTTATTTCATGTTAACTAGTTAATTGTGTTAACAAATACAACCTTGTTGTAAAGTGTTACTCTTATTCTGTATGTTTAAAAAGTATTTTTTGATTCATTGCTCATGTATTTAGTATCTTGTTTAGGGCACCAAGGCTATATTCAGACTGCAGGCAACTGTGGCCCAAATGCTCATATGTGAATCAGATCAGGTTTGTTTTTTGTTTTTTTCATGACAGTGTGAACAGCACAAACCACATGGAATCTGATCTTTTCAATTCCGTTTTGGGCCAGTTTTTTGTGGTCCTAAATCTGATACAGGTCAGATGTTTTGTAATGTGACCTTTATGTGACCTTTACATCACTCTAGTTACAATTCTGTGTTAATGGGAATCCCTTCAAAGATTTTACATACCCAAAGTTATCAATACAGTTGCGATAGGTAGTCAGTGAAGGACAGTGATGTGACAGCTATACACAAATATCAAAAATGTTTAGAGTTGTTTTTTTTTCTCTCACATTCCTCATCTTTGTTTTTTATATTGCCTGCACATAAATTTGCTGGCTTAAATAAATATACGCGTAAAAGCTTACTTTAATGTCCTCCGTGTTTACTCCTGCGTGACCAGGGTTGGATTTTTATGAAGTCATTTCTAACTGTAACAGAATACATTTTTAAAGTAACCCAACTCTGCATATGACAGTGTGCTGCGTGACGTCTTTTTATCGTTTGTTTTGCGCATGCGGGTCAGTCCAGGACCATGATCTGTTCACTAGATCTGAGTAAATCAGAATTGAGCACTAAGGCTCGCAGTGTGAAGTCTCAGGATGTACAATATCAATAGAGTTTGGGATTTTGCATCAGTAAGATGAATCAATACATTTTTGTGCATATCCGATTGCAAATCCGATTACAAATCCATTTCGAGCTACATTCATGTGGTTTGAAATCCTATTCAATCCTATGCATTTCTGGAAGTCTGTTTCAGTCTGACCTCGCTAATCGGATTTTGCACGGTTTATGTGGCTCACGTAAACGACCACGCAATACGTCAGACGTTGTTATAGGAGGCATATAGAAAAATATAATAGAGACATGCTTTGAAACGGCAGAGACGACAGCACGTTATAAAGCCACGCATAACAGCCTGCGTTTCTGCGCAGAAGACCCAGTAGTGGCAGTGGCTCAGTGGTTCAATTGGGTTGTCTACAAACTGGAAGGTTGGTGGTTCTAAGTGTCGAGATGTCCATGAGCAAGACACCTAACCCCAGCTGCTCCCGATGAGCTGGATGGCGCTTTGCATGGCTGACACTGCCATCGATGTATAAATGAGTGAATGAATGAATGGGTGAATGTGAGGCAACATATAAAGCGCTTTGGTGGCCATGGATCTGTTGAAAGCGCTATATAAATGCAGTCCATTTACCATTTAGCCTGGCGTGCCGGCTAAGCATTGTCATGTTGTAAATAAGAAAAACTGTAATGCAAATCCTTCCATTTTGCAGTTGTTGTTGTTGTTTTTGTTGTTGTTTTTACCGTATGCCAACTCAACAAAGATATTCCGGAAAATTTAATTGTGTTTTATTAATAAAGTTCGGAGGAGCACGATAATTAATTAAAAAGAGAGGAGCGCATTCAGCTAATCAACTTAATCAACGGTAAGAGGTATATATATAGCAGACTTACCTTAAGTTATCAGCATCCCTTCACCACCCCATCTCCTCACTTCTAGTCCTAACTAACTATCCTAATATCAACCGAGCTCGGAGCCCTCCCCCCAGACAGCACGCTAAATGTGACCCTGGACCACAAAACCAGTCATAAGGGTCAATTTTCTGAAATTGAGATTTATACATCAAAAAGCTTTCCATTGATGTATGGTTTGTCAGGATAGGACAATATTTGGTTGAGATACAACTATTTAAAAATCTGGAATCTGAGGGTGCAAAAAAATCTAAATATTGAGAAAATCGCCTTTAAAGTAGTCCAAATGAAGTCCTTAGCAATGCATATTACTAATAATATGTTTTTGTTGTTGATATATTTACAGTAGGACATTTACAAAATATATTCATGGAACATGATCTTTACTTAATATCCTAAAGATTTTTGGAATAAAAGAAAAATCTATAATTTTGACCCATACAATGTATTGTTGGCTATTGCCACAAATATACCCGTGCAACTTATTTTTGTGGTCCGGGGTCACAAATACACGTAAACTTCACACTAACTTAATTATATGTAAGTGCGAACTCGTGAAATATTGGTATTAGACCAGAAATCTGATCTGAACAGTTGCGATACACAATGTGTCAATCATTTTTGATTGGATTCCAATCCGATACACAAATGTGACCCTGGACCACAAAAACAGTCATAAGTCACACAGGTATATTTGTGCCAATAGCCAACATACATTGTATTGGTCAAAAATCATTAGGATATTAAGTAAAGATCATGTTCCGTGAAGATATTTTGTTAATTAAATTTGTAAATATATATAAAAATTATAATTATTAGTAATATGCTTGGCTAAGGACTTCAGTTTGACAATTTTAAAGCTGATTTTCTAAATATTTCGATTTTTTTACCCTCAGATTCCAGATTTTCAAATAGTTGTATCTCGGCCAATATTGTCCTATCCTAACAAACATACATCAATGGAAAGATTTATTCATTTTTTAGAAGATGTATTAATCAAAATTTTACAAAAAAAATGGACCCTTATGACTGGTTTTGTGATCCAGGGTCACAAATAATTGGGTTTGGACTGACAGTGTAAACATAGCCTTCGAGTTTAAACTGCAGATTCCACATCGCGTCTCGCTGAGAACTGTTCGTTGATGAAAGTAACCAGTGGGATATGAGTGGGCTTTGCATGCTAACAGCCTGATAACCATCTGAAAATGGATGAGGCTTTATAGGTCCCATTTACAGTTATAACAGTTGTCCCCAGGGGTCTTTTGTACACAGTTAGGGGTCTATGGATGTAAAAAGCCCACATGATTTACATCAGAGGGGGATTTTGTTAGATGTATGTTTTTTTTCCGTGCTTGTTGTCCACTCCCTGTGCAAGAAAAATGTTGGGAGGACACAACAGGATTTGTTTTAGCAAGAAAAAAGAGCTTAAATAAATATCTGTATTTGTGCTTTTATATGTCTCTCATGTCAGTGTGTGTGTATGGGTTTGTGAAATAGAGAGGCGTTGTACTATGTCTTGTATTGTCCCTGTTGGGAGCAGCTCAATGTTCAGAGGCTCCTCTGCAGAGCGCTGATGTAATGCTCCGTCTGAGCCCATCTTTTGTTTGCAGAGTCACATGTAATGCATCAGGCTGCCGTAATCATCTAGACTGGCACTGGAGCACAGAGTGACTCGTTTACCACTTCTGTCAAAAACTAGTTTTCTGTAGATCATGAGAGTGGTGCTTGCACATGCAAAATCCACCGCCACAATGCCAGGGTGTTAGCCAAAGCGCTGCTGTCCGCTTGCTATAGGGTGTTTTAAGTACTTACTAGGTAGTTACTTGGTGGTTGCTAGGGTATTCTGTTGCAACCTGATGGAATCGCAAACATTTACATATCTCATTCCAAGATAGACGTATCACTTATTTTGAAGTAATCAAATAAAAACTTTTTTTCAGTTAATGCTACATTACCCATGAATCCTGAAGTGAGATAATCATGGAAAACAATCAGGATGGAAAACAATCAGGCTAAGCAACTTCACATAAATATTTTTATTTTTCACATATATAGTTTTATTTAATATTATACTATCATTTAAAAGTTTGGGGTCAGTCATTTTTATTCATTCATCAAAGAATCCTGAAAAAAAAGTATCACTGCTTCCTCAAAAGCATCGCAATATATGGACGGTAATACGAAATGTTTCTTAATGATTTCTGATGGATTATGTGACACAACATTCAGCTTTACAATCACAGGAAAATGTAAATTACATCCTATTAAAATAGACAATTTATATTTTGAAATGTAAAAATATGTATTACTTTATTTACTGAATAATTGATCAAATAAATGCAGAGCTCATCAAGCCCAACCAGCTGTCATTTTTATTTGATTACGTCAAACTTGAAACTGCATGGAATAGTAGTTTACTGTTCTATCTTTATTTGTTGTCATTTGATTGCATGAGTAATGCATTTTGTTTACAATATTTTTATTGAATTTTGCAAGCCTAGTTGGCATCCCATTTGCTGCCCATGACTGTTTTCCCAAGGGAAGATTGTGTAATGGAGTCGGTCCGTGGAATTCAGAAGCTAGATAGTTTATCTTGCTTTACGCCGTCTGTGTTTTTACGTACAAGCAAACAAGGGAGTGAGAGTTAGTGCGTCTGTGCCCAATCAAATGATGTTTACACTGTTGGTTAGTGGTGGAGGGGAGATCAGGACGTATAGTGTGTACACAGGGATAAATATAGCCTTGCAACTATGCCACTGTAACATGTCAGTCCTGCACACTTGCCCAGACCTCAGCTAAAAATTCCAGGCTGACCTTCAGTCTCGGGAGGCAGTGGACGTTTACACTGCAATAGAGAACAGAAGAAGCGAGAACACTTCTGGATTTGTTATCACCCAATTTTCTGACTTTTGCTTCAACTCACGCTGGGACCGTTACAGCATGGCGAACAGGAGAAGGTCCCGCCATCACTGGAATGATTGATAAGGACATGTGAGGTTTGGACAACTGGATCAAATATACTGCTCCCCCACTATGGATAGCACAGTAATGTGCTGGAATAAAACCAGTATGGTGAACTTCATCAAGGGCCTGGGTAGGTGCTACAATTGAGAAAAAGAAAGAGAGAAGTGAGAATCTGTCTGTGAGTGAAGATGAAACTAGTGAACTGAGTCAAATGAATGAGTGCAAAGCAAGCTTCAGACTTGTCCATGGGATTTTATTGGTGGTTATGTAAGATTATAGCAAAAAAAAGAGAGACTGTTAATTTTGCTGTATAAAAATGACAAAATATATTGGTCAAAGATGAAATTAAGCCAATTCATCAACAATACATGTTTTTTGGCAACCTTTTGAGGTACATTGTATGTTAGTGAATGGTTGTACAGTTAGGTAAAATGCAATAAAATGTGAGAAATATTAATACAATGTAATATGCTGCAGTTCATAAGATCCTCTTTGTCACCATCTCTGTTTAAACCCTGAAATTGCAGTTATTTGCACAGTTATCTTCTTTATGTGGGTTGTGAATTGGCTCGGCTCAACGCGAAAGAATGTAATGTTTTGAGCTGTATGTTGTCTATCAACGCACCGTTTGCAACGATGATTGTCGTTTTGAACTTTCTGGATTACAAGCCGCCATCAAAATGACAAGTTTAATTACATTCCAGCTGCTGTAAGAAGAGGCCACAAACGATCCACCACTTGCAGCATCCACAGACACGATATAGCCTACTAGCCCGGACTTCTTTATGTATACAGACATGACGTAATGACGCAAAGACAAAAATCCACCAGTATCACTCAAATTATAATACATTATTACAAGCTTATTGTTGTGAATCGGGCTAAGGTAAGGAGATTGTTTTGAACACTGGCTGGATATGTACTTGCTCAAAAATGTATTTAATTTTGAATGATAATTTTTAACTAAAAAAGGTTATGGACTACAGCTTTTATATTATTATATTATTTATAAATTAATACAGTTCTGTCATGACAACTCTCTGAAGAGTTTGGCATGGTAAAGGGTATGACAATGTTAATGTGTTTGGTCTTGGCGGAATAGATCTGCTACGCTGCCGCTGCTGTCTGTTGTTGATGCTGCTGCACAGCAAATCCAAGCATGAATTAATCACCCTTAGCAGATATACAGGTGGAGCTGGGGAAGGTGGAGGGTTCCTTAAAGTGCACTGCTGCTACAGCAACTATTTGAATGTTGACCAGCAAGCTTATTGGCTACTGATAGAGCGGGAACCAATCAGCTTTGCCCACTAGAGAATGATGTGATTGCAAGCAGACTGGGTCAAGGACCTACCAGCATGCACCATTTAGAGATTCATGACAAAACTTTGGTTCTGTGAAACCGCAAAAACACTTCACCTTTAAGTAAAAAGTAGAAATGAACTTGCATGTAACCCTTGGTGCTGTAGTTTTTGGTGGTGAAATGCTGTGGGTGACACACAGAATATCTTTTTTGTTCTATTTAAGGGAAAGCAAAACCAAGTTTAATCCATGTGGAACAAAGTCTGTTTTCGTCAACATATGATAAGTGTCTAAATCTAGATCAAAATTTGTTGTCAAAATGAACACTGCTGTGACTGTCACATGCCCTCTCTGCAACTCGACCACTGTTACTTCAATGTTGTACAATCAGTCCAGTAGCTTCTCTGTGTGTTTGTGAGCTCTGTGAAAAAATAATGATGTAGATATTCTGCTTCTACGGTGTTACATTAGTTGGTGTTGAGGAAAGCAGGTTGCAGTCACTGAAAATCTACAGAATGGGAAGTTTTGGGAAATTCTGAAGGGCATTTCACTGTCTGGATTTGGAAACGGTCATTGTCTAGAAAACAATACTATTCATTCAAATAGTTTATGATGTTCCTCTAAACTGGAACATTAGAAAATCTGTGATTTATTCTGAAATAATGCAGATGTTTCTGAAAAAGGCAAATACAGTCTTTCTACAATCCTTGTCCCATTTGCTTGCCTTTCAGATTTTTAACATGTATTAATATTTGTAATATTAATAATAATAATACAAGTATATTTATAATATTTTATGTTATTTTGTATTTTAATTTAATTGAATTTATTTTTAATATTAATTAAAGACAAATTTTGTCCAAAGCTTCACCAGGGTACAGCAAGCCTCCCGTCCCCCCGGTTTGCTGCTCACAGGGTGAGAAGGGGCCGCCCGCCATGATGCCCATCAGCGTGGATCCAGAGAGCCGGCCGGGCGAGTACGTCCTCAAGAGCCTCTTTGCCAACTTCACCACCATCTCTGAGCGCAAAATACGCATTGTCATGGCCGAGCCTTTGGTGAGTGACATTTCTGAACTATTAAGACCTGTGATCATTCTAATACTCACAGAGGAATCAGCCTGTGAAGGTTATGGAGATGGCTGACCATTTAGACTGTGGGAATGGCTTGTTCAGATGATATCAATGAAATATAAGATAATCTGGCTATTCCTTTTTTTTATTCGGCCTGCCTAGTTGTTTATGCAGCTCAGCAGCTTTCACCTTAATGTGATCGTCTATGATTTCTGTCAATAGAAATTAAATTTAGATCTGCCGGGCATGGAAAATACAGATGAGATGTTGGTGTACAATGCTTGTTCTTTACAAAGCAGATTGTTCATCTCTAAGGTCCTTGAACAAGCCAGCCTTGTTAGTATTTCCCAGAAAACAGCAAAGGCACGTTTAACAGCAAGCTGCTAGTTTCATGACCAGCAGGCAGACTAGTTTTAATTAACCCTCCCAGGACAGATATATTGCGTCCCGGCTACTCTCAGGATGAGCTCATCTTTTGTCCTTTTCACTGAACCAATAACATAGATCATTCAATACGTAATATATATTCTTAATACAAAAGAATATGACCTTGATTATGACTAGGTTATTTGTACATCCCTCTTGACTGGCCTGTAAATTGAGCCATTCATATCTGCAGTATCTTTTGTTCTTTCAGGATCTCACAACTGACTTTTTATGAGTCAGTCATACATGTCTCAATCTACCCCAGTCATTTAATTCAGTAGTTGAGAAAAGTCCTGCAAGAGCATAAGGCGATCCATTAACCTCTTATAAAAGCCTTGAGGGATTTTGCACTGTCCTTGTCTGCCCCCTCATCTGTTTCTCCCTCAAATGACTCCAGCAACTGAAATATTTATTAACCTAAGATGAAAGGGGTGCTTCAGTGGGCTGTTAAATTTAACACGTTCTGAATGTGTTTTGTTTGACAAGCCCAGAAGATTCTAAGAGTCAGAAAAGATGGCGTGTTCTGGGCCTGGAATCTATTAAAACATTAATACAATCTGAATATTCAAATCAGTGTTGTCACCTGAAAAGAACGATTCTGGTGCTCGATTGAAACATCTTACTAGAGTAAGGAGTACAGAATGTTGGTCAGTTTGGTTTTTACACAACCTGCGTTGTTTAATCAGCAGGTCTGATCTGCGATAGTTGCTAAGATCAGCGTTGTCACATTGTAAGGCTATGCTGGTGCCCCTGTTTGTGCATACACACTATTGTTCAAAAGTTTGGGGTCAATAAAATGTTCTCTTTTTAAAACTTTTATTGTACAGAAATCCTTTAAATTGATACAAAGTGACAGGAAAGACATTTATGATGTTAAAAAATATTTGAACTTTATATGAATCAAATAATTATGAAAAACAAATCATGGTTTTTACAAAAATAGTAAGCAGAACAGCATATTAGAAATATTTGTTGAAGGATCACTGGAGTAAGATCACTGAAAATTTAGCTTTGACACTATTACTTTTGACAAATTACATTCTAAAATATATTCAAATAGAAATCAGTTATTTTAAATTGTATAGCCAATAGCCTTGGTGAGCAAAAGAGACTTTTTAAATTATTTAAAACAATCTTACCAAACTATTGAATGGTAGTGTACAGTAGCTGCTTGAATGCATGATGTTGAAACATTTAATCAAGGAAACCATAATAAATCACTTTTAGATAGAACTGCCTGATATTGCCTAATATTTGTAACAGTTATTTGAAATCCTTCTGTTGTTTTTACAGGAAAAACCTCTGATAAAGTCTCTTCAGAGGGGTGAAGATTCCCAGTTTGACCAAGTAAGTACTGTCTGCTCCACCCCCACCCCCGAAAATACTGTATGCGCACGCCCCCATGTCCAGTTTGTGGACAGATGTCCCATCGGGCAGACAAGAGACAGCCTTTTAGCTGCCCAGCTGTGCCAAAAATTAATCTGACTTTTTGAATTATTAAAATAGATTCATGGATCTGTCTGGCCTTTAAAGCATTCAGTGACCTCTGTAAAAGCTTGATGTGGTTTTTGGCTTGTCCAGCTGTCTGGGATAGAACAATTTGCATCTCTGATAGATTAGATAAAAGAGTTTTATACCTGAAAATCACAATACATAGGAGACATTGTGTTTTCCATCATGTCTTCAAACATTTCGTGCAGTGTGCGAGACTTTATTTCTCCATAATTTCCACATTTATATATATATATATATATATATATATATATATATATATATATATATATATATATATATATATATATATATATATATATATATATATATATATATATATATATATATATAACTGTAAAATATGTTTCCAAAGCTCATTGATGCACAAGGCCAATGTAGGCTATCCTGTCTGGTCTGAACAGATAGAACCGTTGTGGCACAAGTCACAGGTATGGGGCTGCATAGCTGCAGAACAATCAGAGTGCCTATGATGATCCCTGTCCACTGTCGAAAGCGGCTACTTTGGACAGGCAAGAGTTGGAACTGGACCATGGAGCAGTACAATAAGATTTCCTGGTCCGATAAGTCCCATTTTCTTTTACATCACGTGGACAGCCATGTATTTGTGCACCGTTTACCTGGGGAAAAAATGACACCAGGATGCACTATGGGACGACGACAATGCTCTGGGCAATGTACTGCTGGGAAACCCTGGCCATTCATATAGACATACATTTGATACGTGCCACCTACCTAAACTTTGTTATAAACCAGGTACTCACCTTCATTGCAATGGTATTCCCTGATGATAGTGACCTCTTTCAGCAGGATAATGTATCCTGCCACACTGCACACATATAGTTCAAGGTGTCGCCCTGGCCTCCAAATTCCCAAAAGCTCAATCTGATTGAGCATCTTTGGGATGTGCTGGACCAACAATTCTGATCAACGGCGGCTCCTACTCGCAACCTAAAGGACTTGAAGGATCTTCTGCTAGTGTCTTGGTGCCAGATACCACAGCACACCTTCATGGCTCTTGTAGAAAAAAAAACATGTTGATCTTTGTTATATGATTGTTATTCCCAAACTAATTTGTAAAGTAATGACAAAACTATCTGCAAAGTGAATAAATGTACGAAATGTTTAAAAATCAGAATTTCTGATACTGAGTAAATTCATTGAAAGTCCTAAATGAAAGGGCTTTTTATTGCTAGCTTGGGTGGAGTGTGTGTTCTCTGCCCTGAGTTTGTAAGTTTGTTTCTGTATGCATGTGTATATGTGTGTATGTTGGAGGCAGGTGAATAGCAGCCTCATTCAGTGCTCACAGGGCTGTGTTTGTACCCATGATCCCTTGGGCTTTTCAGCGGCCTCACTGAGAGGGGATTCTTCTCCCAGGGTTCATCAGGGAATGAAGGGCTCGCTGTGTTCACCCTCAGCCCCTGAACACCGCCCTTTTTCCCTCCCTTTCCTGAGTGTCGAGTCCTCACCGGGGACCGCCTTTCCTCCCTACACTTATAACCCCAACTCCCTCCCCTTTTCTCACTTTCTTTGCATCCTAGATACACATTTAAGACACACACTCACACAAAACCCCCTGCTATCACCAAGACCTTCTCCACAATCAAAATAACTTTCTCCTGAAGATGCACTATGAAATTCATGGCCTATATACAGTACTATACGCTAGGTGTATTTTTAGTTTGTTTATGTGGTGATTAATACACACTCTCCTTTCCTTTTCAGTTGATCAGCACAATGAGTTCTTTGGCCGAGTATTGCCTACCATCTATCTTGCGCACCCTGTTTGATTGGTACAAAAGACAGAATGGAGTTGACGATGAATCCCACAGTACAGACCTCGTTCAAATACAAAGTCCAAAAAGTGAGTCCTGTTTGTACAGTTTGTACAGTTTGATACAAATATGATAAGCCTAATTATGCATAATGCAGATTTCGTTATAAAAGTCTTCATGCATATTAAAGATCCATGAATGCAGAATTGGAGGTTTATCTATTAGCTTTAGAGCCATTCATATGTTACGTACTCCTGTATATATTCATTTTGCAGATACATTTTTTAAAATTGAAACAAAAGATGACTATTTCAGGGTTTTATTTTAAATCCTGTTCTTTTTTAACTTTCTATTCATTAAAGCTACACTGTGTAACTTTTTTAGTTTATTCTTAGCTAAAAACACTTAGTTCTTTCAAAAATATATGTGCTCATTAATGTATATTTACTTCTTTCAAGTAATAAAGTATTCTCGTAAGTGTATAATATGCCATTGAAAATATATACGGGTGAGGGGTTCAAATGCGCGTCGCCATGTTGCCCCTCCATCTTGAAAGTACATTAGCCAAAGAGGGACATACCCGTAAATTCAAGCTTCGCCTTTGGCGTTTTAACACTCGATGGCACTGTGTCGAATGTGAAGAGGGGGATTGCTTGAGACTGATATAGCCTACAATGTAAACTTTGCCTTACGCTAGTGATGTATACAATATACAGAATAACGATAGCACCGATAAAAGTTACTTTACTAAGATTAGCTTGCATTCGTCTGGGAACCTGATCGCTGATGTTAGCAATGAAATGGTAAAAAATAACGAAAGGTAATACTATTATTATTTTTACATAGAGGTCATAACCTACATGTTAACTGACAAATTAAATAACTGCAAATTATAATAGTTTTCTAAAGTAACCTCATCACTTGATCGAACTGGAAGCCATGTTGGTTGTTCTGTTCCGGCATTCTATGCCTGAGTATTTTGCTTTCTTTTGGGTTTTTAAATAAAGTCGAACTTCTGCGTTTGAATCCAGCCTTTTCATTTTACATTTCTTTAACCACACTGTGACAGTATCAAGGTTTCCATAAAAATTTTAAACATCACAACTCGACATTGATAATAATAAGACATATATTTCTTGCGCAGCAAATCATCAGATTAGAATGATTTCTGAAGGATCATTAAATAAATGCAGCCTTGGTAAGCATAAGAGAAAAAAAACATTAAAAACATCTTACAGATGGTAATGATGGTAGTGTAAATAAGCAATACATAGGGTCTTTAATGAATGTAAAAAGAGAGCAATGAGACACCAATTCAATGTTGTCATTTGGCTTGATAACTTCTGTCGTAAGTCTGGATGATTTGACACAATCGTGCCAAAATAGCCCAGTGACATCAGACAGCCAACTGGTTGTTGAGTGACTCTCTGTGTCTTCTGCTTCCTGTGGCTGGAGTGCAAAACGCCATTTCTTCATTGAGAAATGATACTATAGTCTGTGAATGTGTGAGAGGGTGGGAGCAAAATTGGCTTACATAATCTGTTTACATTCTCTCTTTCTTTCTCTCTCTCTCTCTCTCTCTCTCTCTCTCTCTCTCTCTCTCTCTCTCTCTCTCTCTCTCTCTCTCTCTCTCTCTCTCTCTCTATTTTCCAGTGATGAGCAGCAAAAAGATTATCTGCTCGAGAGGAGAGACCTAGCCATCGACTTCATCTTCTCTCTTGTGCTCATAGAGGTTCTGAAACAGGTAACATCAAACTGGCAAACGCACTTTGATTCCCGTCTAAATAAGTTTAGAAAACAGTGCATCCGGAAATTATTCACAGCGCTTCTTACTTATGTACATGTGATTTTTTTGTAATTTTTTTACTTATTTTTTATACATTTGCAAAGATTTCAAACAAACTTCTTCACATTGTCATTATGGGGTTTTGTTTGTAAAATTTTGAGGAAAGTAATGAATTTAATCCATTTTGGCATAAGGCTGTAACATAAAATGTGGATAAAGTGAAGCGTTGTGAATACTTTCCGGATGTACTGTACATGTACAAGTTGTTCTGTCGATCATCACAAAGAGCCTATGGTGGTGTTTACTGCCCTACCAGACACCCATACAGAAAATATAAAGGAATAAATAAAAGTAAGTTACAATCACAAGTGTCAGCGTCAAATTATATAGTGAACTGTGTAATGAACAAAATCGATGCTATTTATTGTTTGCTTTGTCAACAAAATGGGCAAATTTAGCAATAGATTCAACCTTAGAAAAGACTGTTGATATTCAAATCGGTTATTATTCAAAGGTATTTGAGGTCACAGAAAGCCACAATTGACAAATCAGAATCAAGTATTCTAGAGAGCCATGTTATTAAATGTGATACTGTTTGTGTTTTTCCTATTTGTCCAGATGCCCCTCCACCCAGTTGTGGATGGTTTGGTCCATGAAGTCATTCATTTGGCTTTTAAGCAGTTTAAATATAAAGAGGGGTAAGATACTTTTTTCTCATTAGAATTCTCCATTGGATATATTTAGTAAAATAAGTTAATAGAAATACATACATTTTATATGTGTTTCATTATGACTAGGTATCATGGTCCCAACACTGCAAACATGCACATTGTAGCTGATCTCTATGCAGAAGTGATTGGAGTTTTAGCACAAGCGAAGTAAGTACTCATCCATCCAACGACAGCATTATTTTTTTATGTATCAATGTCAAACTGTTTTTTTTTTTAATGCAAAAAGCATACTAGGTCTGGAAATCTGGTTTCTAGATATTCAGAAGAGCATAGCTTTCAAGTGGTCTGGATGCTAAGCATCCTCTGTACATAAGTGTCATTCCTGACACATTCATTCTGGTATAACAGTTGCTTCTGCATGTCTGTTTTATTTCTGCATGAGTGAAACATTGTGGGAAACTGTTGTCTGTTGGTCCTTGCTTTTTCAATTGTTGTTACCAGGTCTCCGGTTGTCCTATTAGACAGCTCAGGGTCTGAGAGGGCATGTCAGGGGAATATGAGGGAATGTCACTGAAATTAGTCAATCTTTTTTAATCTAACATTTAGATATTTCTGAGTGCTTGTGTGGAGTAAAAATTGCCCACAAGCCAGTCATTTTATATGTCAGTCTTTTTTTTTTTCAGATTTCCTGCTGTTAAAAAGAGGTTCATGAGTGAGCTAAAGGAGCTCCGCCAGAAGGAGCAGAGCCCGTACGTGGTCCAAAGCACCATCAGCCTCATAATGGGTGTGAAGTTCTTCCGAGTGAAGATGTATCCCGTAGAGGAGTTTGAAGCCTCCTTTCAGTTCATGCAGGTATAAACAGAGGATATTAAGACATTTGGACAATCTTCCTTTCACAAAGCACATTTATTTAATCCTTTATTCATTTATATTGAAAGCTAGCCCTGTTTTTGACGATGCTGCGCTCCTTTCTGTTACAGGAGTGTGCACAGTATTTCCTGGAAGTGAAGGACAAAGACATCAAACATGCTTTGGCTGGACTCTTCGTGGAAATTCTAGTTCCTGTAGCAGCGGTTAGAGAAATTTTATTAAGATGTAAACATGTCTTATTTACATGTATTTTGCACACAGTTATTGTTTTAATAACACACACACACACACACACACTTGTTGTGTTTCCATGTTTTATGGGGACATTCCATAAGCGTAATGCATTTTATACTGTACAAACAGTATTTTCTATCCCCCTACACTGCCCCTGCCCCTAAACCTACCCATCACAGGAGACATGCTGCATTTTTACATTTTCAAAAAACATCACTTAGTGTGATTTATAAGATGTTTTTCTCATGGGGACCAAAAAATGTCCCCACAAGGACAAGGATTTTGGATATTGCCATCTTTGTGGGGACATTTTGTCCCCATACCGTAGGGATTACCAGTCACACACACACACACACACACACACACACACATATTCAAATGCACTTGTTGTCTTTTCATGTTTTATGGGGGCTTTCCATAGACATAATGATTTTTATACTGTACACTCTATATTCCATCCCCTACCCCTAAACTTACCCATCACAAAAAACATAATTTAGTCTGGTTTATAAGCCGTTTTCCTCATGGGGGCCAAACAATGTCCCCACGCGGACAAGGATTTCGGATATATTATTTTTTGGGGACATTTTGTCCTCATAACGTAGGGTTTACCTGGACACACACATATATATACGTTCACTTTCTTTAATCCTTACTGCTAGAAATGTCTAAAAACCTTACCTCATTAATGCCTTTTATGTCCTTTAATAGGCTGTCAAGAATGAAGTGAATGTTCCTTGTTTAAGGAACTTTGTGGAGAGCTTGTATGATACCACCTTGGACCTTTCAACAAGAAAGAAGCATTCTCTGGTCAGTCTGGTTTTCATTAGGTATAGTGTTTCATACGGTTTGAAGCCACTCTGATCATTATGTACCCCTCCCTGGTCTTTTAGGCTTTGTACCCACTGGTAACATGTCTGCTGTGTGTCAGCCAAAAGCAGTTCTTCCTCAACAGATGGCATGTCTTCCTTAACAACTGCCTCTCAAATCTAAAGGTATATGGATTCACTGCGTTATAGTTTTTCTTTATTCTTTAATTTGTGATTAAACTAGAATGGCAAACAGAATTGGTCACTACATATACTTTGTCGTTACAGAGCAAGGACGCTAAAATGGCACGGGTAGCGCTTGAGTCCCTCTACCGACTCCTGTGGGTCTACATGATCCGCATCAAATGCGAGAGCAACACTGCGACGCAGGGGTAAGCACGTCCCTGTTCTGTAGCTACTTGTGTTTAAAGCCGCTACCAAAACACCCATCTAAGGCCCCCAGAGACAAGCCGTGGGTTGGTCTGCAGTAAATTGATTTTACATAATACAGTCCTATGAATGCCAGCTTTCTTGATGGAGTTTGAGATGGCTGAAAAAAACAAAAACAAGTCTGTACCTGCTCCTCCCATGGCCGCCAGTCCAGTGAACCCGGGTGTGACCACACCTCTCAGCCCTCTAAGTGGCAGCGAGTAAACAAGCAATCCATTACAGTCATCGTGCCTCAAGCGGAGGGGTAGAAGACTTGGTAATTACTGACAGTGCTGCCAGAAATGGGTGGAGAAAGGAAAGGACTAGAAGGGAGGATGGTGGTCATGGGTGATGGGTGTTGGAACGCCAAAATCATCCACTGGGAATCGAAAGCTTAGCGAACTAAACCATATACACACCCATGTTTGATCTTCAGGGCCAGAAATAAATAGTGAACAAGTTTAGATGTTTTATGAAGCTAATCCACAATAGATTGATCAGGATCAACATGATATATGGTTGACTTTATTCGAGAAAGGGTGTACATGCCTTTAGAGGATTTCAACACCAGAAGAGGAAGTTGTGGTGATAGATTTTGAGATGTGGGCTATGCAGTTTATGCACAACACAATGAAATGTAAATAGTAAACTTTAAGTTAACAACACAGTGGAATCGCCACAACACAACGGAAACAAGCCACAACCACATGCGTGCATACACACATAGGGCATAAACGTGTGTGTTTGTGTGTAAACGTATTTGTGTGTGTGCACTTATTAATTTGCTTTTTGATATGTAAAGCTCCTCTTGACTTTAAATAACGTGGTTCTTCATCATTTCTTTAATTAAGCGCTGTTAGAGTTGAATGAGCTGAGGTTTAATGCAGGGTCTAATGGTCTAAAGAAATCGTAATGAGCCCATTTGCAACATGCAGGCTTGATACTAGTTGCAATGGAATAATGAAACCCAAATTTTGAGGACAACATTTAGAGGGTGTGTTAAAGCAATGGATTCAAGTCATCACGTCTCTACAGCAGCTTCTTATAAGCTCCGGTTCCTACAGAAAGTGTCAGTGTTCTGAGACTCGTGCTTAGGACTGCGCATGCGCATTAGCTTGGTCCAGCCTGAATATGTTTTTCATGCATTTTTTTGTGGTTGAGCGTTTAGAAACAAAATATACGAGAAAGTTGTTGTGAGAATTCATTGGTGATTTCAAATAGGAAATTTAATGGTAAGCGTGGGGAACAGTTTTTGAGAATTTGATGTTGATCCCCATTCAAAAAGATAGCAGCTGCATTTGCATGCTCGAGAGGTGTTTCAAAGATGGCCACCGAGTGAAATTACTTGTCTTAAAGGGACTTTATTATTTCTATTGAATCACCCATGTCATTTCACAGTGCAACTTAAAGCTTACATTTGGGCTTCATACTAGAGGTAATGGTCTAACAAAATCCAAATTTTCGCATATACCTATAAATGGCTCATTTTTAAAAGCAATAAATGCAGTTTCCTTGTGTTGTGCACTACTGAGACTTCTTTCATAAGCATTAAAACATCTTACCAATCCCAAACTTTTAAACGGTATATTTAAGGAGGAACAACGTTTTGCATGATATTAGATATCTAAAGCACGGGAGGGAGAAGTTCATTCTGGAACCACAAGGATCATAACATGCTCAAATTAGACAGGAGAACCGGTCAGCTATAGTTCTTGCCAGAGGTATGTATTGCATTATAGCAGGTCATAAATATCAGAAACCATGGATTTGTATGCCACACACCAAGAAGCTGTGACTTAGGGGTTTAGCAACCACTACGAATAAGCTCAAAGAATAAAAATAAAATTCAGCAAACAGGCCAGGCTCAGGTCTGCCACTGGAATGGAACGCTAATTATAACAAGCTATCTGTGTCACTATGCTTTGACCTTCTTTTTGTGTGTGTGCCTGATTTTAAACTTGTTAATGGTAAAGACTGCAATCTTGTCCCCACAGCCGCCTCAACTCTATTGTGACGACCCTGTTCCCTAAAGGATCCCGCAGCGTGGTTCCTAAAGATATGCCTCTCAATATATTTGTTAAGATTATCCAGTTTATTGCACAGGTATGTCTGCGATTAAATAACAGACAGATCTAAAACTAAGACCTCAGTGTTAATCTCTTGTTAGCTGTTAAACCATTATACAAGACTTAATTCTCTTTTGTTGTGCAAACTGTGCACGCGTCCAAGGACAAAGGATATAGTGTTGTTACCAAAATAAATACAAAGTGACAGCTAGATTCCCATCATTATTTGCAACACTACACAGTTTTAGTGTTCCTGATGCAGCATGTGTTAAAATATTTACGTTTTTGCATATTGTATCATTTCAAATGCAAGTTGCATTTCCTCATTCTGATTTATCTTACAGGAAAGGCTTGACTTTGCAATGAAAGAAGTCATTTTTGACCTACTGTGTGTTGGGAAACCCGCAAAAGCCTTTAGTCTTAATCCGGAGGTAAAATATTGTACAATATTTTAAAATATTGTAAAATACAAATTACAATAGATGTAGTAGCTTTATCTCAGTGTTATGGCAATCATATCTTGATTTTGTGGATGTCTGTTCTGTAGAGAATGAATATAGGTCTCAGAGCATTCCTGGTCATTGCCGACAAGCTGCAGCAGAAAGATGGCGAGCCTCCCATGCCGAACACAGGGGCCACGCTCCCTTCTGGAAACACACTACGAGTTAAAAAGACGTTCCTGAGCAAACCTCTGAATGAAGATGAGGCTAAAGTCATAGGTGAGTTCATCTGTTCTACTTTTAGAAGAATGTTTCAATCATGGCTTTTGTCTATGGAAGTGAAAACTCCACTGTTTTTGTCTTTCCAAACACTTAGGAATGTCCCTATATTACCCCCAAGTGCGGAAAGCTTTAGACAATATCCTCAGACATTTGGATAAGGAGGTTGGCCGCTGTATGATGCTGAGTAACGCACAGATGCTGAATAAGGAACCCGAGGATATGATTACGTATGTCACATGACACTTGTCTATGTCCAGGAATGTTTCAACTGGTGTAACTGATTCTCTGCACACACCTGTCCGACCCATCAGTCAAACTAATCTTGAGCTTATCAGTGCACTCATTTCTGTTTGAGCTTATGTGACCTCTCTCTGTAATGACAGGGGCGAGAGGAAACCCAAGATTGACCTCTTTAGGACATGCATGGCCGCCATTCCACGCATCCTTCCCGATGGCATGTCCAAGTCAGAGCTCATAGACCTTTTGGCTCGGTGAGTGTGTATATATTCGATGTGTGCATGGGCATGTGAGCAGGAAACATTTGCTTCGACGAATTGCCCGATGGTCAAGTTTCCTGAAAGCTTCAGTAACGTGATCCCTCCCTGCCCCCAGCTTGAATAGGATGTCCCAGTGCAATCTGAGTCTGCTCTAATCAGACTTAATTCTTCATGCTTAAGCCATTAGGTCAGCCAGCTAGTTCAGGCTTTCTGTGAACTTCCACCACTGGAGCTGGAGTGGCTTAGTCTTAGTGCATTGTCCTATTTAGATATGTATGAGAATATTTTAAAGGTGATATTTTTTGAAAATTAAAAAAACTAAAAAAAAAAAACTAAATTAACGTTTAAATACTGAATACATGTATGATATAATGTATATAAATAATAATACAATTTTAATATAAAATTTTATTTATATTTATTATTTTTTATTTTTTATAAATTCTAATAATGCATAAACGTGAACAAACGTGACTGATGCTCGGGACAGTTGACGAGCCAGAGCTACATTGTCACGAAAGTTTAAGTCTTGACAATTTGAATTTTTAAGTGCAAGAAGACGCGAAAGGAAACTCATTCCTTTACTCGCAGAAAACCGCAACTTAGACAGTGTGCAAATACTAAACTGAGCTTTCAGGTCTTCTCGCACTTGAGCGGACAAATTAAGTAAAATTGATGTAAAAAATATTGAGTATACATAGTCTGTTATGTATTAAAGGGGTACTTCAGTGCTGGGAAGATGAATCTGTATTTAAACTCGGTCATTTATGAAGTAGAAATGTGAATTGTTTTTGAATTTGGTGCCTTCTAGACGAGGCCACTCTAGGCACAGCTACTGGATTACTGGATCACTTGCCCACCGCGTTCATTTTCATAAAATCAGTTCAGTTAGAGACGCTACAATTAAAAACTGAACCTGTCTGTTCACTATAATGTGAGTGAGCCGACTAAGTGTCACGGCACAAACGCAGCAGGAGTCAGATTTCAATCATCACATGAGCTGAGGTAATTGCGGGATTCGCGGCCGCATTCACAGCATGTGAACAGTCTGCCGCATTTTCAGTTCATGTCTTTGGAAGCTTAACTTTTATAGGAATTGATTTGAAAAGTTGAAACACTCACTTTGCTCTGCACCGCTCCGTTTACATGAATCTCCGCAGCTCCCCAAGCCGAGTGCTGTGAGTGCGATGTTGAAAACATGTGGAGACAGCGCCTCCTGCTGGCTGTAGCCTTTAGCCTCTGGTCAAAAACTCCTCAGATGACCCAAAATGACGAAATTTGCATCATCTGAGGATTTTTTCCAGAAATAAAATACATAATTCTCTCATCTCAGGGGGAATTGAGGGGGGAAAGTACGATAATTTGAATATACTTCCGGGTTTCTACTGATACAAAGCTTAATGCTAATCGCTGAAGTAACCCTTTAAGTGAGCGTAATGTGTACAGTATCAGTATATTGTATATATCAGTATAGATCCATGCATTCTCCCTTAAAGTGACAGCAGCCTAATATTCCTGCTGCGGTCTGCTATCCAACAACAAAGGACGGAGAAAAAATCACTCACTGCTCTTGACTGAATAACTTTTGTAACTTTAATAAGGATGAATTAATAAGGATGTTGAATTTGTACAGTGAATAATATGCAGTGTTATTTTACATCTGCTTACTTTATTAAATTCCTGTACCTGAAAACTACTGTTAGACCTACCTGAAAACCTGAAAACCTTTCATTTTGTTATACTTGTTTATTTGAAATGATTATTTGTTCTTATTTTATTACTGACTCTTTACTTGTCTTTAATAACGTTTTTAATGTATATTAGTTAGGCTAGTAGTTTTAGCTGTGATATTTAAATTGGAATCAAGAATTGTGAATTTTAAAGTATTATTTTTTGAATGTGAGACAAATACATGCTTTGTGATCTTGTTACTCGCAGGTTAACCATCCATATGGATGATGAACTGCGTCTGATAGCCCAGAATTCCCTGCAGAGCCTGCTGGTGGACTTCTCAGACTGGCGAGAGGAAGTGCTCTTGGGCTACTGCAGCTTCCTGCTCCGAGAGGTTCAGGACACACACCAAACCCTGCTGGACTCCTCACTTAAACTACTGCTTCAGTTGCTCACACAGTGGAAACTGGCCCTTCTCAGCACCAGCAAGAGCCTGGACACCTCGAAGATCTGCTCCACTGAAGTAAGTGGCAAGAAAAAAAACTTGTTTCAATGTGGGATGCTTTTGACCTCTTTAATATTGCACTTGTTTCTTCAAGACAGCATTTGAGTGAGAGCAAATTGAGGCTTAATATAATGGTAATATAATAATATAATAAAGCTGTGTATGTGCACTTTAGTTGTTACAGAATAGCTCTGGCTCCAGGCTGCCTGCTGAACGGACCCCTCACTCCACAGTCCTGCATGCTGTTGAGGGTCTCGCTTTAGTGCTGTTGTGCTCCTGCCAGACAGGCACGCGCAAACTAGCCGTGTCCATCCTGCGAGAGGTCCGCCAAATCTTCCTCACCATCGGGCAGACTGAGGTAAGAGCCGCTTGGAGCCTGACTTAATCAGATATAGGCCTTTGAGTATACATCCGCTCATTTTATGGTTGAATACGGTCTACACAGGAAGATGAAAGGCCCATGATAGATGTACTGGACCAGCTGAGCCCAGTGGTGCTCGAGAGCTTTGCCCACGTGGCGGTGGCTGACTCGGTGAGTGCTTCTCTGTTCGGTCCTTTGCGGTTTCGCTCACATGTGAGACTCGGAGGACATCTACAACGTGTCTTCTGTTCTGAGTTTATAAGCGAGTCTGTTTAACTTCTGTGAGCTTGGATTTTAGTTTACAAGTGGTGGGACTTAGACAAACAATGATTTGTGTAAATTCAGAATCACATAGATACCAGATGTCAGTACTAAACTGGCACTTTTAAAAACTAAATTTAGTGTAAATCCATTTTGTGTTTTGTCTGTAACATCATTATAGTTACATCATTACAATGATGTAACATCATTGTAGTTCTATAGTGACCATTATGATCTCCCCTTCCACTTCCCAACAGGCGTCTCTCCCTGCCGGGCAGCACGCGGACATGCAGTGGCTGGTGGAGTGGAACGGATCTCTGGTCGGCAGCCACTATGATGTGCGGAGCCCGTCTCGAGTGTGGATCTTGGCACAGTCTCTAAAGGAGCCCTGGGCTCTATGCCTCTTCAGCCTTCTGAGACAGGAGTACCTACCCAAGCACTGTCCCACAGCGCTCAGCTACGCCTGGCCCTACGCCTTCACCCGCCTGCAGCTCCTCATGCCTTTACTTGAGCCCAGGTGAGGGTTTGATAAAACCTTTAAGGGTGCATTTGAACTACACCTATATATCACAGAGTGGTCACACTGCATTTTACCTTTAATTATTGTGGCAGTCTAATAGGTTATGTAAGCGTTTAAATCTAGTTGACCAGGCTTTAACCTCAAAGTGCAGGATGTTTTTAAGCATTAACGCTATCTCTATCTTTAAATTTAAGCTCTTAATGGTCTCCCATAGCTACTTTTTAGTGTTACTGCACTTGTGTAATATAAAGTTCATTCATCAAATCCTTAAAAATGTATCATGGCTTCCACAAAAATATTAAGCAGCACAACTGTTGCTTCAAAATTGATAATAATAATAATAATAATAATAATAATAATAAATGTTTCTTGAGCAGCAGATCGGCATATTAGAATGATTTCTGAAGGATCATGTAACACTGAAGACTGGAGTAATGATGCTGAAAATTCAGCTTTGCCATCACAGGAATAAATTACATTTTAATATATATTGAAATAGAAAACAATTATTTTAAAATTGTTATAATATTTCATAGTTAGTAGATAGTACTCTACACAATAGTAGAGTTTTTGATCAAATACAGGCAGCCTTGGTGAGACTTCTTTCAAAAACATAACAAAAATCTTACAGACCCCACATTTTGAAAAGCATAATTCTATCTGTTGATGTGTTCAACAAATACCTAGTTTTACTTTACGTCAGTCAGTTAATTAATTTGAATGCCTTCGTCTTTTAGCAACCCAGTTAACGCCAAGAAGACAAGCTCGGCTGGTTCAGCAGACACCTTTGTGTCTCTATGGAGAAACTATTTGATTTTGTGTTTTGGTGTGGCCAAACCCAGCATCATGAGCTCGGGTCATCTTCGAGCTTCCACCCCTGAGATCATCACTCCCAGTACAGAAAACAACAGCAGCTATGACAACAAGGTGGGTGGGGCTTCTTTAGCATCACGCACCAGACATGTGTACAGTCATACGCCCCAGTCAGTCATTTAATAACTTGATGGAATCACTGATTAACGTCTTGTTCGTTAGATCCTGGGCACCCCGTCTGTTGCCTGGCTGCTGAAGCAGTTGGTCCCTCTGATGCGTTCAGAAAGCATTGAGATCACAGAATCTTTAGTGCTTGGATTTGGCCGCACAAATTCACTGGTTTTCAGGTACTATGTTGCACATGTTTAAGATCTCTGATGACTTAACACATTTGATGAAATCCAAAACCATTGAAGACATTTACTATAGATGTAGTTCCTACAAGACGCCACATTATAAAACCAGACTGAAGTCCACTCATTGTCATTATTGGTTATTTTATATCACAACACACTGTTTTCAGGTTTAAAAGAATCTATTTGAATGTTTTTAATGTCGTGTAAGTTCAGTGTAAGATTTGTTTTAAGATAAGATGTGAGGAGCAGCATACATCTGATGTTCACATTCTAGTCATACCTCAGTTGTGCACTTGTCAGGTTTTTGAATTCCGTGACTTTGATAAGGCGATGCACGAACACGGTATGCAAATAATTTTACCATGAATGGCCAGGCAAATAAAATATAAAAATGTCTTAGTTTACTTTTTTTTGTATTCATAAGCATTTTTTTTTTAGAAAGTTTAAAATAAATTAAATTACATCCAAAGCAGTGATCAGATGTCATATTACATTAGTTAATGTATGAATGCTTATTTCAGTTCTTGGAATCTTAAAAGTGTTTTTGGGAAGTAGAGCAATTACTGCTCTATAAACCCTGGCAGCACAGTATTGATTCTTCTTTAGCCTCATTGATTTTATATTTGTTGTGTCTCGTACAGAGAGCTGATTGAGGAACTGCATCCTTTGATGAAGGAAGCTTTGGAAAGAAGACCTGAGGTCAGTTATGTAATTTATTATTGTTAAGTCAGATCAGCTGGTATGTGCCATAACTTGAATGGCTCGCTCAAGCCATGCTTACATGACCTAACAAAAAAAGTGCAACATTTTTTAACCTCAGTACAAGGTCATGGAAAACCTTAAAATGTCAGGGATTCCTATAGTAAAGTAATTGTTCAAGTGATGTGTCTACTAGAATAAAAAGAGGCGAGAAAGAAGAGATCTGCTGAGACTCCAGCTCCTCAGGATCTTTGAGCTGCTGGCGGACGCCGGTGTCATCAGTGACAGGTGAGAAGGATCTTATTATTATGGATTCTGTTCTCTGTACTCCTCCATTGCGTCTCATTATGAACTCGCAGGCTATAAAACATGAAATGATCCCTGCGCCTCTGTCTCTCAGCACTAATGGAGCGCTGGAACGTGATACGCTGGCCCTGGGCGCTCTCTTTCTTGAGTATGTGGACCTGACCCGGATGCTTCTGGAAGCTGAGAATGACAAAGACATGGAGATTCTTAAAGACATTCGAGCTCACTTCAGTGCCATGGTGGCCAACCTCATACAGTGTGTCCCAGGTGAAGAGGAAGCAAAAGATGTTTCATAAACTCAACATATAATTAATGTCATCATGAAATCAAAATTTAGCCCATTTACTTTCTTAATACGCATTCCTGTTTGTGCTCAATTTATCGGTACGGTTTTAATTCATGAATAGTCATAACATTGTTCTTCCTACTTTAAATATTTATTCACCACATTTAGTAATGACATCATACTGGCGGGTCTTGAAGCTGTATCTCTCTCTGGGAAGTGCTCCACCTTTTCTTTGTTTAGGAAATGGAATTCATTGCTAGGTGACGGTGTACCCCTGACATCAGTCTTGATTTAGACTCCCTAGTGGAGATACTGCCCAAAATAGCTGTAGATTAGATGAAGAGCCACTTCGTGGGAAAACTGAAAGAGTTGTACAATGGCCAGCCATTTCCCTATTCTCCCTCAAAAAGCTAAACCATTCAGTTTTTTAATTGTTGCAAATTGTTTAGTCATAAAACATTGTTTCTAGTGTTCCTTCTTTTGAGATCTAATCCCTCTCTCTCCCTCTTTTTGTTTTATTTGTATCATAGTGCATCATCGGCGTTTCCTCTTCCCTCAGCAAAGCCTTCGACACCATCTCTTCATCCTTTTCAGCCAATGGGCCGGGCCTTTCAGTATAATGTTCACGCCCCTGGATCGCTATAGTGACCGGAACCATCAGATCACTCGATACCAGTATTGTGCTCTTAAGGTAGTACAGACTATACATGATATTATGTATAATTTAAAAAATTTTTGATAACCATTTATTGTCTCAAAAATATATATATATATATATATATATATATATATATATATATATATATATATATATATATATTAAATAATAATTAGGGCTGTTAAATGATGAATCACGATTAATCGCATCTAATCGCATATTGTGTTTACATAATATATGTGTGTGTACTTTGTATAATTATTATGTATATTTGAATACACACACATACATGTATATATTTAAGAATGTATATGTATAATTTATATTATATAGAAATATAAATATTTTATATATAAATTTAACAATTTTTTCTTGAATATAACATAATAATTATACACAGTACACACACATATATTATATAAACACAAACTTTTATTTATTTTAACAGCAATAAAATAATATTTATATTATTCAAAAGATAAACATTACAGGTCATTTTTTGGAAAGACTCTTATGGTCACCAAGGCTGCATTTATTTATTCAAAAATACAGTGAAAACAGTAATGTTGTGAAATATTATTACAATTTAAAATGACTGTTTTCTATTTTAATATATGTTAAATTATCATTTATGATGTGATGGTAAAGCTGAGTTTTCAGCATCATTACTCCAGTCTTCAGCGTCACATGATCCTTCAGAAATCCTTTTTAATATTCAGATTTTGTGCTCAAGTTTCTATTCATTATCAGAAATCTTTGACAAATAATAAAGAACATAATAATAAAGAAATTTATTTTAAAATATATATATTTTTGTAACATTAGAAAAGTCTTTGCTGTCACTTTTGATCCGTTTGATTAATCGTTGCTGAATAAAAGTATAATTTTTTTAACTCTCCCTGACCCCAAACTGTGCAATCATGTATATATAAGATTCAAAATTTCACAAAAAAATATCAGTTTTATTAAAGAGGAACATAATCATAATATATAAAAAAATAATAATACTTTTAAATAATAAAAAAATACATATTTTTTACGTCGCAGAAAAATCTGCATGTACTGTAAAAGCAATGTAACGGGATGATGTTTAAGCGTGGCTCTATTTTAAAACATTGCTTGTGTTGCTAATTCAGACCACAGACATATACTCACTAATTTTATCTCCAGAGGTCTACTTATAGCCCAGGAAGTGCTGTAGTCATTTAAAGTGCAAGACCTCAATGTAGACACGCATGCCACAGAGACAAAAGTGGTCCGTTAAGTGATGAATGAGTCCATTTGTGATGACAGTGCATGTGTGCTTTGTTTTGTCTGTGGGAACCTTGTACTCATAATGTCGGCTCTGTGCAGACGACGTGTAAACACAGAGTTCATGTCAGATTTGTTCAGGTTAGGATTTCTGGAAAAATTACTCCCACCTCTAAAGTTTTATTGTTTGTGTGTGTAGGTGTAGCTTCTTGTTTTGCCGTAAACCCCTTCCCCATAATGGAAAGGCGGGTGTTGTAAGACGATCATATATAATGTTGTAGCATTTGTATAAGGTGTGTAATTTCAAGACCCTGGCGTCATTAAAACATACAAACATCCAGAACATGATATGAGCCCTGTGAGCCTCTTCCCTGTTTCTTTGAAGTTTTTTTTGTGTGTGTGTTCTGCTGGACACGATAGGACGTGATTTCCTCAAAACAGGAAATTCCAAGTTTTTCATGAAAGCTTTGCATGAAAGAATGTTGTTTTTTTTTCATCTTTTCATAGGCCATGTCGACTGTGCTTTGTTGTGGCCCTGTGTTTGACAACGTAGGGCTCTCTCCTGATGGCTACCTCTATAAGTGGCTGGATAACATCCTTGCCTGTCAGGATCTGCGGGTATGCAGCCAAACACTCATGACCCACATACGTTCACACTCGCTGCTTTGGGTTTGACTGTTGATAGCGCTATACCAACACATCCATCTTTAAAATGATCTGTGCCTTTTTGACCCAGCGCAAATTTGCTGAGGGACTTTTAACAAGATAAGCTTCTTTTCTTAGATGTCTCTCCCTCTCTCTCGCTCTCTCTTTCTCTCTCTCTTTTCCAGCTTGTGAAAGAGCAATGTTTGGTTTTCCTTGTTCTTCAAATGTTGGTTTTTGACATTTTAAGTGAAAGTCTGGCTTTGAGCCCTGGAATATATGTTAGAACAAGACACTGCACTACCATTCAAAAGTTTGGATTTATTTGCATTTATTTGATCAAAATTACAGGAAAAAATATAATATTTTGAAATATTATTACAATTCAAAATAATTTAAAAGTATATTTGATTCCTGTGATGGCATAACTGTATTTTCAGCAACATTACTCCAGTATTTACGTTCACATGATCCTTCAGAAATCATTCTAATATGATGATTTAAAACACTTCTTAATAATTATTATCAATGTTGATATTAATATTTGATATTAATGTATTATACATGTATTCACTGTCACTTTACATACATTGAATGTATCCTTGCTTAATAAAAATATTATTAAAATATTTATTGATCCCAAACTTATGAATAGTAGTGTATAACAAAGGAAACAGTGAACTTGGTGATTAAATTGCTATTATTCATGCAATTTCATGCAAAATATTAATCATGCAATTCTTGCAATATTTATATTTTTAAGCCTGTAGTAAATTATATGAAACTCATGACTGGAACTGGTCTTACAGCCTGGATAAGTGCCCAAATCCCCTCTAAAACAAGAAAACTAGACCAGTTTGACCCATCTGATCTGACACAACTTTAGGAACCGTGCTTGAAAAATCCAGTCGAAACCTGATGGCAGCTAGTTTTACATGGTCTTTATCTGGTCAAAGCTGGTCTAAGATGGTTTACGTACTACTGTAGTTGATCAGTTTGACTACCAGCTAGTGAAGGTCAAGCTGGTTTGCATTGGTAAAACATTTTAAAACACCGGTTGATCAGAAACAACAGAACGACTTTGACTGGTTGACCAACTTGACCACCACGATCATCAACTTCATGGTGGACAAGATGGTCAGCCAGTCAAAGTGACCTTGTTGTGGTTTTGTATCACCAATCACTTCAATAGATAACAGATGTGATCATCTTATCCTCCTCAGGTGCATCAGCTGGGCTGTGAGGTGGTGGTTCTTCTGCTGGAACTTAACCCAGATCAGGTGAATTTGTTTAACTGGGCCGTGGACCGATGTTACACCGGCTCCTGCCAGCTGGCCTCTGGTTGCTTCAAAGCCATTGCCACTGTCTGTGGTAGCAGGTATGCTGGGACTGAAAGGCCAGAGCAAATATTGAATTTTTCAGTTTAATGCACATCTTCCACGATCATCTTGTCATTCAGCTCCTAACTCTTGTGATAAATGAAATCTGACTCCTACTGCGCTTGTGCTGCGACTTTCGTTCGGCTCACGCTGTATTGAGCAGACATGTTCAATTTTTATCTCTAACTGAACTAAATGATTTTATTACTATAAAAATCTAAACAACTGTGAGGGCAGTGGGCAAGTGATGTAACCGAAGTTTGTGTCTGATCACAGATAACACCGGCAACACGACTATCACAGCAAGCCAAATTGGCGGCAAACTTTTGAACGATAGTTTAAGACTAAATACCTTTAACTTTAATATGACTATAAAAACGTCTATAAAGTATAAAGTTCTTTAAATGTTTAGTTTTGCCAGATTTCCCACAGCAGATAAAAACCCCATTCAATAGAGCTTTGGTGGCGTGTGCCATCTCATGATCATTTGTTTACATATTTAGTGCCAAGACTAGACATCACTTTGAATGATGCCCATCATTAACATATTTAGCAAAAGAAAACAATCTAAATTGTTTTTATGTAGGTGGTCTTTTATTTTCTTTCACAGAAACTACTCCAGCGATATCGTGACTCTGCTGAACCTTGTTCTCTTCAAAGCATCCGACACCAACAGGGAGATATACGAGATAGCTATGCAATTAATGCAGGTCAGAGAGAGAACATTCTCTGCCAAAGAAGTGTTGTAATAATAGAAAGTGTCCTGGATTAAATGGTGTGTTTGTGTGCTAATCTGTTTAAATGCTTGTGTGTGTGTGTGTGTCTGTGTTTTCTGGTTGAATAGATTCTGGAGGCCAAGCTGTCTGTGTATTCTAAGAGGATTGTGGAACAGAAAAGTGGTGCTATCCTGTATGGGACACACGGGCCTCTTCCTCCACTCTACAGTCTCTCTGTAACCCAGCTTTCTAAACAACTTGCCAGGATGTACCCTGAACTAACCCTGCCCCTTTTCTCAGGTATATGATGGAAGGATAAAGATGGACACAGACTGCATGTGTGTTAATGTCACTCTCTGAAAGATGCTGAAAACCTTTAAAACCATAAACGTTATAGTATACTTGTTGTACTATATATACTTATAGTAATTTTAGTACTTTAACTTTTATCTTATTATATTTTAGTTACTTGCCAAGGCAACATTCTAGTTTTGTTTAAGTACAAGTTTTTTATCTATTTCATTTTACATTTATTGTAATTAATACACAATTATTTTGAATAGTTTTAGTTTTAAGTTAACAATATCTCCTATGGAGTGCGATTATAATAGAAAATAATTTTGAATCATTTGCATTTAAAATATGCAGTTGTCACATTGTTTCTAAAATATAACCATAACTCTTAAACATTATACTTGTTACTGAAGAAATATATTAAGTTATAACCAATCTTTGTGACTATCTTTGTAAATATGGCAAATCTGCAGAAAGATACCAGGAAATTACATAATAATTATCTGGACAATATTGAACATTAATACCTGGACCAAACTTCCCCACCTAGAAAAGTAGTTCCACCTCAACCGTACCTCGTATATAATATATTTTAAATAATATTTCACACACATTTTAACAACTATCAAATACACAGATCAGGCATAACATTATGACCACTGTCCTAATATTGTGTTGGTCCCATTTTTGCTGCCAAAACAGCCCTCACCCCTCGAGGCATGGACTCCACTAGACCCCTGAAGGTGTGCTGTGTTATCTGGCACCAAGATGTTAACAGCAGATCCTTTAAGTCCTGTAAGTTGCGAGGTGGGGTCTACATGGATCGAACTTGTTTGTTCAGCACATCCTAGAGATACTAGAGAATTTGGAGGCCAAGTCAACATCTCAAACTCATTTTTGTGCTCCTTAAACCATTCCTGAACCATTTTTGCTTTGTGGCAGGGCACATTATCCTGGTGAAAGAGGCCACAGCCAACAAACTGCGATGCACTGTGTATTCTGACACCTTTCTATCAGAACCAGCATTAACTTTGAGCTAAAGTAGCTAGTCTGTTTGATCGGACAACACAGGCCAGCCTTCGCTCCCCGTGTGAATCAATGAGTCTTAGCCACCCATGACTCACCAGTTCACCACTGTTCCTTCCTTTGACTACTTTTGATAGATACTGACCACTGCAGAGCGGGAACACCCCACAAGAGCTGCAGTTTTGGAGATGCTCTGACCCAGTCGTCTAGCCATTACAATTTTACCCTTGTTAAACTCGCTCAAATCCTTACGAGTGCCCATTTTTCCTGCTTCTAACACATCAACTTTGAGGACAAAATGTTCACTTGCTGCCTAATATATTCCACCCTCTAAAAGGTGTCACTTCATAATGTTATGCTTCATCTGTGTAATTGTTAGTCAAGAATTCATAAAAGTACTTTAACAACAATACAGTCATAATATTTCTGCACATTCACCTCTCCAGTATAGTTGCACCATAGGCTTTCATTGTAAGGGAATTATTGTTTTTTTCCTTTTAAACACATTTTCCCTTTCTGGACCTTAAAGTGCATTTAACATGGAGTACAGCAAATTTACCCAAACATGTAGAAACACCATTAATATCTTTGAATGTGTTGTATGAAGCTCTATCTTTTTGTATCTCTCATCTCTAGAGGTGAGTCAGAGGTTTCCCACCACTCATCCAAACGGGCGTCAGGTCATGCTGACTTACCTGCTCCCTTGGCTCAGTAACATTGAGCTGGTGGATGGAGGTCTGCTGCCCACAGTCTCGAGTTCGAACAGCCCTGGGGACAACAGGAAGGGATACACCTACAACACATCAGCACCTCACCTGCTCCGTGGCACAGGCTGGGGGTCACTGCAGGCCTCTTCTCTGGTCCTAAACAACCTCATGTTCATGACCGCAAAGGTACGACAGGAAACCCCTATTACTTCAGTCTTTGCTAAACTAAAAATCTATGGTTATCAATACAGCATACTGAGTTGTGTGTCTCTGTGTGTGCTAGTATGGGGATGATGTCCCAGGTGCAGAAATGGAGAATGCTTGGAATGCTCTCGTCAGTAATGAACGGTGGACTAATAACCTGCGGACCACCCTGCAGTTCCTCATCAGTTTATGTGGAGTCAGCAGCGACACCTCTCTCCTGCCTCACGTAAGTCGTACATTTATTTATTTCATTATATTTCGGTTTGATGTCAAGATTTTATTGATAAAGCAGGTCATTTGGTTAAAGAATGAATGCGAACAGTATGTGAACTGTTCCCTATTTCTGCTCAGATTAAGAAGGTGGTGATCTATCTGTGTCGCAACAACACCATTCAAACCATGGAGGAGCTGATTTATGAACTTCAGCAGACAGATCCTGTGAACCCTGTTGTGGTGCACTGTGACAATCCTCCGTTTTACCGCTTTTCAGCCACAAGCAAAATTACCACCACCACTTCCGGTATGCATGCTAGATGATTACAATCATCTACAATATGTCACTCACCATAAAGATAATTTGCATGTATATACACTACTGTTCAAAAGTTTGGGTCCAGTAAGGTTTTTCTTTAAAAAGCAAGTAATCATTTTATTCAGAAAAGAAAAGATGCATTAAATTGATCAAACATGACAGTAAAGACATTTTTAATGTCAGAAAAGATTTATATTTCAAATAAATGCTGACACTGAAGACTGGAGTAATGGCTGCTGACATCGCAGGAATTTTACATTTATTTTAAATTGGAAATGTTTCCTAGTATCACTGTATTACTTATTTTTTAAAGAGTCCAAAGACGAAGATCAGTCACAGGTTCCAATCCAAAGGTATTTAATAAAAGAATATACAACACAACATAACAGTGTGATCAACACACAAACAATAACCGACCATGATCTGAGGAAACACAGGAACTTATGTTTACATGACAACGTTGTACAAAAAAACAGACGATTGTCAAAACGATCCCCATTCACACGAATCTGCGGAAATTACCAAAAAGGCTGTATTATGCATGCCAGGCCAGTAGTTGATGTCGCTTTGTCAACCCCGCGAACACATAATACACATGCGTGAACATGTAGCACACATGCGCGTGACTTCATTGTTTTCACAGATTTGCGTTTTTGTTGTTTACATGGAGACGGTAAAGGTATAATTTTTCAAAACCTTGCACTTTAAAACCCGTTTTCAGGCCCCCAAAACGCTGTTGCCATCTAGACGAATGGCCAAAACGCATAAAAAGTGTTCTGTTTTCAGTTGAAAACGTTGTCGTGTAAACATAATATTAGCTTAAATATACAATGATAATGAACTAAATGACTAACAGGTGTGATTATCAAATGAAATGCCATGGTAACTGATGAGAGCGGGAGTGAACAGAGACAACAGGAAATAATGACAAGAAAACTAAAAAGTCCATGAAAATGAAACTAGACAAACAAATGACTAAATAGATGTGACAAATATTTTTAATCAAATAAATGCAGCCTTGGTGAGCTTAAGTGACATCTTTCAAAAATATTACAAAACCTTACCAGCCCCAAACATTTGAACAAAACTGTTTTCTAATATATCTGAATTGTATACATCTGTCAAGGCAAAAAAACATTGTAAATGCATGAAGCAAAAACTGCAAAAAGCAATATGACAGTGAAATTGTGTTCATGTGTAGATCATATATATCATGACACATGCTTTATTAATAAATATGTCTCTAAAGGTCCACCTTCAAGTAGCAAAACATTAGTGTGCGGCCAGGAAAACATACCTGACACGGATAACTCGCCAATCACAAAGGAGTGTGATGACAGGTATGTCCAACAAACCGCACAATCTACATATGTTCCACAAGACTCCTCCCTGTTCATGTTTGATGATAGTTTGAGGTTACACCCACAATGGGCATTACAAACATAACTCATTACAAATCATTTTAAAGCTGATACCTTTATCCAAAGATACTTGCCATACACTTCCCCTGGAGAAACCTAAGGTTAACCGCCTTTATCAATAGCATTCATGCATTGATACATGCATTGAAACTGCTTCATATACATCGTATACATCTTTTTTTTTTCCTGTCCACCAAAGGCTGAGCAACATTTTACGAGCCCATAACCGCCTGGAGTCTCGGTACAGCAGCAGTTCTGGAGGTTCCTACGATGAGGAAAAGAGTGAGTGAAGTTCATAACTCTACAGAGGGACCAAAACAGTTCAGGAATGATTGATATTTACTGTATACAGTGGAGGAGCTTCTGAGCAAAGTCAAGTTCAGTTTTCCCTTTGGCCATGGATATTGAACTTTTTTTGGTCTAGACCATCTAATTTCTTTCTTGAATTTGAAATATTTCTGATAGCCGGCTCAGGTAATACATTTCAGCTTGAAATAGTTTAAGCTTAATGATTTTTGAGTGTGATTGCATTAGGCATGAGGTATGACAGTTGTGGAGTTTGTCTGTCTGCATACCACACGTGCTTCAAGGGTAAAATCCTGTTTTATTACAGGTCTCATGGATGAAAGGCATACCTGTCAGGGATGGCGTGTTGTTTTGACTCATTTTGCTTTGCCTGCAGGTGAGCCACTCCCACCATATGCCATGTGGCTTATGAGTGTGATGGAAACCAATCAGCCGCTTCCTCTTCCCATGCCAGTTAATGGAGGCTGCTGGGCACCGCTGGTCGATTACCTACCCGAAACCGTCACTCCACGAGGACCCCTCCACAGGTCAAGCTTCCGGAGTTTTTGTTTTTTTGTTTTGTTTTGTTTTGTTTTGTTGTTTAATGCAGTTTTTATATTTTGAAAACGTAACCATAACTTTATACAACTTTATACTTGTAACTGGAGAATAGAGGAGAAATGTCTTTGTAAAGTTACACGTTGATATAGTCGCAGTTATCGTTTAATGACGTTGGTGACAACTTCTCGTCTAAGTCATGGAAAAGGTTGTCAACAAACATTTTTCATCATAGATTTCATTCATGAAATTAATGCTAGTTATAACCAAGCTTTCAATTAATGCTGTGAGCATGTCAGATTTCTGGGAAATCTACCAGGAAATGACATAAATGTTACATGGATACCTGAAGAAACCTTCACCCACAGGAAATTATGCTATCTAGAGAAGTAATTCCACCTCAGCCAGACAATTTTATATCCTATTTTATAACAAATAAAAAAAAATGTTTATTGAAGAATTTATTTGATCATCATATTTCTGCAATTTAAATTTTCCAGTGACATAAACTGCATTGTTTTTATTTTATTTATTTACATTAAAGCAGTCATTAAGTTACAAAAATAACTCTGCTTCTTCACATTATGTAACAACCTTTTATTCAGATTTAGACTCACTGTCATCTCGTCAGTCACCCAGACTAGAATTACATACTGGCTTTTAAAGGACTGTAACTTGACTTTAATATAATCTCTCATCATAAAACACAATTCTTATCAGTCCCGCAGATTATGTAATCCTGGAATCTTAAAGCATGTGACTCTGCAGTTATCAGACAGATGTAAAATAGATGATCAGAAGCTGCAGTGCTGTCGTCAGAGCCCCTTTGACCCGTAAAACTGAGATAACACTTTACCAATGTTCTTTTAAACATCTGCTTAGGAACTATGATAACAATGCCCGTTGTCAATGTAATGACAAAACCAACATACTTCCTTTAAGAATTTTTTTTGTCTCCCAGTCACAGCTGTCAGTATGTTCTGTTCTTTTTGAAAGGTCATTGCTGGTATGTGTTTTTTGTTCATGTGCTGGTTTTGTCTGGTTCAGGTGTAACATAGCAGTGATCTTCATGACGGAGCTGGTGGTGGATCACAGTGTGAAGGAGGACTGGGCCCTACACCTCCCTCTACTGATCCATGCCTGTTTCCTGGGTCAGTAGAGCCTTTGTGTTCTGTTCTCATCCTAATTTGGGACATTTTATCAGGGATTAGACCTCTAGATTAAGGCTGCAATGCTTGAGTCAGGTGAAAAGTACTGCTTTTACTGTAGTACACAGTATTTTTATCCAAAATGGATTTGCTTTTGTCGGATCTTTTTTTTAATCTAATGTCATCTTAACGTGTCTTGTGACTATAACTATGTGGCTTGCTATGAGTACAATGTTGTCAGTGAAAGCAGTAGCTGCAATCTCCTGAACTTGTTGGAGGATGAAACAACCTTATCTTTTTTAGAAGTATGTGAAATATTTGTATCCCTGCAGATTGAGAACATTATTAATTTCAAATCAAAACAACACTGGGATGTTGACAAACTCAAAAAAAAAACCCCAAAGAAAAAAAAAAAAAAACTCATTCTAGAACCAGCTATTCCCACCGAACCCCCAAATGAATGAATGCAAGTACAAATGTAAAGCTTTGGAATGTGGCTCTTTTTTTTTTTAGGTATGGACCACTACCGCCCAGAGGTGTTTGAACACTGTAAGAGGCTCCTCTTGCACCTTCTCATCACGTTATCTTGCAACAACAATTTCAGCCTCATTGCCTCCGTTCTGTTAAACACCAGAGATGCCAACAGCAACAAGAGCCTGACCTTCAAACCCATCTACCAGCCTGAGTTCTACACAGGTAGAAGACTTCATTTTCAAAATATGTCTGGAAAAAAGTGTATGTATGTATTTATTTATACATTTATTTAGCTTGGGGTAGTCAAAGTTTTAATGCCAGTGCCAACCAAGGATGACACCAGGTTAAAAATAGATAATTTAAATATATTTCATATATATATATATATATAAAAATATATATATATATATATATATATATATATATATATATATATATATATATATATATATATATATATATATATATATATATATATATATATATATATATATATATATATATATATATATATAAATGTTATTATTTGTTATTATCTTTTTCATATTCATTTCAAAATATAAATAACATTATTTATTAGTGCCATTACGTTGTCAAATGCAGCATGTGCATCACAACACGTGGCTTATATTTTGTAAAATATGTTATAAATCATTCTACGTTCTGAAGAGCATGGATATGAGTGCTAGGGGCCAGAAGGCACCAAGTGCAACAAGTTCCTGGATCAAAATTCCAATCAACCAATCAGATTTGAGCGACAAAATCTTGTAAAATGTGACATAAAATAGCAACTTTTGCGACTTTATATCATGCAATTCTGACTTTATAACTCACAGTTCTGATTTTATAACTTGCAATCCTGACTTTATAACTCGCAATTGCGACTTTATATCATGCAATCCTGACTTTATAACTCACAATTCTGATTTTATAACTCACAATTCTGACTTTATAACTCACAATTCTGACTTTATAACATGCAATTGCGAGGTATAAAGTCCAAATAATGAGGAAAAAAGTCACTCTTTTCCCCCATCAGAATTGGACTTTATAACTCGCAATTGCGAGTTTATATCTCACTATTCTGAGAAAAAGTCAGAATTACGAGATATAAAGTTGCAATTGCGAGTTATAAAGTCAGAATTGATTGATATAAAATGTTCTTGCTTGGCAAAAACATGGTGACCATCAGAAGATATAGTAGAGAGTGTATACAAAAAGTTTTCCAGGAAAGTATTGATCATGTTAATAATATGCTGTAAAATGATACATACAACTCGGATAAGTTCAAATATGTACCTTGAAACTATGATGCAGTTGTTCATTTTTATATATAATTACCTTTATTATAAATTGTTAGACTTTGAAGGGCAAATTCAATGCTGAATGTTTTGCACTTTGCAAAGCTCTACGTTTTATTCAATGTTTTGAAATTCTGCTGTCAAACAGACAAATTTAGCAACTTTTCATGAATCCTGTTTATCACGCCCTCCTTGCATGAACACTTACACATTGGCTTTGGTATTTGACACATAGCTTTGGAGAGTGTGGTCATGTTGAAATCCTGTAGAGGGGTGGAGGGTGAGAATTCTTATCTGTGCAAGAACAACTTCTGGAAGTGCAGCCAAAAACAATTATATGTACACAGAGCATCTAAAGGTCTGATTAGAGCATTCCTATGCACTATTTTTATCTTCTTGCTCCAAAGGGACCATCTATCGGGCCCAGGGGAGACTGGTTTGCACAAGAGGGTGGTCTCACTGTTGTCATGCTGTTAAAGCATGTCTAGGCAAATCTTATCATGATGCTGATAAGATGGCAGTCACAAGCCCGTCATAACAGCATAGCCTTAGAAGTATTGTTCTTTAATGTCCGTAATTTGGCTCATTTTTGAATGTTATCACCCTGTTATGTTTTTTTTGACTTACCTAAATATTTGAGTTACTTCAAATGTAGGCTCATCTTCAGAGCTTGTTCCTTTTCAAACCTTTTTACTCACCCTACATGTGGTGTTCAGGGGGTGTGGACTTCCTGCGGAATGGCCAGTCATCTCCCGTGCCAGATTCCGGCCTCAGTTCCTCCTCTACCTCGTCCAGCCTGAGTCTTGGAGGAAGCAGCTCCAACCTGCCTCATTTGGCCCAGGAAGAGGTGGAGCAAATGGAGAGCAGCACTGAAGATGATGAGAAGAGCAGCAAACTCATTGAGTTTCTTACTACCAGGTACACAACTCTAGAATTATATTGTGATCTAGGTAGATATATTCTGTAATGTTTACACTACCGGTCAAGTTCAGTACATTTTTTAATAAATGTATTGATAAAAGTAGATATGGTTATTTTGACCTTTCTATTTATCAAAGAATCCTGAAATGATCATAGTTTCCACAAAAAAAAAAATTATCAGCACAACTGTTTTCCCCTTGATAATAATAAGAAATATTTCTTAAGCACCAAATCAGCATATTAGAATGATTTCTGAAGGATCATGTGACACTGAAGATTGGAGTAATGATGCTGAAAATTCTGCATTGCCGTCACAGGAATAAAATATACTTTAAAATATCTTAACATGGAGAACAGTTATTCAAATTGTAATAATATTTCACAATATTGCTATGAAATGTTGCCTTGTTGAGCAGCCTTGTGAGAGCTACTCTAAGCATTTCAGACACTTTTGTGATTATTCACCTCTGCATTCTGTATTCCTCAGTTGCTTTGGATAAAACGTCTGCTAAATTATAAAATGTTAATGCAAAAGAGACTTCTTTCAAATACATTTTTAAAAAAATAGAATGGTTGTGTTATAGGCAGTTAAATGCTGTAATGTTTTTATTATATTACAGTATTTGAAATCCAGATAGAAGATAACTAATAAGATGTTTAACTATTATTACATTTTAAGTTAATAAAACTTTAAGTGTGAAAGCTTCGTTGTTAAAGGGTTAGTTCACCCAAAAATGACATTTCTGTCATTAATTCCTCACCATCATGTCATTCCAAACCCGTAAGACCTTCGTTCATCTTCAGAACACAAATGAAGATATTTTTGATGAAATCCGAGAGCTCTCTGACCTCTCCAGCAATTTAACGAACACTGTGAAGGCCCAGAAAGGTAGTAAAGACATTGTTAAAATAGTCCATGTGACTCCAGTGGTTCAACCTTAATGATACGAAGCGACAAAAATACTTTTTGTGCGCAAAAAACTAACAAAAATAACTTTTTTCAACAATTTCTTCATGTCTGTGTCAGTCTCCTACGCTGTTGACGTAGTAAATACAGTCCAGCGCTTTACATCAGAGCTATGGCAGAACGCCGGCTTACCATTGGCCGAAGATATTCACGTGAGCACCACAGCGCATGCATTTGATGCTGACGCAGAAGCTGGCCAACGTAAACTGCGTAGAAGACTGACACAGACGTGAAAAGTATTCCAGTCGCTTCATAAATTTAAGGTTGAACCACTGTAGTCACATAGATGATTTCTTTACTACCTTTCTCAGCCTTGAAAGTATTCATTAAATAGCTGTCTATAGAGAGGTCAGAGAGCTCCCGAAGATGAACGAAGGTCTTACGGGTTTAGGGTAGTAATTAATAAAAGACACTTCATCTTTGGGTGAACTAACCCTTCAAGTCAATCTTGAGTTATTTTCAGTTTATCTTCACTGTAACTAAAATAAAAGGTAATTTCATGTGAATTATTCCAGTGCTGTTCAGGAACTGATTCAGGAAATGACACATCTGATACGTGTTACATCTGACATCTCTCAGGATATTTCAGACTTGTATGTTGCATTTCATCAATCTACATCCAAACGATTCTCACTGTGGTGCGGTGTAAACGGGCGTCTGATGTTGGTGCTGGTGTGGGTTCTTTTCAGACTGTTCACACTGCAGACAATTCAAAACTGACATTTATATTGCCATAATGTAAGATGCAATTCTGATAGCTTGTAATGCAAATCCATGAGCTTTAAATATCAGTTGCCACCACCAGTTGCCACTCTATATCTCCCAAAATTACGACAATTCAAAACTGTTTTGAAAATCCCATCTTTAAGACTGGCAGCACTGTTATTAGCACATGCATCTGTATGTTACTTGCAAACTACCTAATGACTTTCTTATATAGTATAATAAAATCTTGCATCAAACTGGAAGTATTGAGGTTATAATTATGGTGTTAACAGACATGGTGAACAGAAAAGTTTTGAATTGGACATGGAACAAGATTGGATTTGAGCTGATAGTGTGAACAAGTCTATATGTACAAGATGGGGAAACAACTTTTTCTTTTCTTCCACTTGAATTTTGATTCAAACTTTTTTTTACATACTCTCTAAAAGGTTTTGTATTGTGTGTGTTTAAAATATTTTACTATTTAGTTAAGCTTAAGTTCATCTTTAAACACAAAAGTACTTTTGGTGGTTCGTAGGGAAATAGCATCTTGCAGCCTAGTCCGCCATCTAGTGGCAAACAAGTAGTAATCAAACACATGGGTCTGCTGTCAAGGTGAAAGTAGCTTTTCCTGTCACGAACATCATTTATAGTGATTAAATAGATATTTGCATGGTTTGTTTAGGCCTTTTGGCCCGTTATGGAGCCATGAAGATATCACTCCTAAGAATCAACACTCAAAAAGCACCGAGCAGCTTACCAACTTCCTGCGACATGTGATGTCTGTGTTCAAAGAGTCCAAATCAGGTTAGATGCGTTTGTTTTTAGTCATTCCACTGTTCCACTGTGTTTCAGTGATCATCTTTGGTCGCTACTGAATGTCTTTATGTTTGCATGTTCTGTAGACATTCGGCTTGAGCAGCAGTTGAGTGAAGTGGCATTGCAGATGGCCCTGTGTAGCTCCTCCAGGCATTACGCCGGACGTGCCTTCCAGGTGTTCAGAGCTCTGCGGCAACCTCTCTCAGCGCTGGCCGTGTCTGACCTGCTTTCGCGCTTGGTGGAGGTGGTTGGGGAGCACGGAGAAGAGGTTCAGGTGAGGTTTGGGCTCCTTAATGACAGTTTTGACAGATTCAGTGAGTGTATAAACTCACAATGCATCTTCTCCACAGGGCTATGTGATGGAGCTTCTTCTCACTCTTGAGTCAGTTGTGGATAATCAAGCTGAGTGCCTGAAGAACAATGACTTCTTTCTCATACTACGGTAAGTTCCTGCCGTACAACATTAACCCTGTAAAACCTGACAAATGAAATAAGTTAAAAAAAGAAAAGAACATGTAAACAGCTTATTGAAATTAAATCTTAAATTTAAAAAAAAAGTTTGCCTGTGTTGTTGAGTGTCATATTCCATATACATATGACTTTATGGCTAATATAGTATAATATAGGAGAATATGGAGCTCAACCTTGAGGAGGGAAAACACCAAATTTTATTCAGAGGCCCAAACTGAGCAAAAATATGCAATTTGGTGCAGTTGCTGACATTTATTTTGCCATAATGTAAGATGCAATTCTGATAGCTTGTAATGTAAATCCATGAGATTTAAATATCAGTTGCCACCACCAGTTGCCACTCTATATCTCCCAATATTACGTATTAATACAATTATATTAAAATGCTTTATGATCAAAGCTTTGTATGTTAATTGTGGGGGGCAAAACATTTAATGCAGTGCAATACAGTTATGATTGAGAGATGTACAAATACACAATCCTTTAAAAGCCCCTGATGTTTCATAATTGATACTAACATTTTATCATGATTTTTATAAACAGTTAAACAGTATAATAATTGTATTAAATATGGAAAATCAAGCAAACCCAGTTCAGTAAGTGTTCATTTTGAAATGTTACTAATAATGTGTAATGTCTAACGTGATGTCTAATGTCTGGATGTTTTAGCAATTATACAATTATATAAAAAATTATAAACTATCAATTGGACGACATAATGCATGTACCTGGGTACAACAGTTTTTTTTCAGCAAAGTTTTGATCATATTTATAATGTAGAGGCCTTTTAGATTTGTGTTTCTAAGATGATACAGTAGGTTAAAGAGTCTTCTAACTTCAACATCAAAAGTCCAAGATGCTTTGTATTCCCTGTTGGTGATAATTCTATGTTCATGCAGGTCAACTTCACCAGATCTTCCATCCAGTGGCAAATTAACGCTAAACCGTAAGAGCACCAGTCAGCTGGACCTGATTCCAGGACCAGGCATGACTTCTGAGCGAATACGCCACCAGCGTAGCTACTCCGTACCCAAGCGTTTTGGTGAGGCTGAGCGTTCCTCTGAGGTTCCCCGGAGTGCCACCCTAGACCGCATCCACCATCATCAGAGCAATATCTCCAAGCTCCAATCGCTGTCCTCATCCTCCTCCAGGGACAACGTGGTCTCCACCGACCCAGCCAACGCCAACCATCCTCGCAACCTGCTAGCCACCATCTTCTGGGCAGTGGTGTCACTAATGGAGTCAGACTTTGAGTTTGAGTACCACATGTCCCTCAGGTTGTTAGGGAAGCTGCTAGGCCACATTTCATTAGATAAGCAGGAATACAAAGAAAAGCTGGAGAAGATCCAGATCCAGCTAAAATGGAAGGAGTTCTCTGGGCTTCAGCAGTTGCTTCTGAAGGGCTTCACCTCTGCGAACACTACAGAACTTACCTTGGAGCTTTTCAGCCAGCTCACACCTGTCTCTCGGCTACCAGTGGTGGACACTTCCCAAGCCATAGGTAGACCTTTTCGTTTCTACTGCCAGAAAAATGTATCATTGCATAATTCTCCATTAATGCACCAAGAGTCATATTAAGTGGGATTATGAAAGCAAATCTGCTCTTACTCTTCAGGTTTCCCATTGAATGTGCTCTGCCTCATTCCCCATCTTGTGTTACACTTTGACTCACCTACTCAATTCTGTAAGGATGTGGCTGAGAGAATTTCCCAGGTCTGTTCCTGTTACTCTGACCTTAAACCACACTATAAATAAACTTTTATACGTAATCAGAATCTACAGCACATATGTTTTTCTGAAAAATCACTCATTTTGATTGACAGATTTGCCTTGAGGAAAAGAACTCCAAGCTGTCCAACCTTGCCCATGTGATGAAACTGTATAAAACGCACTCTTATACCCGAGACTGCTTCTCCTGGGTCAATGTGGTGTGCCGCTACCTACACGAAGCCTTCAGCGACAGCACACTCAGCATGGTTACTTACATGACGGAGGTAGGAAGCAAATTTGAAGAAAAAAAGTATCTATCTTATAATAAGATAATAATTTAAAGGAATGTGGAACTATACATGCTTTTTCGCTTAGGGAAACTTTACTTTCTAATGCTTTCTGTGTTTTGTAAACAGTTGTTGGAGAAAGGATTACCCAGCATGCAACAAACTCTTCTGCAAATCATCTATAGTCTGCTGAGTCACATGGACCTGAGTGGTATTCAAGCCAAACTCTTCAACATGGAGGTTCTTACAACCATAGAGAAGTTTGTTCAGGTGTGACACCTCTTATTTATCACATACACAATTTATTTATGAAACTTAAAATGTATTATAAAATTTTGTCATTGAGCAGATGCTTTTATCCACCTACAATGTAGTGTAGTATTCATTTTAGTACTTTTTTCATCTTTATTTCAATAAATTCAAATAATTTTAATAATTTTACTTCAAAATAACTACAGTGCATTTATACAAATGCATTACAATAATTGTAGAAGTTTTTTTTCTTTCCTGGGAATCAAACTGTTGCTATGTTAAATGAGGCAGGAACCGGCAAATGTTCAATGATCCCTTTAATCATAAAATAAACAAACAACAAAATGAAAGTAAAGCAGCAGCCACACAAACATAAACAAAACACAATGTAAAGTCCAGACCTGGTCCTCTCTTATCCCTCCTGTCGTCTTTAATCCTTCTGGAGCTCCTCTGTGAGACTCGAGGTTCATTAGCTATCGTGCCACCGGCTTCGCTCCGTTCCCACGGCTCTTGGCCCCGCTCTGCTTGCCACACAAACCTATCATTGCTTGCAAAGTGCTAAAAAGATACACAAATCAAAGACTTAACTAATCAGAAATCATTTTATACTCTGTAGCTTTTCACCAGATATTTATTGTGGGTGCTTTCAAAATTTGTCTAAATTACATTTAACTGGTTCATGTCGTCTAAATAAATGTACTAATGACATAATGGTGTTTTATAGCATTTCTTCTGTAACTACTGTCTTACAACCTTGGTAGAACCGCTGGTTTTCCATCTCTCAACCCTTCCTTCAAAGGGAGAAAAAAGAGAACAAAAAACACAACCTTGTGCCAGGGCTATAAATCCAAAGGCACACCCAGCAGCAGTCTATAAACAGTCAGTCCTATTGGCTGCTGTCCACATTACTGAGGCCTTCAGTGTGGCCTCACAGCAAAGACGCTCCCCTGAACTACTGCTTCTCTCACCGGGATTCTGTGTTTATCTCGGCAAAAGAAGAGACGGCTAGTCGGCTACTGCTCGTGAAGATGGATTGACTGTATGTAATGCTTTGGGAGTTGAGCATGTTTTGTCCTTTAGGAATAACTTAGTTCTGTTTTGTGTTTTGTTTCTGTGACTTTAGACTGCACACTGGAAGGAAGCCTTGAACATATTAAAGCTGGTGGTCTCCCGCTCGGCTAGTCTGGTTTCGCCTTCGTCCCCGCAGAGTAACGCATCCACTGTGGATGTCAGGCGTGTGTGGGACACGCCCTCCAAAGCCCTGCCTGGAAAGACCCTTGACTTTCACTTTGACATTTCAGAGGTATGACATTTCTGTCTGTCCTTCTGTATTTCTCTTACTTTTTTATTGTCATTATACAGGACAAGTCAGAAGGTTGGCTGAATTCATTATTTATAAAACCCTAAGTTGTATGTAAATTAATTTTGTAGCAACCAAAAAGTACCTAGCATGCATGTAAATTCCTTCAATACTGTTTATAAACTATCCCATGATGCATCTCATAAAGTTGGTTGTGGAGAAAAGGAACACTAAATAGTTTTTTAATTAAATGTTATTATTTTATCATTGAAAAAAATATTATTAATATAAAGAAATAGAAATGTGTTCTTTTGAGTGGTGGTGTACATTAAGTAAGTGAAGTGAGAGTTAGAATATAGTGTGTAAAAGTGAGTCATGCCAGCAAACCACCAAATACTGGCATCCTCTATGGGTTTGTCCATATTTTCCAAGGTGGAGTCATGCATTTTTTTTTTGTTTGTCCTCTGGATTAGATTTATTTTTTTAAATATAATTTTACAGTTGTTTTAATGCTAACTCTGAAGGTTCGGAGTTCTGTTCAAAACTTGATGGAAATATCAACGACCTGGTCTCATTAAAGTGTGGGAACCAAACAGGGAGCTATTTGTGTAATGCATGAATTCCAGGAAATGATGTCACTCCGGCTGTGGTGTTTTGCATCCAGAGCGGCGAGGGCTGGACAGCCCTTCTAGAATCTTAAAGCAGACTCCTCTGCCCTCTGTCAAATACCTCTGGGATGCATTTAGCCTCTATCAAGTGGGCGAGGCAGTAGAAAAAACTCAAATCTGACAGGGAACTCAAAACAAGCTTTGATCCCAGCAGAAAGGATTTCACAGGAATTAAGGGCAGGTGAATTCAATAAGGGAAAATCTGACATTCCCACAAGATTTGTTTGGCTTGCTTTATTGAAGTTCTCTTTTCCAAAACTCCTCAACGAGACACAGAGGGGCAGGACCATTGAGAAAAGACATCATTTTTTCCAGAAGGTTCTGAGTTGTTGGTGGGGATCTGAGGCAACTTGAAGTTATCAAAAGGAGCATGTTGAAATAATGAGATTGTGATATGAAAAGAAAGGAACAGACTTAAAGGGTTACTTCAGCTCTGGGAAGATAAATCTATATTTAAACTGGGTCATTAATGTATTAGAAATGTGAAATTATTTTTGAATTTGGTGCCTTCTAGACTGAGAAAACACAGAAATGTTATTTTTGTCTCATGGGGATGAAAGACAACAATTCCCAGAATGCACTGCTTCAATGCCCTACTCTAGGCGTGGCTAGTCGGCTACTGGATTACTGGATCACTTGCCTACCACGTTCATTTTCAGAAAATCAGTTCAGTTAGAGACACTACAATTATTCAACGTGTCTGTTCGATATATTATGAGTGAGCCGATTGAGCGTCACGGCACAAACGCAGCAGGAGTCGGATTACATTCGTCACATGAGCTAAGGTAATCGCGGGATTCGCGGCTGCGGCTGCATTCACAGCGAGTGTTCAGTCTGGCGCGTGTTCAGTTCATGTCTTTGGAAGCTTAACTTTCTTAGGAACTTCATTTGAAAAGTTAAAACACTCACTTTGGTCTCCACCGCTCCGTTTACATGAATCTCCGCAGCTCCGCAAGCCGAGTGCTGTGAGTGTGATGTTGAAAACATGTGGAAACAGCGCCCTCTGCTGTCTGTAGTCTTTAGCCTCTCCGATGACGCAAAACGTCATCGGAGGAATATTTCCAGAAATAAAATACATAATTCTTTTGTCTCAGGGTCATATGAGGGGAAAGTACGATTATTCGAATATACTCCTGGTTTTCTACTGATACAAAGCTTAATGCTAATCGCTGAAATAACCCTTTAAATGGTGCGTGACATTGTGTGTGTTTTAGACACCAGTGATTGGCCGGCGGTATGACGAGCTTCACGGTTCCCCAAGGCAAGATGGGAAGAACGGAGGAGGGATCCCCGTGACACGCAGTACCTCCTCTACATCCTCGGGATCTTACCAAAACAACCACGTGCTGGTGCCTGTCAGCTGGAAACGACCTCAGTCCTCACAGGTGAGCACTCACAGATACACTCATTGAATTTCTGATGTTTGCTGAAGAACAGTGCATAAATGCTATTGCATTTGTGTATTTTAATGTTTTATTTATTTTTTTTTTATTTAATTTGTTTAAATGTAATTGTTTTTATTTTTATTTAAATGTATTTATTATGTTCATTATTCCCAGTTTATTGATTTTTGTGTATTTCTCTCCCTACTTAGAAACGGACTCGTGAGAAGTTGGTGAATGTTTTAACCTTGTGTGGCCAAGAAGTTGGACTCACCAAAAACCCATCTGTAAGTGACATTTATGTTATCCACCCAGTATTAAACGTTAGAAAATATGTCCGAAATCATACTGAAGCTATTTCCTACAGGTGATTTTCTCATCCTGTGGGGAACTGGACCTAATTGAGCACCAGCCCAGTCTGGTGTCCTCTGAGGACGGCACACGGGACACAGAAAACATGGATGACACCACTTCAGAACAGCAGTTTCGTGTATTCAGGGACTTTGACTTCCTGGACGTAGAACTGGAAGATGGAGAGGTGAGAACATATTTAAAACATTTTACTAAAACGACCTGATCCCTCTTGCTTGCAAAGACTTTTGACTACCAAATTACTTGGGTCAAACTTTGTTTTTCACTGCAGTAAAGTGGACCTTTTGGGAAAGCAATGCTGTGCATTAAACTTTTCCAAAGCATTAGTCAGAGATTAACTGTTGCACTGTTTGCTCAATACCACTGTAACTTTCTTTAACTCTTTGTAATACAATCTCCTCTCCTTGTTTATGTCTGTGCAATCAAGGAGATGCAGGTAAGCCCAGGAATCCTCCAGTGTTTTGCTGTGTGCAGTGGGACAACAACATATTGTGATGCATGTCCGTATTTCTGCCTAGAAACTTAATGTTATGTAAAACATAAATTATTTTGACTATTTCCTCATCGAAGAAATAAGTTAAAGTTTCCACAGAATTTGTTAGAATTTTTTTTTTAATTATTTCTTTAAAACACACTACTGTTTAAAAGTTTGTGGTCATTAAGTCCTTTTTGGTTTACTCTTTTTATGCAGTACATTCACAATACACATTAACACAAATTTGTATAAATTAATTCAAATTAGTATAAATTAATATAAGTGCAGCCTTGGTGACCATAAGATACTTTTTTCAACAAAAAAACAAAAAACATTTTATAGACCCCAAACTTTTGAACAATGGTGTATTTTAGAAACTTTAAGAATGAATTGGTGGGTAACATCTAAAAATGTTTTGTCACCCCTTGTGCAGTTTCTATCAGATTTCAACATGTCTGCATTTTAACAGCTTGGCTGTCTTATGAAATCATTAGAGTCAGTGCATTGAGGTCATTCTACAAATTTGCTGAGACTGCAATGCCACAGGGACACTTAAAAGGGCAGATTCAGCCTTTCAAATAAATTGTTCTTTGTGGGTAAATTTGAGTGGGTTCTTTTTGGGGAAGTTTTTTCATGGCTGTTTATGAAGCCATCATATTTTCATTCCAAACTTAGATGTAACAGTATCAAAAACTTTTTGCTTCATTAACATTTTGTATTTTTCAAGTATGATTATAAAAGAAAGTCATTAAAATGACTGTGCACTGAAAGTATACTCCCAACTTTATGCATTAACTTAAAGTTTTTAAGCAAGTTCAGTGTTTAACTGCTGAACTGGATATGTGTAGGAATGTGGATGTTGACTCTTGACTCTGATGTCAAGGCATGTGTCTACAGTGATAACTTGAGCCTCTTCCAAAGGAAATGGCCTTCAGGCACTTTATTACTCACTCTACTGGAACACAAATGTGTTTCTGTATTGCTGTTTCACTACTGTGTTAATCCTTTATATATAGAGATGTCCTTATATAACAAACTCACTGACTAAGCACCTTCACATATAGAGTATGCTATAGCCTATGGATGTGTCCATTTTGAAATATGGTTGTGCGCAATATACCCATTCAGAAGACTCTTTATTTCTCCCACTCTTTCTCTGACAGGGTGAGACAGTTGACAGCTTTAACTGGGGTGCGCGGAGGCGTTCCATTGACAGTCTGGACCAGGCTGAAGCCCAGCCAATGGAGGAGGACAGCCAGCTCTCAGGAAGTTCACCAAGCCTGTTTCCAATCGTCCATGATGATTCGGATGAGTCTTCTGAGGAAGAGTCTCTTACAGCCAGCCAGATCCTCTCAGCCTCCCATCTAGTAATGTTGAATTTGGTTTCCTTACACTTTTTTGCATTCAGATTAAATGTTTTAAAGTTGATGACAGAGCATGAAATGCACTTTCTTGCTTAAAGTCAGCATTAATTTAAATCTTGCAACAAAATCTATAATTTTCTGATGTTGTGTTCACTGGCGTGATGGTGGCACAACCTGTCACTCACATGAGAATACTGCATTATCAATCTGCAATGATCCCATCAATTCCTGACAAAATCAAGTCCAACCCTACATTTGTTCTTGTTCTTGAAAATACTATCTCAACTTCTGTTTCGTGCTGACTTTAAACAGAATATTCAGTGGAAAATAAAGTAGCCAGGATTTTATCCATAGGATTTTGTCATCAAAATATCATCATCAGTTTGTCAACACAAATATAGTTAACACACTGCAAATACTCACAACGGAACCAAACGCAGAAACACGCTGAAATTATTCAAAACACAACCAAAAACATAAACACTCTGCTAATACTCATGATGCAACCAAAAACAGAAATGATGCAAAAACTCTACTCACTACGCAACCAAATACAGAAGCATGCTGCAAATACTCACAACGCAACCATATACAGAAATGCCTCAAACACTGTACTCACTACACAACCAAATACAGAAGCATGCTGCAAATGCTCACATCACAACCAAATGCAGAAATGCCACAAACACTGTACTCACTACACAACCAAATACAGAAGCATGCTGCAAATACTCATGACACAACCAAATGCAGAAATGCCACAAACACTGTACTCACTACACAACCAAATACAGAAGCATGCTGCAAATACTCATGACACAACCAAATGCAGAAATGCCACAAACACTGCACTCACTACACAACCAAATACAGAAGCATGCTGCAAATACTCACAACGCAACCAAATACAGAAGCACGCTGCAAATACTCACAACGCAAACCAAATACAGAAGCACGCTGCAAGTACTCACGATGCTACCAAATACAGAAGCACGCTGCAAATACTCACAACGCAACCAAATACAAAAAACAAGCTGCAAATACTCACAAAGCAACCAAATACAGAAAGACGCTGCAAATACTCACAACACAACCAAATACAGAAACGCTGCAAATACTCTCAAAGCAACCAAATACAGAAACGCTGCAAATACTCACAACACAACCAAATACAGAAACACGCTTCAAATACTCACAACGCAACCAAATACAAAAAACAAGCTGCAAATACTCACAAAGCAACCAAATACAGAAAGACGCTGCAAATACTCACAACACAACCAAATACAGAAATGCTGCAAATACTCACAAAGCAACCAAATACAGAAAGACGCTGCAAATACTCACAAAGCAACCAAATACAGAAAGACGCTGCAAATACTCACAACACAACCAAATACAGAAACGCTGCAAATACTCTCAAAGCAACCAAATACAGAAAGACGCTGCAAATACTCACAAAGCAACCAAATACAGAAACGCTGCAAATACGTTCAACGCAACCAAATACAGAAACACGCTGCAAATACTCACAACGCAACCAAATACAAAAAACAAGCTGCAAATACTCACAAAGCAACCAAATACAGAAAGACGCTGCAAATACTCACAACACAACCAAATACAGAACCGCTGCAAATACTCACAAAGCAACCAAATACAGAAACGCTGCAAATACTCACAAAGCAACCAAATACAGAAAGACGCTGCAAATACTCACAACACAACCAAATACAGAAACGCTGCAAATACTCACAAAGCAACCAAATACTCACAAAGCAACCAAATACAGAAGCGCTGCAAATACGCTCAACGCAACCAAATACAGAAACATGCTGCAAATACTCACAGCGTGTTGAGCTCTCTCGGCCACCATACTGTAATGTCTAAATAAATTCTATTTCTCATTTCAGAATGTCAGCTTGTCTCCTACTGAGGAACTAAACCCCATGGACTCCCCGCCTATCTCCTTTGACAACACTCAAGCTGACCCAATTCCTCTTTCCACCCCAACGCCCAGCTTTGAGATCTCACTACCTGAGGGTTCGAATCATCGGGTGAATAAGAGCTTCAAAATGGCTGACCTTTGGGGGCAGACACATTCTTACTCATACCGTACCTCTATTCTAGAGTTTTTCCATTAACATGGCTGAAAAAGATTAATCTCTTTCTGTGCTTGCTTTATCTGTCTGGCTCTGCTTTTAGCATTGATTGATTTAAGGTAGTAGTTGGCTGTTTTTTGATTACAGGCTTTTTTTAGGATGGGGTATTAGATTAATGTGCAAAGCAGCATGGAGTTGCAAGTAATTATTGCTCTTCAATAGCTTCCTGTTTCTATCTGCTAACCATTTCTTTGCTACTAACTGCTTTTCGTCTCTGAGGCCTACCACTGCCTACCACAGTCTCTGAGTGAGCCACTAGGGCAATGTGTATGGCTTCTCTGTGGGTGGCAAGGCTGTAACATCACTCACATGCTAAATGCTAGGGGTGCAAATAAAGAGAGTGTACCCATTGCCTGTGGCCGTAAACATGAGACCGGACCAATCAGATTGTGATCCACATTTTTAAAGGTCTCTTAATATATCTGAATCTGACATTATTGAAAAAAAGACTGAAAAAAGACCAAAAAAAGACAAAAGAGAAACGATTCTCAGCATGAAGAGTATTAGTTTTGAAAGGTCAGTGAATTCTATCTGTTAAAATTATGTTTGAACAGATATGTTTATGTTTTTCTAAATCATACAGAGTTGGTCGACCGTTTTTGAGTCTTTTGTAATCTTTTTTATTATTTAATTTTTATTTTACATTAGCTACCCTTTCTGCTCTGTACTTATCAGTAAACAGTATGTTTGTATTTACTGAATGTATGTAATGTAGTATATGTAATTTTTTTAAATGAAAATATAAAAACAATTTAATAAACGTTTTAAAAATATACAGAGTTGGTCTACCAATAAAATTATTTTATTTTATTTATTTTGTATATATCTGTATTTTGGCCAATATCACCATATTTCATCGTACTGCTCAGACTGAGAAAGTTAGCCACATAATCTCATCTTTTCATAATAATATTTACTGTTTTTGTTGCCACTGATTTTTTCATTCTGTGACTAATCTGAAATGCATTTGCTATAAATGCTTCATACTTACTAAGTTTGTCTTACTTCCTGTCCCAAACTAGGCAGAGGATTCAGCTGAAGAAGAGGAAGCCATTGTTAATGAGAACGATATCTCACTCTGCATTTGCGAGTCGCCGCCTACCTTTAGTTGTTCTGACATCCTAATAGGAGACACACTCCAGAGGGAAGACAACTGCTTTATTGATGAGATAAGCCATGTGCCCAGGTACTGTATGTGAGGTTCAGTCTTTCAACATGTATAATTCTGTTTCATTCTTGGTAGAAAAGTCTGGAAAAGTCAAACTGACCACATAACTCCCTTCCTCCAGTGGGTTCGGAGACCAGCATAGCTCTGTGGAACAGGCAGAGGAGGAAAAGGAAGAGTTGTTGCTAGAGTCCCGTTCCTCCCCTCCGCCTTCTCCATTTTTCTCTGCCATTCTGGCTGCCTTCCAGCCGACTGTGTGCGATGATGCAGAGGAGGCATGGCGGAATCATCTCAACCAGTTGGTGGCTGACTCGGATGGTTCCTGTGCAGTTTACACCTTCCAAGTCTTCTCCTCACTCTTTCAGGTAACTCATAGTTCTTATAAGGTTGTTATTTATGTGGTGCAACAAAAAAAATGTATTGATGTCCAAATTATCTTGATTCTTTTTTATTCATTAACTTGGATTTTCTTTGGTCCATCACACAAAGCTGACAACTAAGTTGTGCCAAAGTTTTAGAAGACATGCAGCGTCTTTGATTTATAATTTATTGATACTGACAACATACTGGTGTGGGCCAGATTAAACAGGATATATTGTTTCTGACCTCCAGAGTATACAGAACAAGTTCTGCACCTTGACATGTGACGCTGCTGGTTACCTTGGCGATGGTCTTCGTGGAATTGGAACAAAGTTTGTAAGATCGTCCCAGATGCTGACATCCTGCTCTGAATGTCCCACATTGTTTGTAGATGCAGACACTGTGAGTTTGTATATGAATGTCTATGCTATATTAATAAAGTGCCAGCCTTAGTGGTAATACACTTTCAAAAATAATTTGTATGTGTGCATGGCATTTTGGAATGCACTTATTACAAAATGTATCTCTTAAATATGTTTCAGATTGTGTCTTATGGGCTCTTGGAGAAGATGAAGTTTAGTGTGTTAGAGCTGCAGGAGTATCTGGAGACCTACAACAACAAAAAGGGGAGTCATATCAGTATGTTCAATCAGGCATTATTTTACAAAAGCAATATTTTAAGCAAGTAAATACATGTTATATAGTACACAGTATATACACCGATCAGACATAACATTATGAAGTGAATAACACTGATTATCTCTTCATCACGGCACCTGTTAGTGGGTGGGATATATTAGGCAGCCATTGAACATTTTATCCTCAAAGTTGATGTGTTAAAAGCAGGAAAAAATAGCAAGCGTAAGGATTTGAGCAAGTTTGACAAGGGCCAAATTGAGATACTAAAAGAGCTACTGTAGCTCAAATTGCTGACCCCTGTCCATCAACAGTGTGATGCTTTGGGCAATGTTTTGCTGGGAAACCTTGGGTCCTGCCATCCATGTGAATAATGGGCCTTGCCACAGAGCAAAAATGCTTCAGGAATGGTTTAAGGAGCACAACAACGAGTTTGAGGTGTTGGCTTGGCCTCCAAATTCTCCAGATCTCAATCAAATCGAGCATCTGTGGGATGTGCTTAACAAACAAGTCAGATCCATGGAGGCCCCACCTGGCAACTTACAGGACTTAAAGGATCTGCTGCTAACTTCTTGTTGCCAGATACAACAGCACAGAACATTTAGGGCAAGAAGGATTTAGGCAGCAAAAAGGGGGACCAACACAATATTAGGAAGGTGGTCATAATGTTATGTCTGGTCGGTGTATATGTAATTCATACAGACAAAAACTTCAGTATAAATCTTATCTTCTTTGATAAAATGCTATAACATTTTGAATCATTATATATTATTTATTTTTTAGGAATATTAAGGTGTCAAGGTGGTATAACTATAACCATCCTGAAAAGTATTGTGACCTTTCAAATCTTAGTGATTTAAAACTATTTAATGTTGTTTTAATGTTTGAAAGAAGTCTCTTATGCTCACCAAGGCTGCAATTATTTGATGTATACAAAATGTATCTCTTAAACAGCTAAAAAGCTACAGCTTGTTCTCTTTAACTTATTGTTATGCATATGACTCCTCCAGTGGCTCCGCAACTGTAAGGCCAGCTTCCCCAAATGCACTGGCGATGGAGTGATCACCTATCAGCCCGCTGAAACAGAAGAGAAGGTATGAAACTCTGCCTTTTCAACATAACATTTATCTATTACTTAAGTTCAAACTAGAGCTTTAACTAAGAGTTCAGAGTTCTGTCTGAAGCTGACACAACCCTAATACTGCAGTGTGCCAGTGTACCACAAATACTGCATGTGTTTCTGTCTTTATTTCCTAAAGCAAAGATACAGTAATTCTTTATGTGAATGTTTAGTGTGGTTGCATTGTCTACTGATTGATACCACTGTAATGTCCATTGTGTCCTGAGATATGAGTGAGATTAGTTGACCCAAATCTTTCAGATGCCATTTCAATGTACCTCTTATATTTTCTGCATTTCGATTGTTCTGTGATAGCTCTGTGAGTGACTTCTCTTTTCTATCTGTCTGCTCTTTAACTATATGCCTGTTTCAAATGCAAGCTGCATTACTTCACAACAGCGCCCCTTATTCTTATGTTTGATTTGGGGGTTATTCTCTGCTGGGCATTGATGAAGTTTGAAGAACCCTGAACATAACCTGAAATAGACCTGGCGCCAGTTTTCTAATTCAAATTAAACCAGTCTACCTTTTTATGTAACTGACTTTGAAAAGTTAGGACCATTCTGGAAGAAAACAACCGGCCACTGTTTTCAACCCTTCGAGATTCAACAAAGAAGACCAGTTAAAATACTTAAAATAATCAATAAAGAAATGCATTTAGGATTTGAGAATAATTGGCATCTTGTTTTGTCACCCAGCAGTCCCCATGCAAAAATAAAAAATAAGAGGATAAAGTTGTGAGCCTTTTTTCTTTCTCTGCTTGTCCATGAACTTTTTCTGCTCATGCATGATGGAGCCGTTGTTTGCTCATGCTTTATAGTATTGCCAGTGCCACTGGGCTGCATGTTTTCACACTATATTCAAAACTTATCTTCCTTCTCACTTCTCACCTTTTGTCTTGCAATGCCTGCTTTATAGCAAATGGAATCTCTTGCAGTAAGTTTAACTAAATCTTTTTTAACATCACGCCTTCCTTTTCTCTTGTTCCAAATTCTCATATTATATGAGCACTGCCAAATATTAGAAGTCATATCAGATATTTTTCACAAGTCTCATAATTGTAAAATGAAAATACAGTTTTGCTAACATTAACAAGCTGGTATCCTTGTTAATGATTTGTTTAGTCTTCTATGCTAGAACAGTTTGTAGTGACTCTGTTCTGTAGAAGACTTCTTTCTTATATCCCAAGAAACTTATGAAACCTCTTAAACCAAATTGTTATTTATTCTATTTATGTGTTTGCTCACAGCAACTGGAACTTTGCCAAAGACTCTACAAACTCCACTTTCAACTGCTGCTGCTTTTTCAGTCTTACTGTAAACTGATTGGCCAAGTTCACACTATAAACTCTGTACCAGAGGTAAGTGTACGTCATTGGCTCCTCATCTGATTTTACTGGAATAGAAAAAGTCTAGCTTGCTAATCTTTATGAAATAGTATGGAGCCCCGCACATGAAGTGTGTGTGTGTACATGCACACATGGGGACTAAACTGAGGTCCCCATGAGGAAAATGTAAAAATGTAGGAAGTTTTCTGTAATGGTAGGTTCAGGGGTAGGGTTAGTGTAAGGGGATTGAATATACAGTTTGTACAGTATAAAAACCATTGTGTCTATGGAGAGTCCCCAGAAAGATAGTGAACAGACGTGTGTGTGTGTTGACATATCGTGGCCAGAAATTATTTTTTTCCTCATGGCTTAGTTCATTTGCTTGTGTTAGTTAAATTGTGGCCACATTGTACTAATTTGTTCCCTTGTTTTTGTCAATTTGTGTCCAAAACTAAGAAACTAAATTAAAAGGAGGGAATAAATAAGTACAACATGGCACCAAAATATGTATTATTATTAATATTATTTTTATTTTTTTAAATATCAATTTGCAGGTCTTCTTAAAATAGCAATTTTTGTTCAGTGTGTTTGTTTATAATTTTTTTACTAGTTACGGGTACCAAATAGCATTGATTTGTTTAATAGCATTGACCAATTTAATGCTATGGTATTCTTTGAACTTTGTTGGCGTACTATATAAAGGCCATCATACATGAATATAGTAAGCATTCAGTACTATCTGATAACCATCACTGTATTATGGTACTGCCACTGTATGTTTGAACTGAAGGTTTCCAAAATAGTTTGAATTCTCACAAAATAATACATTTGATTGTCATTTATGTGTAATTGTTGTCCCTTCTAGCTGCAGAATATGTCCAGAGAGTTGAGTGAGTTGAGGAGTAACCTGCGGGCAGCAGCAGCCTCAGTGGCCAGTGAGACAGCAGCCGAACGGAGAGATCCCATTGCTGAATCCCCCTACAGCTCCTCTGAGGCTGCTGTGCAGGCCATTCTAGAGAGCCTGAAAACCAACGAGTTCTCTAGAGCCATCCGTTACATACAGGACTGCAGGTAAACTTCCCATCATGATGAAAAAAATACAAGTTATTGTTTATAATGGATCTAAGGCCGGGATAGTCCACCAAAAAAAACAAATCCCATCAGTTTACTCGCCCTCATGTCATTCCAAATCATTTACACTCAATGTTATAATCATTTACACTCAATGTTATTATTGCATCCTGTTAATGTACAACAACACTGAGGTGCAAATAGTATGTATCTGTCAAAATAAAGTATAAATTACATGTAATTACTACACATATTACAAAGAACTGCTACTTTGTTATGTTGTAGATTATACAACTTATATTGAATATATCAACTTAGTATGCTATTTAACTTAGTAAACAGCATTTACAGCTATTTGCACTTAGTGTAAATATCATCTATCACTAAGAAAATTTTATTTTCACTCTGTGTAAATAGCATCTATTGGTGCAAATAGCCGCTGCCAAATATTTTGAAGAATGCTAGTAACCAACCAGTTTTGGTTACCATTAAGTATAATTTTATGTTCCACAGAACAAGGAAATGCATACAGGTTTTGAACAACATGAGCATGCATGAGGGGGGGTAAATGGGTGAGCTATCGCAGTAAAAAGGAGATTTGTAGAAAATTAATTCTGTCTAAATGCATTTAGAGTTATATGCAGTACTTTGCTCTTTAATTATCTGAAATAATGACATCTTTCAGGAAAATGTGGCCAAATGACATATTCGGCAGCAGCTCTGAAAATGAGATCCATACTCTGCTCAACATCTATTTCCGGCACCAAACTCTGGGTCAGACAGGAACCTTTGCCCTGGTCGGTTCCAAACAAGACCTGTCTGAGATATGCAACCGACTCACTGAGCTTAACTGCGAGATCCGAGACATGATTCGACGGGCACAGGGCTACCGGGCCATCACTGCCTTCCTTCCTGACTCCAGCGTGACTGGCATCAGCCTTTGAGGCGAACTGTAAGGGATCAGGCCGGCATTGGCTTTCTTTCCACCACTCCTGTCTAAAGATGCTGCTGCCTTCATTGTTCTCCCCTAACGCACTCATTACCGTCCTGCCCCTGCTCTCCTTAAGAGCTGACAGGATGTGTAGCTTAATGGAAAAATGCAACAGGGGACAAAAAAAAAAGTCGACGCCTTGGCTTTTTTGCACTACTATGTATGTATGGGGCTGCCCCCGCCTCTGAAATGGGGCCTCTACTACTGCTGGCATCAACGGTATACCAAAGCTCCATGAATGGATCTACAATTAATACATGCTATGGGAATATGTGCAATGCCTCACACCAAGTGAAACTTTTCATCTTAGAGAGAATGTTTTGAAACTTCAGTGATCTCGGCTACTTGATGATACAGAAATGTTCTGTTCTTATTTTTTGTTGTTGTTGTTGTTGTTTTTTCAGATTAAGCGAAAGCCGTTGTTAATATGGCTGTTTTTAATTGTTTAAAAAGATCAGACTTTTCACTCCCTGCATCAGCTTTTATCCATACAGACAGAATGTCTCTAACACAATGCAATGCTACTGTCAGAGAGAACTGGATGCATAAAGGGGTCATCCAGCACTTATTTATGGGGGTGTTTGATTTGACTAATGTCTTTCTACTGTTTTGTTGCTCCTAGAAGATTTATTCATATTCTCAAAAGAAAGATCATCATGCTTTGATTATCATAAAATGGTATAGTTTTATAGGATAGAATTCTGTCTATTGAAATGGCCAAGCATGCAAAGGTATACCACTACAAGACAAAATAGAGATATTTATGGAATAAAAAAATATTTTAAATGAAAGATACATTTGTACATAGTAGTGGGAGTGTAGCCCATACTTGTAAGATTTTATTTTTATGGTTTTATTTTGCTGTCTGCTGTATGAAAGTGTGCATGCAATAAATAGATCAATAAATAATATTAATAAAAATCTGCTTAGTCACTGTTTATTGTTGTTTTATTTAAATACTTGATGGATACATTCAAATGATTTTCAAGTTCTTACATTTACATTTGGATTATCTGAATACATCTAAAAAAAAAAAAAGATCATTCCACTAAATATCTTGTGTTGCTCTTTAATGAGAATGATGGGGTGTCCATGCTTTTATTATCTACATGTTTGTTTGTTTTTTTAATTCTGGAATAGATTATAAAATGTATGACATTATATTTTCTACAAAAGGTTATCTTAAATGACAGGATCGGAACCATAGACAGTAAGAGAAATGGACACAGTGATCCCATAGACTTCAACGGAGAGAATTGAAGTCAATTAGAAGCACTCACTTCCTGATGGCTTAGCGCACTGTGCAGACTCAGACTGAGCTTGACGACGTAGATGTGACGTACGCAACCTGTCTGACAGTTGTATGTCCTCTAGTAGTTGTGCAGATTGAAATCTGAATCACATTGTTGAAATATCTTGTCCCGTTGTTTTTGGCTCTCTATGGGCTTCTCCCCATGCTTCTCCCTGGCCTTTATCAGAATTTATGTCTCCACGTCCCCCCGATTGCCTCATAGACAGTAAAAGATTGCCTGTGAACTTCTCTTCCTGTCTAAACGGTAATTTCTCTACTGCGCGACAGAGTCGCGTTGGTTATGACGCAATCGTTAGCCTATTTCTTACAAAAACGGCTTCTACGGGGCGATAGTGTAAGATACAAGGTAATGGAGCCTATTATACATTGTCGTGTTTCTTTAGAAATAAACAATGGACAAATGGAGTCTTTAAACGCCTCAGATGTAAAGTTATTCACTGTCAAAGTGACGCCAAAATGAATGGGAGTCAATGGGATATTAACAGCAGGTGATGGCTTGGTTAGCAATGGCCGCCCCTATGGAAGGTACGCTTTCCTGGGGCTGGATTGCCCCCTTGGATCGGAACAGGATTCATTCAAGTATTTTTTTTTATGTTTGTGCGCCCTCTGGTGTTACCAGAATGGAATTTATGAAGGCACTCAAAAGTCAAAGTTTTTTATTAAAGCAATAAGCCTCAAGCCATGGTTACCAATGAATATATAACAGCCAACAGCTCCCCTTATCTGTTATTATTACACTGTAAACTGTGGCTTCTTTAGGCTTAATTTTTTTGATTTAAGGTAACACCAGAATAACGTGGCTTATTGCTTTTATAAAACGTTTACCACACAATAGAAATATTAAAGCCAAAATATATGTATAACATTCATGAAGTAAAATCACTTTAAAAAATTGTCCCTGATCGTGAACATCAACCACTGATCTATGTAAATGTTCTTTATATAGATGCAAATTTGTGTCTTTTTCAGTGTTTTTTTTTTAAATATAATTTTGCCTTTTGTTAATGCTAACTACATACATTTTGGCACAGGTGTATATTTCTATTGGAATTTTACTATTTCACCCCCATTTCCTTTAAAAAATATATTTTGCACTAGGTACACAAAATACTTCCTCTCAGCACCTTTTGGACAAAAATGTCCCCATTGAAACCCATTAAAACTGAAATTGTTAACCCCACTGCCATTTAACTATAAAATTATGCAATCTTTGTTAACAGGCTATCATTCTGTTGACAAGGCTTCAAAATTTAAAATGTTAATATTTTCTCAGGTTATGCCTATACATCAAATACTCACTTTATTCCTGTTTTCTGTTTATGCATATTATAAAGCTAACAGGATAAATTATGCAGCTAAAAGAAGGCCAAAAGATAAACTGAACACAGTTAAGCTGATCTGCAGACCTTTTAGATGCATGGCCACAGCAATGGCAAATTAAAGGCATTATAATATATATGATTTTTATCTAAAAAAAATATCTAGAAAATATCTAAAAAACACTGGAATAATATTAGGCTATATATTTTGTTTACTTGTGTAGCCTACTTACATTATCCCAAATGTTTCCAATATTTTTGTGATCTCAAACATGAGATCGCAAAACAAAAAGCTCGTAAAAACAATACAAATTTTAAAGAATTTCAAATTCTTGAAACTGCCCTTATATTATATAGCACTTTTTTCTAGTATTTTTTTTATTAATTAATTATAATTAATTAGTTGTTGTTATCTGTTTTACATACTCTGAACTATACTACAATGCCTTATTTGTCTTGTACTTAATTTTACTTGTCTGTAATTGAACCAAAAAAAAGCAACTGGTAACTACTGGCTTCATGCCACAGACCATACTATGAGCATACACTTAAAAACAAACATTAGACATTAAGTGTATGTAATAATACCTTCGTTTTTGCTTTTCGTCCGCTGTTTTCAAGGCGGTTTTATGTTGTTGTTGCTTTTTCTGAGGTTTTGGCTACATAATTGACAAAAACACGAAATCCTCCCGTTGTGTTTTGGTGACATCATGTGGTCAACATGTGAACGTGACGTCTGATTGCCTGGAAACTGGAACTCACGTAAGCTCGCCCCTGAACTCACGGCCGCATTTTGATTGGACGAAACAACTGCTCTTCCGTTGACGACACGGCGCTTATTGGCGGGATGTGTTAAACCAGATTTATGCACGCGCAGAGTAAACAGCTCCCCTCAGAAGACTTCACGAAATAAAACATCGTGAATCGGCGATGAAGAAGACATTTCCAGGAATAGCAATAAGTCAAAAGTTACTAAAGGCTTGTTGTGTGTGTCAACTCGTTCATTTACGGTAACTTCCCGTTCTGTTTCCTGTTAATTGTAGCTAACGTTAGTTCAGATAGCGTAATCAACATAGTGATAGGTATGACATAGAACAGCTAACGTTACTTAACTAAGCTTCGATGACAAACTTGATAACTATCTAATATAAAAGTCAGAGATATTGATGCTTTAGATACATGTTTTGTTCAATTATATTTTTGTTTTATTTGTCTTTTTTTATCTGTAGGTCCAGCGACAACATTATTGTTCTTGTTCCAGATTTAACCCCATCACACTCATGGCAGCATGTTTGAAAATTTCTTTCATCAAATTGACAAAGGTAGACACTTACAATAATATAAACACTAATAAAGTATAATATATCATATTATTATTATTACTATTGTTATTATAACTACTGGTATATACAGTCATTATTTTTTTAAATCTGATTTATTGTGAATTAAGAGCTTGGACCCCTTAATCCAAACTGGTTTGATGAGTTGACTGAAAAAGCTTCCAGAGATGAAGGACGTCCTGACAGTTCAAAAGCTGAGCGGGAGCAGGACCCTGTCAAAGCACCAGAGACATCAGTCCTGGCCAGTCAGCTGTATTCTACACCCAAAATATTTAAGCAACAACACTTTCCGTCCCCTGATTCCATTCCTAATGAAGAGTCACCTTATGAAGGTATCATAATTGTAGTGTTATGTATGAATCATGTGTATGTGTATAAGGACATGTACTGTACAATTGTTTTCTTGCCACCCAGTGACTAATGGTGACTTATCAGCTTTTCCCTGGACAGAATCAAGCCCTTGTTTGTTTGGCTCAGCCAAAGACAGGTAATTATTTTTATGAGTATGAATTTGACATGAAATATGAAAGTCAAGGAGGTTAATGCAAGTTTCACTCCTTTCCTTTATAGTCAAAGATATGATAGATCCTGTGAAAAACCTAGAGATTGCTTTGGTAAGAAAGTTTTTGATTATTTTTCCTCTTTTCTCTAAAAGTAAAAAGAATAAAAAATAATTAAATATTGTGCTTTATTAGTTAATGATTTCTGTTTATGACATCACAGGCCAGGATACACCAAAAAGGTCTTTGGTAAGTCAACACAAAATAAATAAACTCATATCATATTTAATTTTTTAAATATACTTCTGCACTGGGAAGATTAATCTGTATTTAAACCCGGTCATTAATGTAGTAGAAATGTGAAATTTTTGAATTTGGTGCCTTCTAGACTGAGAAAACACAGAAAATGTATTTTTGTCTCAATGGTGCCTTTTAGATTGAGAAAACACAGAAAATGTATTTTTGTCTCATGGGGATGAAAGAGTGTGATGTTGAAAACATTTGGAAACAGCGCCTCCTGCTGGCTGTAGTCTTTAGCCTCTGGCCAAAAACTCCTCTGATGACACAAAATTACGATATTTGCGTCATCGGAGGAATTTTTCCAGAAATAAAATACATGATTCTCTCGTCTCAGGGTCATATGAGGGGGGAAAGTACAATAATTCTGATATACTCCCGGGTTTCTACTGATACAAAGCTTAATGCTAATCGCTGAAGTAACCCTTTAATCATGTTTTTTGCTTGATTCATCCATGGGATGCATGTTTATCTAAAGAAAAATCCTTTCATCAAAATGTAAAACACTGTTTAATTTTGGCTGATGTCTCCAAGCCCTTTTTTATTTTATTATTATTATTTTTTTTTAAACCCTGCTCTTCAACTACCATATTTCAGGAACATTTTACATTACAGACCCCACCCCCCTCAGTTTCGCTTTATAGACATGAATCATGATGTTGAGTTTAATCTCTTCCAGGCACGTTCAGCAAAACTGATCTCTGAGAGCCTTGGGGCACAAATCAACCCTGATTTATCTTGGACCAGCTCCTTTAACACACCATCATCTTTGACTCCCACTGTGATATTGCGTATGTATGAATATTCTTATGCCTTGTCTCTTTAGTAGCGGAGAATGTTTCTCCACATTATCTCCACTATTAATCCACAGCTGTAATATTAACTTTCATTAATACTTACTGTTGAATATATTTCACCAACAAGAAGATGAACTCGCACACATATTAGTGGAAGATTTCTTACCAAAAATATATTGTTTAGAGGACAAATGCAAAGTTTGTGTCACCAAACTTTGTGTCATGAAATCTTCTACTGGTATGTGTGTAAGCTCCTCTGTGGTTTTTGCTGTTTTTGACCATTATTGGGCTGTCAGGGATAGTATGCATTTAAAGTCCTACATTGGAATTATGCAACTTATTTTTAAATATGTTAAATCCTTTTTTCTTATATACTGATACTATATATATAAAAATGTTTCGATTACACCCTAGTCTCCTGATCAGGTATGAGCTAAACAGCATGAGCTGTTCTTCTTTCCTTTTAGCAAAAACAGAGGATCGTGGTCCTTCATCAAGTGGCCTCAAAGACAAGGAAGCAATTGTAAGTGTAAATCTCCAAAGTTCTGTATGTTTTATTAAAGAGTAATATGTATGCATGGCTCCAGACTGCGACCATTTTTTCTGCCTGTGCGTCCACAATATTGCCAGGCATTAAATGGTAAACGAAATGAAAGTGGAAGGAAACCGCAGTAATCATTTGTGCTTCACATACCGTTTATCAGTTCGGACCAAAAATAGGTCAGCGCAGCGCAAGCCGATCTCGATCACGCGACATGGTTACTACACATTGCTGGGAGATCCAGTGAAGAAATCTGTTGAATTTGCCACAGAATTAATAACATCGCTGCAAAGTGTATATAAAGTCTTTGACCGCTGCACGATCTAGTGAGAAGCATTCAGATTCGGCACAGAGTTCTCCGTTATAAACCATAGATATCAGACCAAACAGCACTGACTTAGAAACCAGGAGAAACATTGAGCCATGAAGAAACAAGACTTATAAAATACTTTCAGTCCACATTCAGTAACATTAACCATGGATTGAATGTAGTAGTACTATCTGTAACTATGATATTGTGACCCGAAATGGTCAAATGCTTACAAGTACTACACATCTATTTCTAGCACTTCAAAACTGAAATATTACATTATTTGTTCATCCTTCAAAGATTGTCCCCATTTATAAAACTAAAAGTTTCAAAATATAGGAAAACTCACTTATTTAAAAAATATAAAAGACATTAAATAACATTGTAACTAGTAGGTGCTTATTAGCACTCCATACTATTTTTTTAACTCGTTTTGCTTTTTTAATTAATATTAAGACATTATGAATGATAATAATTAAAGTTAATTTTATCTACACCTCAGCTCAAGCCCAGTGCTTTATAGTCAGCCCCCCAGTGGTACCAAATACTTTCTGTAGAACTTAGTGGCACCGGTACTGCTGCCCTCAAATGTTAGTCTGGAGCCCTGTGAACTTAAAATATAAAACTGCAATTTCTGTACATTAAGTTTATTTATTACCAAGGTATTTGTCAGTAATGCAGTCAAAATGGGGAAAATGTGAATAACTGCATTGCAGGTTGATTTAAGGTGTGTCCCTACATTTTCTGCTTGTACTCCTATTTTTTTCAATTGGGTGCTACAGTGCTCCTAGTAAAAACAGTTAGTCTGGAGCCCTGATATGTAATGCTTTTCCTGCATTCTATGCCTGTCATTGTTTTTTTGCTTTTGCTATTATGGTTCCTAATATTCTGAGATCCTGCTTTCACCAACATAGAATTCCCTGATGGCTGATGGCTTGTTCTCATTCTCTTATTCACAATAGTTTGTGCGGAAACTGTTCCCATCTCTCTCGAAGGTCTCTGCAAATACTGCATCATTAAATGACACAACGTTAAAACAAGATGGTGAGTGTGACACTGTATATTTGACATTTTACAGATAAATACATAAAATGCATACACATACTAGTAACTCCAATTTGAAAATAATTGGGATTATTCTGTACTTTTCTCTTCAGTGATAGCCAAAAGTGAGACTATTCAGGTTGATGACTTGGGAGAAAATCCTGTTTGCTCTCCAAATGCATCTCCTGATACAAGTGGTCTGTGGAAGCAGAAGGTTCCCAGCGCTATAGAGGAAGGGGATGTACGGACCACAGTGCAGAATGTTCTTGATGGTGCTGAGGATGCATTATCAATATTCTTCAGCAACAGTACTTCAACTCTGCGGAGAATCAAAACCAAAGACAGGATCAGAAGGAGAATAACTGATTCCTCAAAGGATGTCAACTCACTTGTTCTAACGTCAGAACCAGATGAGATATTAAAGTCTGATGTAGAAACAAAAAGCCCCAGCAAAAATAAGGATATCATTCAATGGACCCCACTAAGTTTATCAGAATCTATTTTGAACGGAGGTTGTTCAGGGGCGTCTTTGATAAACAATCACAACACTGTAGCATCCAGTGGAACTAATGGCGGTACTGTTGTCAACTGCATTGCAGAAAGTAGTCAAACTTTTTCAGAGAGTGTAAGACTCAGATCTTATCCAGAAGAAGCTGAGCATCAGAAGACTTTGTTAGACAAATCACCTGCTTTCATGCTCTCTAGAAAGCCCAGGAAGTTTCTGTATCAAGTGCCAAGTTCCGATTTGTCAAAAACTATATTTGAACACAAAGCAGCTCTACCAGTATTTGGTCATTTGGACAGTTTGGACCATACTGTCAAAGGTAAGACTGTTCTTGTATAAAACTATCTTACAAATATTGTTTGTGTACATATTTTTAAACGTTTTTTCACTTTGCATTTTACAGAAAGTTCTTCAGTGGAAAAGGTGTCTAGTGACCTTAATGAATCCAGATTCGCCAGTGAATATGCAATCAATAATCCAACACAGCTGGAAGCCGTCGAACCATTATCTACAGAACTCCATGATTTCGACCACGGATTGGATATGACACAGCTTTCCAAAGCATTTGCTGAGGATTTCACACAAGAAATAAGGACAGGAGGGCTGCTTGACATGCCTGTAAAGAGTGACCAAAATGACCACGTGCAACCTAAAGCTGAGCTTGAGGATTACAAAGTTGGTAATCACAATGACATCTCTAATTTAGCAGACATGTCTGCCAACTCTCCAAACAAGTCAACTGTCATGCTCACAACTTTTGATATTAGTCATGACAGTGGTTGCCCAACCACATTTTCAGATTTGGATGGTACGACAACCTTTTGCACAGATATCAAGGAGTTTTGTCCTACTTTTGAAACGGCAAACAACAAGGCCATTTCCATACCAAGTGAGGCTATAATGAAGGCCAAAGCATCATTGGATGAAGCTGCAGGGGATGGTTTGAGCATCACTTTAAATCAAACAACTCCAAAACATTATCAAACAATTGAAACCTTGTCCAAATCAGTATCAGGAAGCACTAATGCAAACAGGTCGCATGTAGGACAGTTTGTCTTCCCCAACCAAGCAACAATAACGTGTGTTAGTGATACTCTAAAGAGTGACAGTCCAAAAAACTTCAATGTGAATATTTCAAGTTACTCTTCACCACAGTCAAATGAATCTGATTATAAAACTGGTTCAAAGAGGAATATTACAGCTTCAGATGTCGGCCTTCAAACAGAGACTCTTTTGAAAGAGAAATTGTGGAGAGATTCCTTAAAGTGCATTCATCAAAAACTGGATTTCAAAAGAAGTGCTGAAAGACAGACTGTGTTCGACATTAATCACACACACAAACACACCGCAGTGGACCCCAGCCGTGATGATGTTGAGAAGAATGGCACTTTGACAGCATCTCAAAAGGCTGATGTTACAGAATTGTGCAATCTTTTGGAGGAAGCAAATAGTCAACATGAATTTACCCAGTTTAAACAGACCAATCTTGGCTCAGAGAACAACACTACAGAGAGAGAGTGGGATCCTGATATTGTCAATGGCATCGACTTTGATGATAGTTTTAACTGTGATTTTGTGAAAGGAAAGCATCCAGTTAAGAAAGACACTTCAGTAAACATATCTGATCATATTCAAATTGTAGATGGTGCCAAATTATGCACCATTTCAAAGGAAACACGGAATGGTTTTGTGCCCTTGTCTGTGACTGAAGACAACTCTTTAGTTGAAGGAAGGAAGAATGTGCTGTGTAATTTCAGTTATAATACTCAGTTCCACTGTCTTGGTTTTAAAACTGCTGAAGGGAAACTTATAAACATCTCAGAAAAGAGTTTAGACAAAGTGAAGCACTTTTTTGAAGAGGATGGTCAAGAAGTCAAGGTGGATATTGGAGAAATAAAATCGGAGTATTCTGATCTTTCAGCCAATACATCTGACAGTATAAGCTCAGAAAATAAAACCCACAATGTAAAAAATTTCAGCTGTGCATATGTAAATGCACCTTGTAAAGAGATAAATATGCAAGTGGCAGGAAATGCCAGAATGGAGCAGAATTGTTTAGATGAAAAAACAGATGTTGTTCGTGTCGACTCAAATAGTCCATTTGGATTTAGTACAGCTAAGGAAGCGAAGCTGAAAGTGTCTGAAAAGGCACTTTTGCAAGCAAGAAAACTTAACGATGTTGACAGCTTTGAGTCGCAAACTTGTGTACTCTCTCTCCACGCTACTGGAAAACTCAATGCCTCTATATCACCAATTAGCATTCAGAAAACAAAAGCTGTTTCTTGGAGTGAAACATCTATAAAAAGAAATCAGCTAGACTCAATGGTGGTAAATCAAATATCTGATGGTCTGGATTTTCCTTCCTTCAGCAGTGAGAATGTCTTCCATGAACAGAAATCTAGCAATGATGCTGAAGAAGTTTGTGCAAAGATTTTTCCGTCTGAAACTTCTGTGCCTCGCACAGGGCAAGGATATGGTTTTCAGACAGCCAGTGGGAAAGGAGTTTCCTTTTCAGCCAGCGCCCTTAAGAAGGCAAAGGACATATTCAAAGACTGTGATTCAAATTTTGACAGCTTGGATTCTGCAAAGATAGAGGGAAATAATGACAAACTAGTTGAAATCCTCAAACAAACAAATGCATCCACTTCGAATTGTAAAAGTGTTACATTTTCAGATGTGGTGGAGGCCAAAACTTTTTTCAGGGACACTGTTCTGATTAATGACTTCTCATTGCAGTCCTATTCGGACCAGAAACCTCCTGAGGAAAAAGAATGCGAGAAAAAATACCTTCAAAATGTATTCTCTAAGCATCTCTCTGAGTTACTTCCTCTTAATGGCAACTGTGGCTTCAGTACAGCCAGTGGTAAGAAGGTTTCCATCTCAGCTGGAGCACTACAGCGGGCTAAGGATGTATTTTCTGAGTCAGTTGATGGTTTCTCATGTGTCAATGATTCTCAAAAGACGAAGCAGGTTGTCAATAGCCAAACAGACTCTATTTCCTCCAGAGAACACAAAGGATTCTGTTCAGCAGGTGGGAAGAAAGTGGCTGTCTCTGTTACTGGGATACAAGGGGCAAAGTATCTCTTCAGAGATTGTGAAGAGGAGAGTTTATCATCTAAAGATCTTCAGCACCAAAACTGTAAAGGTTTTAGCGATGTCTCAGAAAAGACACTGATTAAGGAAAAAGTGGCATTTGCAGGTTCCAGTGATGTCCCTTTCTGCCATGAGCCTGAAACTGTTAATTCTTCAGGAAAAAACGTAGGATTCTCTACAGCAGGTGGAAAGAAGGTGGCCATCTCTGCCACTGCACTTCAGAGGGCCAAGAGTCTCTTTAACGATTGTGAAGAGGAGAAATTGGCTTCTGTGAGTCTTCAGCACCAAGGCTGTAAAGGTTTCAGCACTGCCAGTGGCAAAGATGTTACTGTCTCTGAAAATGCACTGTGCGAGGTTAGAGCAGCATTTGCAGGTTGTGAGGATGCCTCCTTCAGTCATGAGCCTAAAAATTCTTCAGGAAACAATTTAGGATTCTCTACAGCAGGTGGAAAGAAGGTGGCATTATCTGCTACTGAACTTCAGAAGGCCAAGAGTCTCTTTAATGATTGTGAAGAGGATAATTTAGCTTCTGGGAGTCTTCAGCACAAAGGCTGTAAAGGTTTCAGCACTGCCAGTGGCAAAGATGTTACTGTCTCTGAAAATGCACTGTGCGAGGTTAGGGCAGCATTTGCAGGTTGTGAGGATGCCTCCTTCAGTCATGAGCCTAAAAATTCTTCTGGAAACAATTTAGGATTCTCTACAGCAGGTGGGAAGAAGGTGGCATTATCTGCTACTGCACTTCAGAAGGCCAGGAGTCTCTTTAATGATTGTGAAGAGGAGAATTTAGCTTCTGGGAGTCTTCAGCACAAAGGCTGTAAAGGTTTCAGCACTGCCAGTGGCAAAGATGTTACTGTCTCTGAAAATGCACTGTGCGAGGTTAGAGCAGCATTTGCAGGTTGTGAGAATGCCTCTTTCAGTCATGAGCCTAAAAATTCTTCAGGAAACAATTTAGGATTCTCTACAGCAGGTGGGAAGAAGGTGGCTATTTCTGCAACTGCCCTTTCCAGGGCCAAAAGTCTCTTTAAAGGTTGTGAAGAGGAAAACGCATCTATGGAACTTGTATCAAAGAAAGACCCACCTCAGACTAAGAGTTCTCATAGCAAAAGTGAGGACATTGTAGATGGAAACCTAAAGTTTAAACAACTGAACAAGAACAACTGTGGTTTCAGCACTGCTTGTGGTAAAGGTGTGTCTGTATCAAAAGTTGCCCTTGAGGAAGCTTCTAAATTATTCAGAGACTGTGATGCCCAAGTTACTACTACTGATAACCAACTGCAACAGAGTGATTTCTCAAAACGTACTCAATATAAAGAGAGACAAACTGAAACCACTCTACATTCTTTGCCATCTAAAGTAACTCAAACTATACCTGCACAACTAGACTTACACTCTTTGGATTTTAACAGTTGTACAGACACCCAGCAGAAGTACTTTGAGCAGGAAGCGATGGCTTGCACTGAAGCTTTACTGGCAGATGATGACCTGAATGAATCGGCCAAGTTGGTGATGTCAGAGGGCACTGATTACAAAAAAAGGTCATCTATTCATGATATACAGACACAGGGGTCTTTTGACCTGAACAGAAGGAGGAAACGTCAGTTTGATTCCAGCAGTGTAGCAGGTATGGCTCGGTTTCATTTTGTGGGGAAACTGTATGAATGAGTACATTTTATATTTCAACCTCTCATTATGGTAAATACTTTATGTTTAGATTCAGGGCAGCCTCCTTTGAAAAGACAACTTCTCTCTGAATTTGACCAGACTTTAGATTCAAAATCCTTTGGCCTTATACCACTTAAAAGCTGTCCTAACGGTTGGTTTTTTATTTTGTTTATTTATAGATATGTTACTTATGTTTATTTTATGATGATATACTATATCTTATTCATTTTGCAGGAACTCTAAAAGACAGGCGTGTCTTCAAATATAATGTTCACCTCAAGCCGAATGTCACTGCTCCCGATTGGTAGGTTGTTTTACTGGTCTTAACAGTTAAGAATGCACAAAGCATCTTTAATTCTTAATTATTTATTTTTTTATATATTTACAGGCATCATATGGGAGAAAAGTCAAATGACCTTGAACAACATTGTTCTACTGTGTCTGTCCAAAACAGACGCACCTCAGACACTAAAGGAGGGGTGTTTGTGCCCCCTTTTCAGGAGGTTATTATGACTGAAACATCAAACTGTCAAAATGTCTCTAAAGTGTCCAGTGGTTTTAATCCACCTTTCAAGATGGAAAACAAAGAAAAAACTGATCATAGCAATCAAATGGAGCAAAAGGTGTCGACTTCTACATCACTTAGTGACAGTGTTTCACAGTATTGTGATGAGAAAAACCTACATGAGGGTTTTAAGCCTAAATCAACAACTTTAGTGGAAAGCGTAATGAAAACCATGGACTCTGAAGAGAAAGGTAGCCATTTACCTTCTCTTCTAATTTTATCTTTTTAATATATCTCTACAAATATCTTATAATCTTGGGGTTATACTAAATGATATGTGTATGGCAGTGTCCACCGATATAAAGATAGAAATTAATAATTTTATAAAAACAGCAATAAAGCTATGAATAAAAAGCTTTTTATTTTTTATAGACACTGAGGCATGGCAGGAGACCTTGGACCTAGCCAGGAATATGCAAGACATGAGGCTAAGAAAGAAGAAAAGGCAAACAATTCGTCCTCTACCTGGCAGCCTTTACCTTGCTAAGACTTCTGGTGTCCCCAGAATCGGTCTGAGAGATGCAGTTGGATGCAAATGTCCTGGTCAATACACAAAGGAGGAGGTACATGTTTGATACCTTTTTGCTAAATATTTTACTGTTTTTAAGGTACTTGTAAACTTTTTTTTCTCCCCCATCTCAGCTGTATCAGCATGGTGTGCATCAGAATGTCTCAAAAATAACCAGTGAAAATGCTGAATTATTCAGATTTGACTGTAATGACTTCTTCAAACGTGAGCTGCTCATTGAGTCTGGTGCCCTCCAGCTGGCAGATGGAGGCTGGTTGGTTCCAGACAGTAAGGGTACTGTGGGCAAAGGCGAATTTTATAGGTAAACATATTACAATGCATATGGTACATTTAACACTTATCGATACAAAGAATATCTTGTGGTCTTATAATGGCACAATGAGATCTACATATTAAAAGGCACTGTTATAGTGTTCATTGAAGTAGTTTGGGTACCATGTTGTACTTTTTTTTAATTTCTTGGCAGTGCATTATGTGACACCCCTGGTGTTGATCCCAAACTGATCAGTGAGGCCTGGGTGTTCAACCACTACCGATGGATTGTATGGAAGCGGGCCTCCATGGAAAGAACTTTTCCAGTTTTGATGGGTAGCATGTGTTTGAATCCAGAACAAGTACTTCTGCAGCTGAAATTCAGGTATTCAATTCTTAGTAAAGCTCATATTTAAAAAAAAAAAAAAAAAAAAAAATTAAACCATTTTTTAATATTTGCACTTAGATATGATGTGGAGGTGGATCACAGTCAGAGATCCGCTCTTAGGAGGATCATGGAGAGGGATGACACTCCAGCAAAGACATTAGTGCTCTGTGTATGTGGTGTTGCTAAAACTTGTCAAAATCCAGAGAAACCAGTGAAAGACGAAAAATCTCCCAATGCAAAGATGGAGTCCTGTGTAATCTGGCTCACAGACGGCTGGTACGCCATCAAAGGCATGTTGGACCCTCCGCTCTCAGCCATGCTGGACAAGGGCCGTCTCCGAATCGGTGATAAGATTGTTACTAGTGGAGCAGATTTGGTTGGTTCCCAAGAAGCCTGTTCTCCCCTGGAAGCTCCTGAGTCTCTGATGCTAAAGGTAAAGTTGGAGTTCAACAAAGATGATCCATGTGATCTTATTCCTGCCAGACTTTGTTTGATTTGTCATTCTTGAATTTCAGATTTCAGCCAACAGCACAAGACGAGCTCGATGGGACACTAAGTTGGGGTACTATCATGACCCTCGGCCTATCAGGCTTCTGCTATCCTCATTGTTCACTGCTGGAGGTGTTGTGAGCTGTGTGAACATTGTGGTGTTGAGAAGTTACCCCACTCAGGTCTGCTCCACCTCAACAGCTCTGATTAAACCATTATCATCTGTAAAGGCTGATTGCATAATTTTGTTTTTGTACCAAACAATTGTCTGACTTTCTAATCAATCAGTGGATGGAGAAAAAGCCCAGTGGTGTCTTTGTATTTCGCAATGATCGTGCTGAAGACCGAGAGGCCAGAAAACACAGCAACTCACTGCACAAATCCTTGGATCTCCTTATTTCTAAAATACAAACCCAGTTTGAAAAGGAAATGGAAGGTAGGGTTTCATTATTTTTCATTACACTTTCATTTTTAGTCATTAAACTTTATCAGAGGTTTTTATGTAAGGACTTTTGATGAGTGTTTTTCCTCAATGTATAAGGTAAAAAGAAAAGTCGAAGCCAAAGGAGGACATTTAGTCGACATGAGATTGAAGCTCTGCAGGATGGGGAAGAGTTGTATGAGGCAATGGAACGGGATCCTGCCGTTGAGGTAAAGTTTGGTTTATTTTAATTAATTGTATACATATATACATTGTTTCAAACTATGTACCAACATGGATCCCTTAATAAAAGATAATTTATTCAACTATATACACTATTTGAGTAGACTCATCTAAGTGAGAGGCAGATGGAGGCGGTGAGTAAGTACAGATGCTCTCTAGGGGAACGGAGTCAGGCGGAGCTGCAGGAGCGTGTGCAGAAGGCTGTAATGGAAGTCCAGGAGGCTGAGGGTGGCTGTCCCAATCGAGATGTCACTCCTGTTTGGAAGCTCAGGATTACCGATGCCAATGACCTGCAGAATGACCGTGGTGAGCCAAATGGCTATCATCTTTACTCTTTGGTTAGGTGTTGTTGGAGACAATTTAACCTGTTATGGCTGGGTACCATACATTTTCCTAGTTTACACGCTGAATATCTGGCGCCCATCGCGGGACTTATATGGCTTGCTGAGAGAGGGCCGCAGATACAGGGCGTATCACCTCGCCACATCTGAGGGGAAGAAACGCTCAGGCATTGATCACGTACAACTCACTGCCACCAAGAAAACACTCTTTCAGAATATTGAGGTAAACTAAGTGTTGAATAACTTTGTTCCCACCACAGGCCAATTAATTTCCTCTTTTTATTACAAGCATATGAAATGGTCTTACATTAAATCTGTTTGAGCTAGGTGTCTCCAGAATGGTTGCATCAGCATTTCCGTGCTCGAGAGTGTGTACGCTTCAGAGAACTTCAAAACCCTCAATTCAGCTCCCGTGTGGGGAGGTGGACATTGTGGGATATATTGTCTCCATAGTGGGCAAACAAGGTTAGTTGCATTTATCATAAAACTTCTGTTGTCATGTGTAAAAGCTGTTTTTGTTTCATCAAGTGTCTTTAACTATGTGTCATCAATCATTAATATTTTCAGACATATTTTTAAATGTCTGTGTAAATGTTTTCATAGGAAATTGCCCAGTACTGCATCTTGTGGATGAGAACTTTGATCTGGTCTCTGTGAGAACCTACAGTAGTCTGGAGCAGTTGGCTATAGAAGAGCTGGTAAAGCCACGAGCACTGATAGCTCTTAGTAATCTTCAGGTGAGACCGCTCTCTGGGCCTGTGCCAAGCCTTTATGCAGGAGAACAAGCACTATTCTCTGTAAACCCCAAGGAATCCCATCTGCAAGAAGCTATGGCCCATCTGAAGTCTTTTGTCCAGGTTAATGAATAAGCTTTTAAACTTGTGTATTCAAGTGCATGCAAAATCAAAGGCGATTCCTCATGCCTTTCATTGTTTCTCATTAGACTTGTGTTGGTTTTTACACAGACTTGTGAGCAGTTTTTCAGTGTTGCGGAGGAGAAGGTCTCAGATGTGGTTCCTGCAGGTGTCTTGGGTTGTTTTCAGTCTCCAAGAACTCCTGGTGTGCAGTCTAATCCAAAAATGAATGGCATGGTTAGTTTCTTTTTATGTGGAGAAGTATTGCTTTTATTAGTGGTGCTTATTAAGGCAAGCACCTCTATAATTATTAACTTTTTCCACTCTGTTTGTTCTATGGACATGAAAGTGCGCTTCAAAAAATGTTTTTTTAGTTGTTACTTTTGTTGTGTAAATTACTAATAGTATACAGATGTCCACACTCTACACTTTTAATTGAGGAATTCGGTAAGTTAATTACCGAATTTATAATTAATTTTAATTGTTTATTTTAATAGTTAATATTATCACTAACATTTATTATTATTATTATTTGTTGTTGTTTATATTTAATATATTATGAATACACGCTGCGGTTCAAAAGTTTGAGGTAAAATTAATACCTTTATTAAGCAAGGTTGCATAACAATGATCAAATTGTACAGTTAAGACATTTATAGCTACAAAAGGTTTCTTTTGAACTTTATATTGATCAAAGAATCCTGAAAATGTTTTATGTAATCATGTAACTCTGAAGACTTTTGAAGAGGAATTATGCGAAAAAATCTGCTTTACCATCACATGAATAAATTACATTTTAAAATCTATTAAAATAGAAAAGCTATTTTAAGTTGAAACAGTACTTTACAATATTACTGTTTTAACTGTATTTTGATTAAATAAATGCGGCCTTGGTGAGCATAATAGACTTCAATTCAAAAGCATTTTTTAAAATCATACCAACCTTTTTTTTGGTCAATATTTATAAATGCACACATTTTTTGGTCCATATTTATAAATTAACTCATGTATGTTCACTAGATGCAATATCAATCTATTTTGCCCTGTGTTGAAATTCTCAGGTAACCCCGCAGCAGAAAAGCAGCGGTTTCTCACCTTTCACTCCACTGAATAGAAGAACACCTGTATCTGCAAGTAACAGTGACGGAAAAGACCCCAAAAACTTGAAAAGAAGACGAGGTTTGGAGTACTTGTCTCGTATTCCGTCCCCTCCACCCCTCACCCCTCTGAAAACGAGAGCTTCTCCCTGCATTAGTAAGACCTTTAATCCTCCACGGAGATCTGTGACTCCCAAACCTCCACAGAACCAGTCACCTCGAGCCTCACGCCCCCCCATCGGAAGAGGAGAAGTGGGTGCATGATGAAGAGCTGGTGATGATTGACACTCAGGCCTTACTGGATGGGCTGAGGGAAGGCTGATGGGAAAAGTAAGCCTCTCCTGGTTGAAGTTAAGTGAGTTGAGACACAAGAATGAATCCCAGCATTCAAGTCATTGAGAACTATGGGTAATGCAAGTGCTGTTCATACTGTGTTTTCAGAGAAAGCGAATGGCATGTTTTTGCTTGCTGGTTACCTAGTTTACGGTGGTTCTCTGATGGTAAATGATATGCAAGGGATGCACCTTTTTACAACTGCTGCAATCATTTTTAAAATTCTTTCTTGTACTTGATTGTACTACTAAAGTACTGAAGTTAGTTGGGGGTGTATGTAAAAATGGTTTAAATATTTAAATTTTTATTAAAAGATGGAAAGTAATTTTGTGCAGAGGTGACATTCATGACATTTGCTAAGACATGCACTATGTGCAATAAAAAAAAAAAAGCTGGTAATACTCAAGTATTAGTATTGTTATACTGATATTAATAATGCACCGTTTACTAAGATGGAGGTGTTTTTTTGTTTGTTTATGTGTGCTTTTCTGAGGATTGATTCGTCAATTTTTTTGTTCTGAATGACTGTAAAACAAAACAAAAACCCTTCAACGTTCAAGGAAAGACTTGCACCATATACTATATTGACTTGATAGTGTGACCACCTAGATTGCCCTAGCATCATACTGACAAATTGAGCAGCCACTCACTTTTTCTACAGAAAATGTAAATATTGAATTTTAAGGTGAACTATGCAACTTTTCCGTCCACTAGAGGGCGCCTGTAAAAAAAAAGGCGTAGTTTGATGACCCCAAGTTTGAGTGCAGCATCTTCAGGCATGTGGTCTTCACCTCACAGCCGGTGGGAAAGAATCGGGATAGGACTCGGGCAGAAATCATGTTGATGGATGCGGTTATTAACATTACTGTATGAAGCAGAGCAGGAGCGTGGAGCCGAGCAAGGCCGCCGGAGCGATTGTTAATGAGAGGAACAACACACGCCTTGCGAGTAGCGGGACTTTTATTATGACGGGACACAGTCGTCGGGCGCCGGCGCTATTCCCGCTTTTCCGGTCATGAGTATGAGGTAACGTAGCACTGTTTATCATATTAGGTACATTTAAGTGTGTTTAAAAGGATGTTATGACATGTGTGTTCGCTCGGCGGCTGCTGTGACACTTGTTGCACACTGCTAAGAGTAAAGCATTTCTGCCAAATAAAACCGGAAACTGAGGGTAACGCAGATATGTCGCAATTGACAGGCGACTCCTCAGACGCTATGCTCATATGTCCCGGTTCATTGGTAAAAAATTCTCAATTTACAAATAGTTGGAAACATTTGGAATAGTGTAAGTACTCAACTGAGCAAAATAAATAACAGTGGCCTAGTGTTTTTTTTGGATATTTTACTGCAAAAATACTGCATGGTGCACCTTTAAAACTGATAGCACAATCTGTTGTGTAGAAATGTCTTCTATGAACAGCAGGTGGAGCCTTAACACTTGCCCATGACTAGCTGCAAAGTCTATTGGAAGATTTTGAAGTCCTATCAGCAATTTTCATATTAAATGTGAAGAAATGAGAATGGAATCACTAATAAGAATATATTCCTTATTAACCACTAAAAAACTGGCATCATAGATAGCAGTGGGTATGACAACACAAGTCTGACATACTTTACTCAATCTTGCTGGCAAACTCACTGGCAGACTTATTTAACAAATCGCAAAGGCAGACAAAGGGGTTTTCTTTTCCAAACAGAACAGTGTCATGTTGAATCATCTCTGATCATAATTTTACAATGCCAGGCATTTTTCCTCTAGAGAAAATATAGAATGTGGCCACTGACTGGTTCCTCAAATCAGTTTAAGGATTTTTGAAATTTAGAAGCAACCCCATAATCTATTCACTCGTTAAGGAATGCTTCAGAAAACCACAGACATGCCAGATTCGCAGTTAGCTGCCATCAGTGGCCTTTCCTCCACAGTGTTCAATTTTACATCTATCATCTCATCGTTGGGAATTTGCTGACTCAGCACACATCCAGCCCTATTTTAAGATCTTTGGCCCACAATGATAAAGATAGCTGACACTCCTGTTGTGTAGCAGAGAGACACTGAAGATGATATCTGTTAGTGGTTGACGGAGAATAGAATTGTCGTGGCCAGAAATGTTTCCATGAGCCTAGATCTGAAAATACTTGTGGTATAATAAAGTCTGAAGTCTTTCAGTTTTTTTCAACTAGTAGAAAACAGGCCTGATATACAGTATCGTAGTTTGTGGTCTGTAAGATATTTGATTGTTTTTGAGAGATGCTCACCACCAAGGCTACATTTATACAGTAAAAACAGTAATATTGTAAAAATGCAATTTATTCCTGTGATGGAAAGCTAACCATTTGTCATGTTTTCCCACACTTAGGTCTGTCTCTCCATGTGATAGTCATTATTGTTGTGAACTGCCTCTAGAGGCCTGATGATCTGCTTTAAGGCAGCTGTACATGCCCATAATGTCTGACACTTCTGAACATTTTTATATCCGTTCCGTACTGCTTACCAAGGCAAGGATGACTTTCTATTTAAGATGATTCCATAGCTCTAAATATTAACACATTCTTCAGAAAATGTAAACATTTCTATGAATGTTCTTTCGTGGCTCACCGAGCCATTTGTCCCACCCAGAATCAAACCTTTATGTTTGTAGTCTTGATCTCCCATTATGTTATCAGGGCCTCATGATCTTTGACTATCAGTACATTTGTACTTTCCGAAAGAGTAGATAAAGATACAGTTTAATTACCACTCTTACAACATAAAACCTAAGACTGTCTTCATCCGCTCTGAGCTGCCCTAATCCAGCCTCTTAGCCTGATTGTGGCTGTCCTCTCCATTGACTCTGCTGAATGAGACCTGATGGAGAGGTGGAAAGAGATGAATGAAAGATCCTAAGGGGGGACGGTGATGTGGAGTGGACATTTGATAGTCCCATATCCTCTTTGCAATCCCACCACGCTGAACAAATTAAAGGTGCCGTTTATCCAGATCCCTGAGCTGTGATTTCGACTAGACTCCTTATCTAATAACCAGTGATTCAGGAATGTTGTCAGGGCAGACTTTAAGCAGCAGCTGTAAAACCACGTTAGAAAAAGTATTTTACTCCAAGAATACTGAGTGGCATTCAAATGTAATTTTAAATGGTGTAATGGCAAATAGCGATTGGATTAGTAGGTAAAAATGTAGTTCAAGAGTCGTATTTACATTTATAACCTCAATCTTCTAGACATGATTGTTTTTTACATTTTTGCAACATTACGGAATTGCAACTTAAGAAATTAGATGATTAATAATAGCAGTGTTGAAAACATGGCTGCCATTAATAGTTCTCATTCACCGTACAAAAAAAATAACCTACAGTGCAAATAACTTTTTTCTGAGCAGATTTTTTTTCAGCGAATCATAAAAATACAGCACAAACAATGTAGTTTCAGTTCTTGAAAGAATAAATCTCATGAGCCTTTTTCTTTCTTTTTTTTTGTGTGTGAATCAAAAACAACACCTTCAGACCTGAGCAAAAAAAGAAGTATCCTTCTCGATATTTGCTCTTCTCCAATGTAAAAAAACAAAACAAAACAAAAAAACAAGGTTTGTGCTATGTTTTTTTCTCATGTCTACTACACCAGAAGAAACAACAAATAATAATTTCAACCATACAGTACTTATGAACTAGAGTTTAAACCTAGTATGTGAACTAGCATTGAAGATTGTTGAAAAGAACACGTACTAAACAACGAGTAATGTAGAAAAAAATCAGATCATAAGAAATATTCAAAAAATATTATTTTGTTGGTTGCAGTGGGTGAATTTGAGTATGCCTGTGGGTGTTTGGTGTTTACTTTCTGGTTTTGATAAATATATGATTGTGAGCATATGGCATCAAGACATCAGTGTATCCCACAATGTGTGTGTTGTTGTGTATTCACTTATTTCACAATATAATAACATTTCAATATAATGAAAAACTGAATGACAGTTCATGGTCACAACATTGAAGACATAAAATCATATTAATTTTAATACAACCTAATGGACATTAAAACTTTAAAAAAAGTATTGTGTTCTACAGCTCTGAAAGATCTTCAAATTAAGTTTATATAATGTAACTCACATTATATAATGTGAGTTTATGATGCAACTATGACCCTCAATCTGCATAAAAGTTTAAAAAGGAGCTGCTCCTCCTCCTGTCTAATTGGTTAGCCATGCATCGGTGATCCCTGAATTTCAATCTGATTAAGTTACGGGCCATTTTTTCATTGTGATTGGTTGAACAGGGACCAATCAGTGACCAGGCAGTACTCGTATCATATTATAAAAACAAAATCGTATTGGTTTAAACCAAAAACCATGTGATGTCCATTCAAATGGTTGCAGGGCCTGAAGGGGTTGAGAGACTAGTCAGTGTACCTACTATTATTAAAGATGTACTTTATGCATTTTTGTCAGTTGTATTATTTTAACGAATGAAATAAGTTAGCACATTGTTTGCTCTATTAGATTGTATTTATGCTGCATATAGAAGACTATAATTTTAAAAGAAAAAGTTTACTAAAATTACTTTTTTTTTATTTCCTGGAGGAAACAAGTTTAGTTGTGTATTTTTTTCTCAAACTAAAATAATTGACAATGAAACCGTTAAGAAACCTGAATTGTTAATAAACCCAACGTTAAGACCCCCCTTTATGATTTCCATCTCATGAGCCAGTTCTCTTTCTATTCATTTGGATTATTTTCTTCGGATTGCTTTAATTAAGCCCTGTGATTGGTATTTGGTCAAGCACACGGCGATCTTCCTGTTCCATTGACTCTTTGAACTTTCACTCTTAAGTCATCCTTTCACTCCTCCTCCTTTTATTTAATTTCCATCTCTTCCTCCATAACCCTCCATTGCACCTCTTCCAGCAGATTTTCCGTGGAAATGAGCTTCACAGGCTTCTGACCTTGTAGACCCACCACCTGAGGTCTGGACCAGCAGAGCTTGCAGAGTGACCCTCAAATTCACCCCGCTGTAAATCTTTTTACGCTCGCTTTTTTCAGCTTTAATCTCACGAACATGCACAAGGAGAGGAGGATGTGCAATTTTCTCCAGGATTAGGAGTTTGGGATTTTGTGGCTGGTTTAGTTTAACTATCACAGTTTATTTTCCATCCCGAGCGAACGTCCCATTTGATTCACTTAGGAGGAAGTAGAGTATCGATGGTCCATGCAGCCATCGGTGAAAATGATTTGAAGATGCTGGAAGTCATAAAACGTTCGAATTAAACAGAGCTGTTAACTGAAGTGTCTCGTTCCCTGGGCATCGTTCATTTTTTCCATCAGAACCATTTAGAGCAGATTGTCCTTGTAAATAAATAGCACTTTAATGCAACTCAGTGTTCTCCTGACCTCAACATCTCCTTTGTTTCCAAAACCATTTCATCCAAGCTTGCAAAAAACACTGGCTTTTATTGTTCACTTGTTTTGGAAGCCACGGTAGAAAATATTAAATATGCCTTTTCTGTCGATAAATGGGGAAGTATTGCTAGATGACCGTCTGGCTCTGTCCTTGCTTCATATCTTTTCCATGCTTGTGATTCTTATCTGGCCTTGTTATGGAGAGCTAATGAAGTCATCGAGATACTTCATTATCGATTGAGACTTCTCAGGGTTTTTAAAAAATAAGGTGGCAGAAAGTTGAGGGGGATTTTGGAATCTCAGCTTCTTAGAAACAGCATGAGATCTTATGACATTCATCAGCATGACACATTGACTTCAGCAGGGTGGAAGAGAGGTTGAAACCTCATACTGGAAGTGAAACTCTGAGACTAGATTAACAGTTCCGGACTCAAGCTGTTTATTCAATTCAGCGCTAATTGTGTTGGGGAAAAAAGAATCCTACACAAAATCCTGAATGCCTATGAATCTAAATGTATTTTTGCCCCATAATTTAAAATCACTTCCACGGTTTATAGTTTCTATGTAACAAATGGTGATTTGCTATATTGTTTTACCCAATAGTCACTGTCTTCTTGGATGCCCACACACCTTTCATGCGGTGAGTGATCTCATATCTTCCACAGTAAATGCTCAAGCTGTGAGTAATTCTGCCAAGCACCATTATGTCTTGCTCCTGGCCGTTGTGCCTCATTAGAACCTGTTACTAGAGCACTCAGGCCTCCCAAAGGGTCCTGGAGGTGTTTTCTTAAGCCCTACACCAGAGGAAACTGTGGCCTGCGCTGCCTTTTCCGGCCTGTAAACGCTGCATTTATTTTCGATGCTCTCTTCCGAAAATATCTCCTCTAAAACAAGATGCCATGCGAAAGACAGCCAAGCTCTAACCATTCTACCATAAGATGTAGAGAGGGAGCGAATAAAAGGAAAGGAAGCGAGTTCAAATTAAAGAGTTTATGTAGTGCTTGGGCCAATTCACACCACGCAGAAACATCCCGACAGATGGCAACAGACACTTCGGCGGGTGTGTTACCCCTGGCAGCGTCTGTCGGAGCTTGTTTTCGCCGATTGAACATGCTGAATCAGAAGTGACATGCTGTAATCTGGTGACTGTGGCCGTTGGTCTGCGTCTGTGCGAATTGGCCTTTAAGAAATGGGCATGTTTTGAGTTGTGGGAACAGGATCCGAGAACTGGTTTTTATTAAGAACTGCAGAAAATACTGTTTTATCAGTGAGTATCTACCTATAGCACATATTGTATTTAGGCTATCATGCAATTTATACACAAAAATGTGTTTTTGCTTGCATATGATACGCTGGGCTAATCCCAAGGGTTTTACAGTGCATATAGGCCTAATATGCATGCAAAAAAAATAAAATAATATATATATATATATATATATATATATATATATATATATACATACATATATATATAATATATATATATACATACATATACACATACACGATATATACAATTTGTGCTATGAATACGCACTTTCAATACGAGACTGTGTTGAATATTCTGACTGTTTCCTGCATTGTTCAGTGATCTCGCAAATCTGCTACTGAATCTGCAACCACTGTAGTTTGATTGCAAATGTTTTGGAAGCAAATGACACTTATGAGCTGATTTATTTAGTGAATCAAAACGAATGACTCTTATGAACCGGTTCTTTTTAGGGAATCAAAAACATACAGCTTACATCAAACTTTGAGATGCACACTGTGCTTTTGCCAGTGGTAGTGGTTGGCTATATAATAAATGCTACCACACTTTTTGTTTGTTTTATTTTGTTGTTTAATATATAGCTATTGCCAATAATTGGACTGAATCTAAAATTAAATTAATTTAAACTATTTTGAGTGTATTTATTGTTGAAATGATTTAATTGTTTGGCAATAGAATTACATTTAAGCTTATTATGCAAGTAACAAAATATTTAATATTTGTACCATTAAGGAACCGTAATAATTAAATTCTTTATGATTTCCATTCTAGTTGGTATGGATCTTTTGCAGGCATAGTATTAACCCCAATGCCACACAGTTTTGCACTTACAGTGACACATTTTGTAAAAAAATTGTTTATAATTATTTCTATTTTGATAGAAATTGTAACACACCAAATCCATTGTTTTGATTTGGCCATTAGTTGTGTTGCACATCCTGATTTTGCTGAGTTACCCCTTAAAAAGTTATCCCAAAAATCAGAGGGAAATGATGGTGAATCACACTGATTTAGAAGCACCTAGCCCTGGTTGTAAGGCTAAACTTGACATAAACTTGTCCCTCAAATCTGAATGAACTTGTCCCTCAAAATCTGATTGGTTGATAGGAATGTTGATCCAGGAACATGTTGCACTTGGTGAAATAAGGTTCTTCAGTTTTTATTGTTAAACACTTGGTCCTTTTCAGAAGGTAGTGTTCTTTGTAAATGGAAGCAGAATATGTTTAGTCATGTTTGCTTCCCGAGAACTTCCCGCCTAAACTGACACCGCAGAACCAGCTGTCCCAATCGCAGTGTACCACAAGTTTTACAGTGACGTTGTTTTGCCTCCTCTGTGTGCGGCTGGGGTCCTGTCATGATAACACGGCAGCCAAATCTGCAAAAGGGATCAAAGATGAGTTTCCTCCTAACAAACAGCCCAACACATTGCAATTACAAACATCTGGCGTCAGCTGGGTACAGATGTCAGGCCATGCCCACACCCCTAAAAACCATCAGGATGCGGTCCAGATGTGAAGAGGTCCATCTCACGTAAGTTACAGATGTTGCTGGTTCTCAGACCACCACAAGGCAAACGGCTTTTGTCTGAAGCACTTTTTAAATTTAGATTGTTTTGCTACACCCAGTTTGCATGTGAAGCTGTGGGACAGCCTACAAACAGCCACTGAGAATGTGATTCAATTAGAGCCAGGATTGTTTAGCAAAACAACATTGAGAATCTGCAATTTGATGTCAGTCTGTTGGCTTGGCTTTGCTAGGCTTGCATTTGATCAGGCTGAAGTATGAGTGAGCAACAACAAATAACGTTAAATGTTAGCATGAATTAAGTGCTTGATGTGATTCAATTCTCTCTTTAAACGGATTTGAAATTAACTCTTTCCCCAACAGGGTTTTTTTTGTTGTTGTTACCACCACCGTTTTTTACCTTTTTGTCATCCGGATTGGATTCAGAACGATGATCAAAATTGTGTAGATCTGGCCATCAACACCCCTAACTCTTGCTTAGTCCTATAGCTTAAAACATTTCATTCAGAAACATTACGATTTATATGCGATTAAAATTTGATGATCCGTTATTTTACATATGCATATGATTACATATCGATTGTTTCTGCTTCTTCCCTCCATGTGTTTTGATCAGGAGATTAAAGGATTAGTTCACTTCAGAATTAAAATGTCCTAATAATTTACTCACCCCGAACATTATGCAAGATGTTCATGTCTTCTTTCTTCAGTCGAAAAGAAATTAAGGTTTTTGAGGAAAACATTTCAGGATTTGTCTCCATACAGTGGACGTAAACAGCAACCAACGCCCTACTCCAGTCTGCAGTGTCACATGATCCTTCCCAAATCGTTTAATATGCTGATTTGGTGCTCAGGAAACATTTCTTATTATTATCAATGTTGAACAGTTGTGCTGCATAATATTTTCGTTAAAGTCTTTCACTTTTGATTAATTCAATGGATTCTTGCTATATAAAAGTGATCATTTCTTACTAACCTCAAACTTTTTAATGATATTGTGTATTGTGCTCTAAATATGCAATTTACTTTAAATGTATTTACAATTTTCTATGCATTCAGCAGGCATTTCTATTCACTTCAAGGAGCCTTTAAGTGTATTCAAGCTGTGTATTTGACCAATGTTTCTGAGCCTTGAGAACTGAATTTAGGACTATGGTGTTGGTAGTGCCATTCTCTTCCATGTTCCTTTGTTTCAAATTTAATCTGCCTTAAATAATATTTTCCCTCTTTTTCTATCTCAGTGTGTGACTGTGTTCAAAACTGCTGAGCACTTCCCATGTGAGATTAGACATCTTTTTAAATTGGATTAATGCAGATGGGAAATCTTACAGACGCAAGTGGGAATCTAATGAAGGGCAGGTGCAAATTAAATAATTCCAGAATTCTCCTAGGATGTCTCAATCATTCCACAGGTTACTGTTAATTCCTGAAACCGCTGAGTCTCGAAGGACATAAAAAGAAACCAAATCAGTATTCCCTGTTTTGGCTATGACCAAGGTCACTTCCTGTTTCAGATATTTATCTGATTATGGGTTTACCTTATGCAACCTGCCTGCTGTACAGTGTGGTAATTAATCTTTTAAAAATATCATGCATGTTAGATAAGATGATGTAGACGAACACCTGTGAACTATTTTGAATTCATGTGTAGGAAATCTGTTCTCAAGATGTGTGTTTAAAATAATAATAATAATAATAATACTTTAATTCAGCATGGATGCATTCAATTTAAAAGACATTTATAATATATTTATTTTTTCAAATACATGCTGCTCTTCTGAACACTGTCAAAAACAATATCACAATTTTCACAAAAATATTAATTAGCAGTTCCACCTTTATAATAATAAGAACTGTTTCTTGAGCATTAAATCAGCATATGAGAGAGATTTTTTCACTACAACCAATTTGTCCTTCAGCATTACTATGTGTTTTTAATTTGGACTTCATTAACCAAAATTACCTTCCAACATGTGTAAATAATTCTGAAGGGTATAATTAATGTAATAGGATTAGTTTGTATTCATTGAAACTAAGTGTTGTGATTGGGATGAGTGGAGACATGATGAGATGCGTTACAGCTCATTGAAGGGTTTGTACCTTAATGTGCTGTTCATGAGTGATGTTAGCACCAGATCCGGTCCAGGCTGATCCTGCTCTTCCGCTCCTGCAAGTTCCCTGTAGGGACTGGAAAAACACTTTGGTGGATATTACACCCTGTTATTCTTTCTCTCCACAGTCCCCCCATCCATGTTCTGTTTTGGGGCCATTAGAATAATATCTCAGTGTCTGGGTCAGGGGGAAGAACATCACAAGTCAATCTCTGAACCTTCTTCAACAGTGAGAAAGCTGTTTCGCCTCCTGATAGCATAATGCATTGGTACTACTACTATTATTATTATTATCAATAAATACTTATCTCCACAGCTGTGAAAGAGCACAATTTTTATGCTAAAAGGTTACCATACTATGGTCTGTAACACATTTACAGATAATTATGTGTGTGCATAGCACAGGTATTGAACACACACCCATACGTCACTCGTACAAAGATCGCTCACACCACGCTGAGCTCACGCAGAAACATTCTGGAACTTATCAACGCTGCCCCGCGAGTTTGCTACTGAATTATAACTATTATAACATTATAAGTAATTAAACAGCTTTGTTGTTAATAAAGAGAGACGCTTATTAACAGACTCTCTCGCGAGTGGCGATAATTAATTCAAATAAGTGTAAACTTACGCACTACTTTATCTCTGTGTCTGATTCATAGTGGGATCTCACTAGCCGTAACTGACGAAATAACCGTCAGTTTTATCCTTCCTGTCAAATATTGCGCTACAATCATCAATAACTGTATCGGTTTTAGTCTGAGAATGACAATTCTTAGGATTTTTTCAAAAGCAGAGGTGCAGGGCAGGCTAACAGGTTAACTAACACAGCGTATCCATGGCTACCTGTGCATTAAACGAGTTAAGGGTTGTTGCCTCCGCAAAGTGTTCATAACGATTCATATCGTTTAATGCACAGCTAGACATGGATTATCACGTTTATACCATGGTCATTTAGCAGCATTGACAACTTTTGCTGCGTTTCAGGCAGGTTTTTAAGCCTGTATGTTACGACTTCAAACCACGACTCACGACTTTTGTAGCATTCCAGGCAAACTCCCACCACACTGCCTGAGTGCAAGGAATTGTGGAAGAGAGATGTAAACAAATTATAGCGGATTGTATGGGGTTTATGCTCATTTACAATAATTTCTATCGCCAAAGTTGCTTACTCCTTGCTTATTTGAGGGAAAAGGAGGAGAATAAACGGCGCATAAAGCAAGAGAAGCTGTTATACCTTTTATTTTACATTATTAGTATATTTGGAAATGTATTTTGTATTAATGTATTCTCACACTCAATGGACTGAAAACTAGCAAATGCTAGAAAAGCTGCTGATAATGCATAACATTTGCGGATAAATAACGTTAGAGCAATACCTTATTTTAATTAACGATTTGGTTTTTAATTCATGACTTCCATTAACACCGCATACATAGGGGCTGCCATTGTTGTTTCGCGAGCTATGTGACGTCAGAACTCATAACTGGGAGTACATCGATCTAGGTTGGGAAGCCACGGGTTTAACAGCAGCACTTTCACAGGTAGAAAGATGGAAAAACACGGGTTAGGGGTTTCCTGGAACGCAGCACTTATTAATATGAGTGAACTTTCTCTCCAATTTTTTTTTTTTTACAAAACTTTTTAAATTGTCACCACATATTATTCTAAATACTGAACCATAACATAACGTCAATATGCATAAAAATATGACTTTTGTGCATTAAAAACATTATATATATATACATATATATATATATATATATATATATATATATATATATATATATATATATATATATATATATATATATATTTTTTTTTTTTTTATTATTAAAAGGCAAAATGCTCCCCATTGATTTAACTTACACAGCTAAGATAAGCATGTCATTTTTTTTATAAGTTATATTTATATGACCTTGTTTTGTAGATGCTTTCTACATCCTGAAATATTAGCCTTAGCCTTTTAATTTAGGGCAACTTAAAAAATAGCACAGCATAGTCTCCCCTAAAGATTTTTTTTCTCTTCCTCTGTAATTCCTTTCTGAAATGTACATTGGAGATACGCAGTTATTCTCTCAGTTATCATCATCATCATCATCATCATCATCATCATCAATGGTCATTACATGTGCCTATATTCCCTCCTTCCATGTTCCCCTTCTGTAAGTAATCATTACGAACAAGGTTCATGTGGTGATTGCTCGACATTTAAGCTTCAGGTATGGCTGAGCTCCAGTCTGGGATTCATTGTCTTGATAGGTCTGGGTCCACAGAGCCTACGCATGACAGATTGCAAGGCTGCGACGAGTAGAAGAGGAAGTTAACTTGTAAACGATGCCTTTCTCAGCTGTGTTGATTGATGTTATTGTGCAGACATGGATGAATTACTTTTAGGGGAGTTGTTGCCAAAAGATCTCGATTGTAATGCTATTGCATTATCTTTTAATTCATAAGGGGTATTTAGAAATTTTGCTTGGTGGAGTGCAGAATTATCCTGCGCATGTTGTATCGATTAGTGTCAACAGGATTTAAGCCATTGAGGATATGTGTAATTTATCCCAACCCATTTGATTTTATCATTAACCCGAACCCCACACTATCAGAGAAGATGTCTTGACTTGCATGCAAAAAGTTCAACACAAAGTGGAAAATTTGCATTTGACCGTAGATTACAATCCCACAAAAAAACCCATCTAATCATTTCAAAGCGGATGAAGTTCAAATTTGAAGCTTAAGCAACATCCAACTCTTTCTTTCAAGTGGCTTTCGCTTGATGTATCCTTCTTATTAAAAGTAATCAAACGGTGCGTGGATAATCTCTTAATATGGCAGATAACCAAACCCTCGTCCCTCGCCAACCTCTGATACACGTCTCTGATCTTTGGCCCATTTGATCTCCTTCATGACCGAAACCTTTCATTTGTTTACGGCTTGGCTCGCCAGATATGATGCTTTTCCAAATGGGTGAGTCATGGCTCCCGTCTCCTCATATTTTGCAGAGCTGTCCAAAACCCTGAAAGACAGAAAATAGACATCCTGACATCAATGGTCCAAAGATTCTCTGATTTGTGTCCACGTCTGCTTTGGCATCTCCTTTCAAATCATCCTATGTTTACAGGACCGTAGGTAAACCTCTGACGGATGACACAGGATATGTATTTTTAGGCTCGGCCTGGTCAGCAGACCTAATTGACTGCTACTGATTATAGTATTTATGTAAACCAACTCGCCCTCAGCCGAAATGCAGTCTAAGTGCGCTGCTCATAAAAACATCTGTGCATGACTAATGTTGTTACGTGACGTGACTGAGTGGACTTCCCATGGGCTGTCTATCTATTAGATTTACTTCAACCCCACCCTGGATTCAGATCCAACATGCACAGCTAACAGGATTGTTTGGTTCTGACGGTGCAGCATAGTGCTTTTCCTCAAAAAATCAGTTCAAATGTATGACCCCTGACCACTTTTATGATTTGTGGTCATTTTTAAATGTTGAAAGCGTTGTAAAGAGATGCCAGTGTCATTCTTTTTTTGTTGTAATAGTAGATTTGGAATTAACATAAATATATGAACATAAATATGTTTTGCTGTGAACCTTGGGCTCCTTGTTTACATGGAGTTCACATAGTCTTAAATCATTCTGATGTATTTATTTATTTATTTATTTATTTATTTATTTATTTATATTTTAACTCTATAACCAGAGTCAAAATTTAGTACCTCAATATATAGTATATTTCACATACATTATTCAAAATCTATAGTGTATATAAAATATTTTGTATATATTTATTAAAATATTATATATATATATATATATATATATATATATATATATATATATATATATATATATATATATATATATATATCCTATATATATCCTATATATATATCTCAAAAAATTAGCATATTTCATCCGACCAATAAAAGAAAAGTGTTTTTAATACAAAAAAGTCAACCTTCAAATAATTATGTTCAGTTATGCACTCAATACTTGGTGGGGAATCCTTTTGCAGAAATGACTGCTTCAATGCGGCGTGGCATGGAGGCAATCAGCCTGTGGCACTGCTGAGGTGTTATGGAGGCCCAGGATGCTTCGATAGCGGCCTTAAGCTCATCCAGAGTGTTGGGTCTTGCATCTCTCAACTTTCACTTCACAATATCCCACAGATTCTCTATGGGGTTCAGGTCAGGAGAGTTGGCAGGCCAATTGAGCACAGTAATACCATGGTAAGTAAACCATTTACCAGTGGTTTTGGCACTGTGAGCAGGTCCCAATGAAGGAAATTAGTTTAATAAATAGAAACTTTAAATATTATTGTATCTGAACCACAAAAATAAAATAAAAATGTTGTGATATATCATGAAAATAGCACAATTTGGCATGTTTCAGTGCATCATAACAAATAAAACAATTACATAATATGTTTACAAAATATTTGAATAATATTTAAATAAAGGGTGGTGTCGATTCTGAAAAAAATGTCATTGTATTAACTCAAAATTTTAATTTCAATGAACTCAAAATTTTAAGGCAATCAGGTAACTTAATTTTAAAATATTTTTTACAGTGTAGCTGCATTGACCCTGCCCTTGATAAAACACAGTGGACCAACACCAGCAGCTGACAGGGCACCCCAGACCATCACTGACTGTGGGTACTTGACACTGGACTTCAGGCATTTTGGCATTTCCTTCTCCCCAGTCTTCCTCCAGACTCTGGCACCTTGATTTCCGAATGACATGCAAAATTTGAGCGACAGTCCAGTGCTGCTTCTCTGTAGCCCAGGTCAGGCGCTTCTGCCACTGTTTCTGGTTCAAAAGTGGCTTGACCTGGGGAATGCGGCACCTGTAGCCCATTTCCTGCACACGCCTGTGCACGGTGGCACTGGATGTTTCTACTCCAGACTCAGTCCACTGCTTCCGCAGGTCCCCCAAGGTCTGGAATCGGTCCTTCTCCACAATCTTCCTCAGGGTCCGGTCACCTCTTCTCGTTGTGCAGCGTTTTTGCCACACTTTTCCTTCCCACAGACTTCCCACTGAGGTGCCTTGATACAGCACACTGGGAACAGCCTATCTCGTTCAGAAATGTCTTTCTGTGTCTTACCCTCTCGCTTGAGGGTGTCAATGATGGCCTTCTGGACAGCAGTCAGGTCGGCAGTCTTACCCATGATTGCGGTTTTGAGTAATGAACCAGGCTGGGAGTTTTTAAAAGCCTCAGGAATCTTTTGCAGGTGTTTAGAGTTAATTAGTTGATTCAAATGATTAGGTTAATAGCTCGTTTAGAGAACTATTTCATGATATGCTAATTTTTTTAGATTTTTCAATTTTTCAATGCAAGTGACCCATTTTTTGGGTTTTCATGAGCTGTATGCCAAAATCATCAGTATAAAAACAATAAAAGACCTGAAATATTTCAGTTGGTGTGCAATGAATCTAAAATGTATGAAAGTTACTTTTTTATCATTACATTATGGAAACTTTTATCACAATAAGATAATTTTTTGAGAAGGACAGTATATATATATATATATATATATATATATATATATATATATATATATATATATATATATATATATATATATATATATATATATATATTATTACTATTTTTTTATAAATCCTTAAACTGCGCTATTTATAACATACATTTAGCATATATTTTAAGTCTATTATATCCAGAAATTAATTACAAATCTTTTTTCTTCTTTTTTTGTCATATTTTGTAGGTTGAAAGCAATGAAAAAGCAACCAGTGGCATTGTTCACACAGTGTGTGTGTGTGTGTGTGTGTGTGTGTGTGTGTGTGTGTGTGTGTGTGTGTGTGTGTGTGTGTGTGTGTGTGTGTGTGTGTGTGTGTGTGTGTGTGTGTGTGTGTGTGTGTGTGTGTGTGTGTGTGTGTGTGTGTGTGTGTGTGTGTGTGTGTGTGTGTGTGTGTGTGTGTGTGGTAAACCCTACGTAATGGGGACAAAATGTCCCTACAAAGATGGCAATATCCGAAATCCTTGTCCTTGTGGGGACACTTTTTGGTCCCCATGAGGAAAACATCTTATAATTCACACTAAGTGATGTTTTTTGGAAAATGTAAAAATGCAGAATGTTTCCTGTGATGGTTTAGGGGCAGGGACAGTGTAGAGGGATAAAATATACAGTTTATACAGTATAAAAACCATTACGCCTATGGAAAGTCCCCATAAAACATGGAAACACAATATGTGCGTGTGTGTGTGTGTGTGTACAAAAAAAAATACAAAAATGAAACAAATGATTTTGGCAGAAAATGGGGAATTTTGTGTGGATTGGTGATGCTCCAAAGTGAAAATCTGGTGATAAATATAATAATGAATGCATCTCTACCACAGTGAAGAATGGAGGAAGAGGTATCGTTGTGGGGTGACATTTTAGCTGCTAGTATTGGTGAGCTACTTGTTATATATATATATATATAATTAGATATATATATATATATATATATATATACTTCAGTCTCTGTTATATATATAAGAGGAATGATCAGATGTTAGTTTTTCAACAGGACAATTCTTCTGGCAAAATTGCAAAAACAAGCAAGAAGCAGCTTGAGAACAAGTCCATCAGGCTCATGTTTTGGCCTGGACAGAGTCCAGATTTGAATCCTGCAGTGAATATTTGGTCTCACATTGAACTCAAACAAACATTTTTTATCTACTCATGAACAGTTTGAAACCGTTACCGTTGAATGGAACAACTTCTTCCTGTAAAAAGCTGTCTGCAAGTCGGGGAAGGTTGAAAGTCGATTTCTGAGCTAAGCTACTTAGTATTTGGCAATTCTTGCTAATTTCCTGACCAGGTGTATGTATCACCTAAAACAAAATGTATGTCACTTATTTTGTTTTCGGTTAGCAAACCCTTTAAACAAGAAATAAACTAGTTTAAACAACTAACCAGCTACCAGCAGTCTTAGATTCATTAAATGATCTTTGAAAAAAAAATCCCATTCATTTTAGACTTTATGGAAACGTGAATGTCCACTAGTTGAATACCAGGGATAAAGATTGTACTTGCTAATGCTATTGTGCAAGTATTTCCCATTGCTTGCAATGTTTGGCTGGATATTAAATCCGAAATTGGATTTAAGTAAACACATAAAAGCTTTCACAGTGATTTATTGGGATATGTGGCTCTGGCTCTACATGGGGTTGGAACACAATAACAAATATATGATCCATGGACTGTTACAGGAGTGATTTCCTCTGCTCTCCTCCAGGGGTGACATTACTGCTGCTCATCGCTGAGGTAATGGGAATGGCAGGAAGTGGCTAACAGCGAACAGGCTAACTTGACATGAAGTGGCTAATAGAGAACTGGTCTAAATCTGATATGGACATTTACTGAACTACATGCTGCAGTCTCTTCTCATTTCTTTATCCTAGTTATATGAATGGAAAAAAGCCATGTAGCCATGTCACCATCCTTCCATGTCACTATCCTTCCATCCATCTTTTATAACTATCCATCCTTCCATCTTTCATAACCATCCATCCATCCATCTTTCATAACATATCCATCCATCTTTCATAACCATCCATCCATTTATCCATCTATCTTTTATAACATCCAATCACCATCCATCCATCTTTCATAACCATCCATCCTTCCATCCATCCAATCACCATCCATCTTTCATAACTATCCATCCATCTTTCATAACCATCCATCCATCTTTCAAAACAGTCCATCCATCCATCCATTTATCCATCCATCGTGCATAACTATCCGTCCATCCATCTTTCATAACAATCCATCCATCTTTCAATACTATCCATCCATCCATCTTTCATAACCATCCATCCATCCATCTTTCATATCCATCCATCCATCCATCCATCCATCGTTCATAACTAAAACCATCCAGATTTCATAACCATCCAGCCATCCATCTTTCATAGCTATCCATCCATCTTTCATAACTATCCATCCATCTTTCATAACCATCCATCCATTTATCCATCCATCTTTCATAACCATCCATCCATCCATTTATCCATCCATCTTTCATATCCATCCATCCATCCATCGTTCATAACTAAAACCATCCAGATTTCATAACCATCCAGCCATCCATCTTTCATAACTATCCATCCATCTTTCATAACCATCCATCCATTTATCCATCCATCTTTCATATCCATCCATCCATCCATCCATCCATCGTTCATAACTATCCATACATCCATCTTTCATAACTATCCATCCATCCATCTTTCATAACCATCCAGCCATCCTTCCATCCATCTTTCATAACCATCCACCCATCCATCTTTTATAACATCCAATCACCATCCATCCATCTTTCATAATCATCCATCCTTCCTTCCATCCATCCAATAACCATTCATCTTTCATAACTATCCATCCATCTTTCATAACCATCCATCCATCCATCTTTCACAACAGTCCATCCATCCATTTATCCATCCATCCACTATCCGCCCATCCATATTTCATAACCATCCATCCATCCAATCACCATCCATCCATCATTATCCATCTTTCATAACCATTCATCCATCTAATCGCCATCCATCCATGTATCTTTCATAACCATCCATCCATCCATCTTTCATAACCATCCATCCATATTTCATAACTATCCATCCATCTATCTATCTTTCATAATATCATCCATCCATCTTTCATAACCATCCATCCATCCAATCACCATCCATCCATCCATCTTTCATAACTATCCATCATCTATCTTTCATAACATCCATCCATCCATCTTTCATAACTATCCATCCATCTTTCATAACTATCCATCAATCTTTCATAACTATCCATCATCTATCTTTCATAACATCCATCCATCCATCTTTCATAACTATCCATCCATCTTTCATAACTATCCATTCATCTTTCATAACTATCCATCCATCTTTCATAACTATCCATCATCTATCTTTCATAACATCCATCCATCCATCTTTCATAACTATCCATCCATCTTTCATAACTATCCATCAATCTTTCATAACTATCCATCATCTATCTTTCATAACATCCATCCATCCATCTTTCATAACTATCCATCCATCTTTCATAACTATCCATCCATCCATTTATCCATCCATCCATCTTTCAAATCCATCCATCATTCATAACTATCCATACATCCATCTTTCATAACTATCCATCCATCCATCCATCTTTCAAATCCATCCATCATTCATAACTATCCATACATCCATCTTTCATAACTATCCATCCATCCATCCATCTTTCATAACCATCCAGCCATCAATCTTTCATAATTATCCATCCAACTTTAATAACCATCCATCCATCCATTTATCCATCCATCTTTCATATCCATCCATCCATCCATCAATCGTTCATAACTATCCATACATCCATCTTTCATAACTATCCATCTTTCATAACCATCCACCCATCCATCTTTTATAACATCCAATCACCATCCATCCATCTTTCATAACCAACTATCTTTCCATCCATCCAATCACCATTCATCTTTCATAATTATCCATCCATCTTTCATAACCATCCATCCATCTTTCACAACAGTCATCCATCCATCCATTTATCCATCCATCGTTCATAACTATCCGTCCATCCATCTTTAAAACCATCCATCCATCCAATCACCATCCATCCATCATTATCCATCTTTCATAACCATTCATCCATCTAATCGCCATCCATCCATCTATCCATCCATCTATCTTTCATTACCATCCATCCATCCATCCATCTTTCATAACCATCCAGCCATCAATCTTTCATAATTATCCATCCAACTTTAATAACCATCCATCCATCCATTTATCCATCCATCTTTCATATCCATCCATCCATCCATCCATCCATCCATCCATCCATCCATCTTTCATAACTATCCATCCATCCATCTTTCATAACCATCCACCCATCCATCCATCTTTTATAACATCCAATCACCATCCATCCATCTTTCATAACCAACCATCTTTCCATCCATCCAATCACCATTCATCTTTCGTAACTATCTATCCATCTTTCATAACCATCCATCCATCTTTCACAACAGTCCATCCATCCATCCATTTATCCATCCATCGTTCATAACTATCCATCCATCCATCTTTAAAACCATCCATCCATCCAATCACCATCCATCCATCATTATCCATCTTTCATAACCATCCAGCCATCAATCTTTCATAATTATCCATCCAACTTTAATAACCATCCATCCATCCATCCATTTATCCATCCATCTTTCATATCCATCCATCCATCCATCCATCCATCCATCCATCCATCCATCCATCCATCGTTCATAACTATCCATACATCCATCTTTCATAACTATCCATCCATCCATCTTTTATAACATCCAATCACCATCCATCCATCTTTCATAACCAACCATCTTTCCATCCATCCAATCACCATTCATCTTTCATAACCATCCATCCATCTTTCATAACCATCCATCCATCTTTCACAACAGTCCATCCATCCATCCATCCATCCATCCATCCATCCATCCATCCATCCATCGTTCATAACTATCCGTCCATCCATCTTTAAAATCATCCATCCATCCAATCACCATCCATCCATCATTATCCATCTTTCATAACCATTCATCCATCTAATCGCCATCCATCCATCTATCCATCCATCTATCTTTCATAACCATCCATCCATCTTTCATAACTATCCATCCATCCATCTTTCATAACCATTCATCCATATTTCATAACTATCCATCCATCTATCTATCTATCTATCTATCTATCACAACATCATCCATCCATCTTTCTTAACCATCCATCCATCCAATCACCATCTAAACATCCATCTTTCATAACGTCCATCCATCCATCCATACATCCATCTTTCATAACGTCCATCCATCCATCAATCCATCCATACATACATCTTTCATAACTATCCATCCATCTTTCATATCCATCCATCAGTCCATCCATCTAATCACCATCCATCCAACCATCCATACATCCATCCATACATCTTTCATAACTATCCATCCATCCATCTTTCATTACCATCCATCTGTCATGTCCGTCCGTCTGTCCGTCCATCCGTCCATCCATCCATCCATCCATCCATCCATCCATCCATCCATCCATCCATCCATCCATCCATCCATCCATCCATCCATCCACCTATCCATCCATCCATCAGAGTAAGGAAATTACTTGGATTTTTCTATTACATGGTCAAACCTATTAAATTATTCGCTAATTTTGTTATACATTAGGCCTTTTTGTGCTGCTGTTTTTATTTGCCTGCTTCAAATGCAAAATGTTGTACACAAAATTCAAATGTAGGTACTTCTGTACGCAAAAACATGCAGCATGTCACGACACTTATCTATTTCACAAATTGCATGTTTACAAACCTGTGGTGTCTTCCGGCAATCTAAACAAATGCATTTATAGAAAAGAATATGGAGTTTGTACACATGGATACCAAACAGTTTATCATTCCAGATAAGAACAGCACATTTGGATTAAGGAATAGATTTGGTTTAATTTCAGGAAGGCCTCCAGCCACTCTCAGCACCCCACTCACATCTGTCTCCTCACCTTCCTCTCAGGGAGTCAGCCAAAAACACATCACTCAGTCGGATCCCCGCAGACCTACCAACACGTGCAAGTGACCCAAGACAGCCATGAGTGCTGGAGCATCCGTCTGGGATACAGCTACACAGAGGTCGTTGTCTCATTTTGTGTATTCAAATATTTCTTGTAAGTAACAAATTGAGGATGTTAGTCATACCATGCTGCTGCTTGTTTTTCTTTCGGTTAATTTAACGTTGGGATGCCCTTAAAAACAACAACACAGTCCTTGTATGTTTTAATGCCTTGATGCAGGAGACAGAAAGCACTGACCGTAGAAGCAAACAGTTTTGATTGAATGATTTGAGCTAAACTTGCAGACACTTCAATTCTATTTCTCTTAGGGGTCTTTTTATTTCATTAAATATCATCCCAAGTAGTAGATTTAATTATCTCAAATGTCTATCCTGTACCCTGAATTTTGGACCAATTTTTTTATAATTTTTCCGTCATAGCCTAAAGCACTATAACTCGAGTGGAAAACGATGTTGTTGAGTATGTTAATGTCCTGTGATGTTTGCTCAGGAAATTGAATCATCCATTTCAACAAGAGCAAATGTGTCATATTAAAATAAATTGCGAAAGCACTGGGAGTGCAGGAGTTTATGCCACATTGTGGTGTGTCGCATTAGTGGAAGGAGGTTTTGTTGCAGTTTTAGGTTGTCAATCAGAGGACTGTTGGCAGTCATGATGGAAAAATGCATTTCGGCTTAATGTAGATTGGAAGTTGATTGTTCTTCTTTTTGCCAGATGTATGTTTTTTAACCAGTCCGAATATTTCGAAGAGGCATCGTTGCTCATGAATTCTTACCATTGAGAGCTGATATACGTTTCCTGCGAGACTTTCCATACGTTCTCTGAAAAGGTTCAATTCACGTGCCAGTCAGTGTATATCACAGCACTCATGCAATTGTACTTAAATTGTATTTACTTTGTCTCTTCCTGCTTGCTCCGAGCGTGATGTTGTGTTTAGAGAAGTTTTGAACATGTTCTTTTTTCCTCTCCACCGTCCTGTTTATTTAACACTGAATTCCCTTTTCATTCATGAATCTTTCGTTTGGAAGTATAATCACACCTTTAAAGTCTCAAAACATGACGGAAGTCCACATCTGTAATTCTCTGTTGGTCTCTAGTGGAAAAAAGTTTTTCTAAATGAAGTAGGGTTCAACAGGGTCAAAGGTTTTGGGATTTTTTTCTCCCAAAACACAAAAGCAAAACAAACATCAAATCTATTTATTTTATGTTTATTTATAAATGAAATATCATATATTAATAAAGTATTAATTTTTATTTTCTCGTAAAACTCTAAAAAGAAATAGACACCAATATCAATGTTTGCTAAAAAAAGATTTATTTGTTTGGTTGTGTATTTATTTGTTTGTTTATAATAAATTATAAAATTTAAATGAAAGTATTATAAATAATGTTTTTTTTTTCATTTTTCTTAAAACTCTAAAAAGAAACAGACACCAATATCAAAATGGTTACTACAGTTTTTAAAATTGATTTGTTTGTGTATTTATTTGTTTGTTTGTAATAAATTATCAAATTTAAATGAAGTATTTAAATAATATATATTTTTAAATTTCTTAAAACTTTAAAAAGAAACCGACACCAATATTAAAATTGTGATTACATTTTTATTTGTTTGTGTATTTGTTTGTGTATTTGTTTGTTTATTTATAATAAATATAATATTATATTTAAATAAAGCATTATAAATAAGATTTTTTATTTTCTACAAAAACAAAAAGAAACTTGAAATGTGTTATGTATTTATTTATTTGTTTGTTTGTGTATTTATTTGTTTATTTATAACAAAATATTACATTTAAATTAAGTATTCTACATTTTTTTTCTACTAAAACAAAAACAAAACAATATCAAAATTGTTGTTAATTTTTATTATTTATTTATTTGTTTGTTTGTTTAGTTTTTTGTGTGTTTGTTTGTTTATTTATAATAAAATATTAAATTAAAAAATATTTTTTTATTTTCTACTAAAACAAAAAGAAACTTTATTTATTTGGTTGGTTGGTTGGTTGTTTATGTATAATTAATGATCAAATTTAAGTATTATAAATATAATTTTTATTTTTAGTTAAAACTTTAAAAGAAATGGACACCAATATCAAAATTGTGATTTTGTTTGTTTGTTTGTTTATTATGATTTATTTAATAATAAACAATAAAATATTGTATTTAAATGAAATATTGTCAATATTACTTTATTTTCTACTAAAAGACTGAAAAGCAACAGGCATCAAATGTGTATATTATACTAAAGCATACTAAACTTGGCATTGTAAATCAGATTGAATAAAAAAATAAATAAAAGAACATCACTTTTCCCTTAAGGGAATGTTTTTAGTCTTCTTGTTTCCCAAATTCAAAGTGCTCTGTGAGCTTCCAGAGTTTTATTAACGTCACATAAAGGCATGTCCTCCAAACATTCAAGCTTTAACTCTTATCCTTGTTAATGTTCACACATGCATTTTATGCAACACCTTTGTAAGTTTCACAACCAAACGGCTCGGCCCCATGTGGAGAGCAGTGGCAGTTAGTCAGAATCAATCAACAGATGCTGAGCAGGGCATGAGCTGGTTAATCGTTCCCTTCCGTCCCGCAATTCCTCTACCGTAAGTCCCACTCTAAGGAGTGCTGGCATCTGTAGCCCGTATGAAGTACTACAAAGTGGCAGAGTAAGCTTTCCTGCATTTAATAGCCTCCCCCTCACACGATTGAAGTGTTTCTGTCCCTCTGTTTATGCTTTATGAATCCGGTGATGATTCTCATTGTGGGGGTTGGTGATGATTTATGTCTTGAGTGGGATTATGTTGGCTGTCAGGATGTTGTGGAGGAGGACAGGGGGCATCTGCAGTTGGTTGGGAATGCTTGTACTTTTGTTGTAATGAACATCAAAGCAGGACGTGATCTCTAAAGTAAGCTATTAACAAGATGACCGTTTACTGTCAGTAACTCTTTGGAAATGCTGGGATATTTGGTTAGGTCTGGTTGTCCAATTGCTGAGTGTCCATTGGAAAGAAAAAACCCAAACCACTAAAACCACAAATGAGATCTTTTATACATCTAAACTGTTTCTGGTGAGATTAAATGGAGAGTCTTGCCTTAGATTTTGAGTTTGACCTTTTGAGCTCTTTGTCCACATTAATATATAGCTCTACATTCCTGGTGTATATAAACAGTAATGCTCTCTTTTTAATATATTTAATTCATAACAACATGCATTGTGAAGAGTGCAGTTTGAATTAGGAAGGCATAAAGGAACATCCGAATCTGTCTCCTAAAATACTTTAATCCAATTTATGAAGGCAACATATGTATCATTTGCTGCCTTTGATATCCCACAATCCCATTCTGTGACAGTTGAGCTAAAAAACAAAGATGGCTTCTGAAAGCTGCGGTTGGAGGTCAGTTTGTGTGTAAATGTACGTTAAGTTTTTAACCACTTTTGTTGTTCTTTCTTGTGAGAAATTACTATTGTAATAATTAAATATTTGCTTAGTTTTCACAAAAGCTCTCTCTATTTTGCTGTAGATCATTAAACTGTTACGCTGCCTCAGAAGTATGTCCGGAAAACAAAATCCAGTGACATCAATGCTGTAATGTTATTGGTTTTCAAGGCACACATGATCCAAGTTACGCTTTTTCCAATGGTTGAGCCACGGACCGTTGTATCTCCCAATAATAAGACCATCTCTGCCAGTGTAGTTCGATTCCTGCACAAAGTGACTCTTGTGAACCAGTTCTTTTAGTGAATCATAAACTGCAGCTACTCTAGTATATTCCATAGACTGTAAAAAATAGAATCAGCAAATCAAAAACCTGCAGAGTGACCAGTGTAGTCTGATTCCCGATCAAATTTCTCTTAAAGTGACCCTATTGTGGATTTTTGAAAATGACCTTTCGTGTAACATAATTCTAAGTGAATGAAGACATCCTGCAAAGTTTTAAACCAGAAAGTGCATGTATATAAAGTTATTGTCTCTCAAAAGTAAGAGTCGACTCTGAGTCAATAAAAAAAAATGTTTTTAACGAATCGCAAGTTGTTTTGTTGTGACGTCAAGACGAAACATTAGCATATTGCCTGTCCACTTATTTTGCATGCATTGTGTTTTATATTATGTAGGTCTCTGGCTAACCGGCTAACACGTTATTACTCTTACTGAAATACTACTGTAAATCAGCTGTGGACTGCAGGATTACCTAAAACTGTGTCTATTAATGCAGATTGTCTGTCGTTCTTACTTCTTTAAATAAAGATAAAGGATGGAGCAAGATTTACATCAGTCATTGACAGTTTCCGCATGTGCACCACAATAAATTAGAAACACACACACACACACACACACACACACACACACACACACACACACACACACACACACACACACACACACACACACACACACACACACACACACACACACACATGTTGTGTTTCCATGTTTTATGGGGACATTCCATAGGCGTAATGCATTTTATACTGTACAAACCGTATTTTCTATCCCCCTACACTGCCCCTGCCCCTAAACCTACCCATCACAGGAGACATGCTGCATTTTTACTTTTTCAAAAAACATCACTTAGTGTGATTTATAAGATGTTTTCCTCATGGGGACCAAAAATATGTCCCCACAAGGACAAAAATTTGGATATTGCCATCTTTGTGGGGACATTTTGTCCCCATACCGAGGGATTACCAGTCCACACACACACACACACACACACACACACACACACACACACACACACACACACACACACACACACACACACACACACATGTTTGGTTCACTATCTTTGTGGGGACTCTAGACATAATTGTTTTTATACCGTACAAACTGTACATTCTATCCCCCTACACTGCCCCTGCCCCTAAACCTACCCATCACAGGAAACATATCCTTATGGGGACATTTGGTCCCTACAATGTAATATAAACAAGGACACACACACACACACACAGGTTGATAGACGCACACTTGTTAATGCTGATGGTGAGGAATTACAGTTGAAACATCTCATAATGTACCTCAAACGTAGCCTCAAATGTAGCATTGCATCACTGAGAAATGTCCCGCTCAAGGTTGGGGTTGAATAACTAGCTCTTCCAATGTTTCATCATTGATTCAGACTTGCGCTGATTGGTATAAAATTAATGTCATCGTTACTGTCTTTACAGTGTGCACGATCGCTGAGCTTTAGGAAGCCTCCGGATGAAGCTGGAGTTCAGTTATGGTAATGGTTGTATAGCTTCCGAAATACGTGCATCGTGGTGATGTGCAATGTATATTATGAGAAAATGAAAGTGTTTTTTGACCTCTTGTAATGTATGTAAACCTGTTGTTGGAGACATCCAAAACTAAATTAGGAAACTTTAAAATAGCATAATAGAGGCAATTTAAGAGCCGATTTCTTATCAATTAATCAAAAACATACACAAAGCGATGACAGTGGTCTGATTCTCGAACTGTTCTTTTTTGTTAATCAAATCGAACACATAAAGAGCAACCAGTATAGATTCCTGAACAATTTTGAATCTTATGAGATGTTTTTTTTATGAGTATTTCAAAAAGACAAGTCACAAGTTTAATTCAAATTCTTTTAATCGAGCTGCAATTTTACATTTATTTTCAGTGATGTCAGTATTGAAATGAAGCAAGTCATTCCAGAAAAACAGTCAGTCTACAGAATGTTTCTTGAACATGTTGTTAAAGATAAACACAGTTTTTTGTAATAAATAAATAAATATTACTTATCCCTTCTGTGCGTTGCTTTAGCACACACTAACACGTGAATAAGAAACATGCAAAAGTGGTCGTAACTCCCTTTGGATGAACAATCTTCAGATGGAGGGGTCAGAAACCAGTTTTTACGCAAGTGTTTTGTTTGTGGAATCCTGGAAAAGAAAGGGCTCACGATCAGATCAGTGATATCAGCCACTATAAGGACTCCTAGATCCTCAATACAAAGCAAAGCCATATGGACAATATTTTCACAGCATTCACAGGATAGTTGTTTACATTTCAGGAGTAAAATAAAACTCTTTGTGGTTGGCTAATAACTTGGCCAAGTTAGTTCATCTTAATGATGGCATTGTTCATGTGGTAATCAAGAGCATATAGTTGCACCGAATCAACCCAGCCATCTGGACGATGTATCTTGCTGATTCTGAAACACTCCTTGTCAGATATTGTGAGGTCTGTTTGTCCAGCCAACAGAACACTTGAGAAGACAATGACTGAAATGGAAGGGAATTAAATGAGCCAACAGCGGGAAAGATCAGTCGAAGTCCTTCCATGATCATCCAACATGGATAATAGGCATCCATTTGTAATGCCAATTTTGCAATCCATTTAGTCACAAACAGATGGGAGTCCTGCATTGGAATCCTAACCCAGAGAGAGACATGTCTGTTTAGAATACAAATGAAGTGAAAGGCACAAAATAGGAACAAATGCACTTTAATCAACATGTACTTGAGGATCGTGTTACCATTTAGGACACAATAAGACACTTGTAGAAATATTAAAGTTATGATTTCTGTTGAAGCCATTAGCCTGCATTATTTCAACTTAGTTTTAAAATAACCGTGTGCAACAGCAGAATTTATGGTGAAAAACTACATTACCCATGATGCTGTACAGAAAATTCCACCAATCAGAGTCGAAACAAGCAAAATGCACCAAAAGATCTTGTTAGCTCCGCCCACTCCTATGAAGGACTACAAATTACGTTATTTTTCATTCGATTTTTTTCCCCCAGACCACTTCACCAGAAATCCTGCCCTGCAGCTAATTTCATTGGTTAAGGTTACAGTGACCGGTAGGTTTATGGATCAGTGTTTGGTGTAAGGCAATCATTACTGTGAATGACATGACCAATACAATCTTAAGAATTGTCTGCAGTGTGGAGTTTCCACTGAACTGGTTTGGGGAGAAAAATCACGCACAAATGACGTATTCGCATCGGTCTCCCTCTAAATACTTAAAGGTACCCTGCCACATGAATTGTTAACTTGTTTCAAGCCATTCTAGCGTGGTATAGAAAGCCTACAGGGAGACTCATTCTCATTAATATTCAGCGACCTAAGCTGGTTGACTCTGATTGGCTAACAGCTAGCTATATATATATATATATATATATAGCCTGGCTATATATATCTATATATATATCCAATAGTAGAGGAACTTTGTTTACTATCGTCTGAAATCGCTGCAGAAATATTCAGGCATATATATATATATATATATATATATATATATATATATATATATATATATATATATATATATATATATATATATATATATATATATATATGACCCTGAATCTGAAGATCTGACAAGTAGAGGTAACTGCAGGCTGGAGCAATGGGCGTGCCATAAGGTCGGAAAGAAATGGGGCGTGCCATGAGGAATGGGGCGTGCCATGAGGAATGGGGGCGTGCCGTAAGGTCTACTCAATTGGACGCTAAAAGCTTCCTGATCCGCATAAAAGCTAGCCATAAACTTAATCACTATAATTACACAAATAATTATACAAGACAAAATACATTTCTTTCATTGAAAAAAAAGCAATAATGATATTGAGAATACATTCAAAAGTATGTTACCTTCGAAACTTTCTGTATGGCGGTTACGTGACGTCATCACCACCGCGACTTTTAAGGTTCAATCATAAAAAACATTCATACTGTTTGTGATAAATGCACTTTTTGTAACACATTACTTGAAGATTTTAAACATTTTTTTGTATTGCCCTTTTTCTATTTAATTTTGGACTGACTTTAAAATAGATATTCCTAAAATAGAAGTTCCTATTAGAATTTAGAACCTCTTGACATTTTACTGTTTCCAAAACCCATATTTTTCTGAAAAACAAAATATAATTAAATGTTGCCGAAGTTTTATATGCATGACACAAATAAAAGAAACCCTCCTATATTACCTTTAATAAGACTGATCTCACAGTATACTTTGAAACCTTTTCAAACATGAGATCACAAAACAGTTTTCTACCTTGATTCATAAACTTTTATTTTTGTATTTATTAGTATTGTTCATTTTATACTTATTCTCTGATTTATACATTTTGAGCTGTATTTACAATGCTTTGTATTAATCGTTTTTATTGCATTATACTTGAAATGTCTGTAATAGTAAAATTAAAATAATTTGTTTTTTAATTATTTTTTAAGATAAAAATGTCTCCTGACACTATTTAAGTCATACTAATTTTGTACTTTCATTTAAAGTACATACAAAGTAAAACTAATGTTATTTTTATAATAGTACAGCAAATGTTTTTGTTGTATAAAGGCATATATATATATATATATATATATATATATATATATATATATATATATATATATATATATATATATATAGATTCTTCTCACTGTAACATGTGTCTGTCAACAACAATTAAATAATTACCAAAGGGGAAAATGTCAACAAACAGACCAACAAATTATATCGCACATATATTACCCCGTCATCTTTTTCCTTCTAAAGGAAATAACGATTTTTTTTTTTAGCTAAAGGAAATTATGTATAACTATGGTTACTGCTGATTGGCCAACGCAGTTGCCAGGAGGAAGCTCCTTTGACCAATGAGAAACCTCTTACCACGCCCCTACCTCTCGCCACGCCCTACCTCTTGCCACGCCCATTACTCCAAGCTGCAGCTACCCGTGTCTCAGATCTGAAGAGGAGACAGAAGCACCACAAGAATTGCCTGTCACTGAGTTAGATTAATTTTGTGGGCGTGGTCTCAACTGTGAGAGCTCATGAATAGTAATGAGCTCAGGCAACACCAGGCAACATCAGACCGACCAGCTTTTGAAATTGGCCTGATTTCTCCATTTATTTCTTTTCAGTGGCAGAGGTGGTGACAGTTCATTTTCACATTCACGACATAACACAAACACATATGGACCTAACATTTTCAAAAATGGAAGTAAAAACGGCTTTGTGTTGCAGGGAAACTTTAAAGGGGACATATCATGAAAATCTGACTCTGTCCTTGTTTAAGTGCTATAATCGTGTCACCAGTGCATCTACCAACCAAGAAAACGTGAAAAAGGAACATCTCAGTAAGTTCGTTTTGGTAAGCCTTTCTCTGCAAAAAGTAAATAAAGGAGCCGCTCTGATTTCTCTCCTTCTGACGTGGGAAGGAGATCTTATTTTAATAGTACTGCCTCTTAATCTGCATGTTTCCACCACAGGCTGTGAAAAATTTGGACGACACGTCTTCACTTCCACTGAAGAAAAATGAAGCCATCAACGTCCGAATATGGCGCTGACATCTTTTGGGAGTGAGTCTGCGCATTAGGTGACCACAGGACTGGATTCTGCGCAGTAGAGAGCAGGAAGCAATATCAAAAGCCTGCCCAAACTTTTGCAGATGCAGAACAATTCATTATGTGGAATGTAGAAATTAAAGCTAAAGGTCCAATCTCCTCCCGAAAAAAGTCTGTTAGTGCCTCAGTGACAACTTCACTCAGAGAAGCTGTCGATCTCAGCTGTCAATCATGATGTCACACCCCCCGTTTCCATAGCATCAAATAACTAACTAAAACCAAACTTATATAAAAAACGAACACTTGAAATGAAATCAGCGTGATAAAAACCATCCATCTGATTGTTTAGTTTGTCTCGCATCCATTAGAATACATGGAGGGGCAGGGGTTATGAGTTATACTGGGACCAACCACCTGGGGGCGATCGAGACGCGCGGTTTCAGTTTTCAACACAAGTGCGGCAGGCTTGGTTTCCACCCATGGAGCCGCTATATTGTTAAACACAACAAAAAATGTGAAAGAGAAGTTACTCACGAGATTTGACGTATGACAGCCAGTTGTCTCTGTGTGTGTGCTCAGAAAACAATCTATTAGAAGTTTAAACTAATATAGCTTTAAAACGCATGGAAATAATAAACTTTAATGATGAATGAACTCTGCTATCCGCGAAAGTGATCGCTATATAGATGATAATCAAAACCAAGCAGATTACTTGTATTTTGTTTGTATTTGGAGAAAATCTGTCTGAGGCAGGAACTGTGTGGAGAGGGGGCGGCGCGCAGCTGCTCATTTGCATTTAAAGGCACAAGCACGAAAAAAGCCTGCTTTTGACTGAAGTCAGAAATGGTAGAAAAGTAGCTCTTTCTATAACTAAAGTCACTAAGTACAGTCTTGTATTTTTGTCCAATTTTCAAATACTTTTTTTTGGCTTCAAATCAAAGTTTGTAGTATTGTAATTCACCCCCCAAAAAATTCTTCCAGAAGAAACGCAGTTGAAAAAGTGGGCGGGCACTGTTGCACTCTATTGGTCGAACTCATGTGAGTGACAGGTTGTCCTGCCCTCATGCCTGTAAACACATCATCAGAGAAGAGAAGTTGCTGCAAGAGGGAGTGGAAGTTATTTTGATTATATAACATGAAGGCACAAATGTAGTGTGCACAGACAAATAATTTTTAATAAATGCAATAATGCAATGTTACATAAAAAAACTGTACTGAAAAACTAGACTTTGTGAAAAGGAAACATACAGGAAAACCTATTTTGGTAATACATCGATAACAGCAGGCTACAGTGTTTGTTTATATGTTCTGTATTAACATACTGTATATCTTAACAAAATAAGGAAGGGCCATTCGATTCATACACTTGATAAGCCTTGCCCTTTGAAGTGATGCAAAGCCCTCGTGGGTTTGTGAAACAGCGATCTCTCCATCTCCATCCAAACGTAACTGAACCCTAGCCTGGCCCTCGCTGAGGAAACAATAATTCTCTCCTGTTTCAACAGCCCAAGATAACTGAGAATAAAATAATGAAGTTAGTTGTTTTTCTGGAATAACTAGAAGGGGCTGAGATCAGGCCTAAGGACAGTGGGAATATTTTCTTCAGGTCTGTGAAACCAGTGAAGACAAGCCTTACATGATTTTGATTATCCTTCATGTTCGCTGGAACTTTTTTGGTTTGGCAGGCAAAATGTAAAAGCGCTTTTGGTTCACCCTTCTCATAGGGTTAGCAAAACATTTAGCCCTTGATTAAAGTGGACAAACTAATCTCACTTTAGGCCGGGACATTTTAAGCACTGCTGCACCGTGTGCATTTAAAACAGGCAGTGTTAATTTTATTCCCTGTTCTTTGCTTACTTTAATCCTGCTACAAATCAAATCCATACCTAAATATTTCTTGCAGCACTTGCAAAATGATGGCAAATTATCAGGCCTTCAAGTCAGAATGGAGGATTTGCTTTAATCATGAACTGCATCTGGAAATAACAGTATTCAAGTGCAATAGTCAGGCTTTTAAGCCACCCCACCCTTTTTCATCCTAGGCAGTCTTTGTCTATTCATGATTACTTGTCATTTGTCATTCATTATATGTATTTACCCCGGTAATAGCTTTTAGAAAATACAGCGGCTCAATTTTAGTGCCTCAATTTCTAGAGCCAAAGTAAAGCAACACTAAACAGGGAGTCTGTAAAAGTGCTCTCGTCTAAAGACGGAGAACAAAAAGATGACACGAAGGCTGGTATATGGTTCCCCTTGATTTGAGCCAGCTGTGAACCCATGTGCCGTCTGAGGTCTGGCTAAGGTTTTGTCCCCTGCTTAAATGTACTTTGTCACCACATACACATGCAGACATGCACACACACCATTACTTGGTAATCTGGCAGTAAATATACATTTAAATGCCTTTGTTTACATTTAAAAATGGAATCTACCATTTGTGTTCAATCAGTGGATGAATGCAGTACGCTGTTTAGACCCCTTTTAATGTAAAGATAAAAGGCCAGGTGTTGCCTTGTTTTTATCCACCCAGGCCACCGTACTGAAGTTTAAAGAGGCCTATGTGCTTCTTGGTTTTAATGTGTAGAAATAATAGACCCAAGCTCAGATTTCCTTGTCATAAATATTTCTAAGGTACAAACTGCAGCAGGCTAGTGTTTTGTCTTTGTTACTAACTATATTCTTAACCAGGCACTATATTTTGGTTGCCTGTTTCTACAGTAGCAATAGCAGGGCTATTTGTCACAGTTGGCTATATTTCAGTAACGACAAGAGTTAAAAGTCCATTTATATGTTCATGTTTTGCATTGTTTTGTTTCAATTTGATTTGTTCTGTTTTGTTTTGTTTTGTTTTTGTTTTATTCTGCTTTGTATTGTTTTTGTTTTTTTGCTTTGCTTTGCTTTGCTTTGTTTTGCTTTTTTGTTTCATTTTGTTTTGCTTTGCTTTGCTTTACTTTGCTATGCTTTGTTTTGCTTTGTTTTGGTTTTTTGCTTTGTTTTGTTTTGTTTTGCTTTTTTGTTTCATTTTGTTTTGCTTTTTTGCTTTGCTTTGTTTTGTTTTGCTTTTTTGTTTCATTTTGTTTTGCTTTTTTGTTTCATTTTGTTTTGCTTTGCTTTGCTTTGTTTTGTTTTGCTTTTTGTTTCATTTTGTTTTGCTTTGCTTTGTTTCACTTTGCTTTGCTTTGTTTTGTTTTGCTTTGCTTTTTTGTTTCATTTTGTTTTGTTTTGTTTTTATCGTTTTGCTTTGCTTTGTTTCGCTTTTTAGTTTCATTTTGTTTTGGTTTGCTTTGCTTTGCTTTGCTTTATTCCTCTAGCAGTGATTTTGTATGTTGGTTTCAATTTAAAATTGTTAAAACTGTTGTAATTATTTTGTTAAATATTTTTTCTCTCCAAAATCAAACTTCAATATCAACATATTTTATCTAATAATAATAATAATAATAATAATAATATTAAAAAAGTCACATCTATAATTTATATAATTTGTTGATTTTATAATGTGTTGACTTTCATTAATTATTTTCTGTTTCATAATTGTTTTAATATTTATATTTAGCTGAAAAGCCTATGATGACATTGTGACACTATTTAAGGTTTAGGTCTACATCTATTTGCGGGTGAAAGCAATACTACTAGATGGGCACTTGGCAAGCTTTTGGTGCATTCCATTATTGTATAGTTTGAAAAGAATGAAATATAAACCAAGATCAAGCCTGTCTGGATCAAACTGTATCCATTAAATCAATTAAGCTGGAGTATTTTGACAGAGTTGTAAATCACTGCGGACAGACCCATTGAGATTGCCAGGGATGTGTCTCTCTGATATGACAGGGATTGTGTAAACAGACAGAAGAGCCGTCAAACAAGGGCCCCAAGCAGCATGTAAGGACCATTTTCTCTAAGGTAACTTAAAAAAGAATGACTTAACTGCTTGTTAAAAAGTCTGATATGTTTAAACATTAACTCATTACCTTTCCTTTAAATGTTCACAAGTAACATCTAAATCTACCTCTTGTAATTTCACAGCAGGATGGGAAGGTTTCAGGCACTCTCTCATGAAAAGTTGTGTCAAATACACCCGGCAGTGCTGTGGACTGCAGGGAAACTGGCCAAGAGAAGAGAAAAACAGTCGGTAAAGGGAGCCAATTTGAATGAGGTAAGTGACAGTTTGATGTTATGTGAAGGGACTCGACTAGCAGGTGCTTTGGAGGCTTTTTTAAACAGACATTTGAACTTTTGTGATTTGTAAAAATGTTTCCCAAGCCAAGAACAGCGGGGTAACAAGAGTCAAATAATTGACCAAACGAATTAGCGAAATTACTTTTCATGTTGCCTTACAATAAATCTCTCCACATATCATCACAAATCAATAGGCCAGACCACCGATCACAACTGACCCTTGCATAAGAATATTTCAGACCGCTGTCACTGAAATAGCCACAGTGGAGCAATTTCAAAGTCTGTGACTGTGCGATGTGGCCAAAGGACTGACCACAAAGTACTGCAGCAGATCCTACAAAACATTACCTGGCTTTTCCACTCGAGTGGTTTATAAGCTAAAACGGGCAATATCCCTCAGTTAACAAACAATTGTGTTGTGCTCGTCTTGATGTTTGGGTGATAAATACATGAGATGTGAACATTTGAAATAAGCAACAGAGTTTGTTTGGATTCCTTGCCGTAAAAAACCCAAGATAGCAATGGAAAAATGTTGTTGACGACCGGTAAGAGATGTAAATCAGCCAATATAAACATATTTAAACAGATAGCAAAGAATTCTTACTGAATATGAGTTGGTTTTATACATATGATAAGGAATTCGCTTCTATTTGTGTGTTTGACCTTTTGTGTGGAAAGTCATTTGAATGTTTTTCCAGGAAGGACAGTGACATTGCAATGTGTTCAAAGCATCTTAACTCTGTTTTCCTGCGGTTTACACAAAACCTTCGAGACAGTTGTGCAGATTCACGAGAGCTCGGCCCATGTCTCCATTACGTCTCTGACATGTTGGCTACATATGCTCCCCTGATAGATCATCCTAATCAGTGTTAGCATTGTGCAGACCGTAAACATTTCCAACGTAAGATTAATCTTTCAGCGTGTTTTGTATCTCGCTGTAGTTTGCTGGCGGCAACGTTAGACTGACGAATCTTTTCGGTTTTTCATAGTATCCTGTTTATGATGGTTCTGCTTTGAAATTAAAATTGGTGTGACAATCTATCTAAAAATCTATATTAAGTCTATATTATTTATTTATTTCTCCTGTCAGCAGAGGGCCTGGATTGCATTCCTCTGATTAAAGCTGTTTGTGTGCTGGTGAGGATTTTTGTGATATTAGTCCAACAACGAAGACTTTTATTACCCCAAATTGCTTCAGAGGGACTGTGTTTGCAACTGACTTACAGTAAATTTCTTAGGATAAATGTCTGCTAAATTATACATTTTAAATTTCCGCTTTACATTATTCTGCCAAATCAAAGATGTTGTACTGAAAGTACATTGCTCTGCACCCATTACCCTCCCTTCTAGCATGCATCAAGCTGACATGAAATAAACATTGTAAACATGACCTCACTGTGCGAAGTGTAGTGTGCGAACTGCCATTAAAGTCGTAATCCGAATCAGATACCGAATAGTAAACGAATGACCCCGCCCCGCCTCATTTTATGTCGTTTTAACATATTCGCCCACAAACAAATAAATACAACAGAATGACAGTTTTGAATTCGACAGGAAATAACTGTGGTCGCTCAGACATCATGAATCAACTACATGCTGAAAATGAGCTTACGGGTTTGCTTGGTCTTGTTTGCCTGATGGGTTCCACTCCACCCAGATACAAATGTTCTGGTTTCTCTGCAGATCCCAATAACATTTAGTCATTCTGGTTGTAAACATTTAATTAGGTGTTTACTAATGTGGACATATGTTTATTAGTTTATTAGTTTTATTAGTAGATACATTCATGGCTATTTTGTTAGGTACCTTGAGCTTTTCAGTGGTAACGTCAGTTTGTAGGCTAACTTGGAAAGCTAGTTTGTTCTTTTGGGAGTTTCTAATGGGCTTTAAGCATACCAGTTTTCAATTTATGAGTAAAATAAGGTATGTGGTTAACATTAGGCTACTTAAAGAGATTGTAATCAACTACACCTATTCATACAGCAAATGTGAGTTTTAAAAATGTAAATGCTAACGAGTTGCTACACAAGGTCTTTAGCTACCACAAGGATGCGTTTACGCACTTGACTTTGAAAGAAAGTAATACTTTTATTGAGCGAGGATGCACTTATT
>CM040911.1:27367940-27552940 GCA_023029165.1 Gobiocypris rarus | reverse complement strand
AGTGCGATAACGCAGATACTGAGCTACTGTTTCACCTCTCTCTTTGATTTTAGAGGCTATTAGATTATAACGCTCGCCCAACACCATCCGTTCGTTAAACACCACATGTTCGCACTCTTGGTTTTGGGAGCTATCCATAAGATTAGTGAGTCACATCTCAAGTTAATTCATGTTTCAGTTTGTTCAGGTGAAGCCATGAGCTTGAAAATGAACCGTGTTCCTCACGCAAATAAGCAGACTGCATTAGGTCATATATATTATAATGGTGTTTAAATAAGAACAACATGTTCAATTCAACAGCCACAATGAAACATTGAGAATCTAATAAATCAAAGATAAAACTAGAAGGCGACTGTGCTAGACAGGAAGTGTAGTTGATTCTGGAGCAAGCCGAGCTGAGGAAAGGTTTAGAGCTTGAACCATTTTTTATTAGTTTCTAGACTAAGCGAAATTGATAAAGTTTGCTAAGAAAATAGCTGCAGAATTGATGTCCGACCCTCAAACAGAGCGAAATCAGATCGAATGCTGAAGGGCTTTCAAGACATTCCAGGGATTATGTCACCAGACTTTCGTCCCAATGGACGATCGGTTAATTTCTCAGCTCCGTCCCTGACCTCGGACTGTCTCGGGTGAGCTGAGATCCATTCGGATGTTGGGAAAAAAAAGCGGGGTCATTGCGCAGTCACACACTCACTACTTTACATCACTCTTGATCTCATCCTTTTGGCTCAGGAAAGGATTCTCTGATGATCAGACAGTTCCAGTACCTCTGCTTTGGTGTAGTTAAACCCATACTTACAGGTCTCTGGTGGAGCTCTAAAAGCATAAGCAGTTGCAGCATCTGGTCTCCAGAGTGGTGTACAGAGCGGACAGCAGAGATTGCATGCCAGAGTGCTCTTGCCCCTCATCTGCATTTCTCATTAGGTTCTGAAGGGAGGTGTGTCTGCACACATGTCTTATAAAGCCATGTAGGGTCAGTGTGTGACCTTCATGTGTTTACTGAAAAAATGTAGGTTCGTAACCCAAATGAACTATTGCCTTTTGTGCCCCGCTGCTGGTTGTTTTAAGGGGACTGCCACTGTAATAAGTGTACAGTTTATGACAACTGTAATATGATAGTGAACACCTGTAGCTGGGTTATACATGTTTGTTGCCCTTAGAATGTCTAATAATTATGGTTTTGCGAGTATGTTTTTTTATATTATTATAATCAACTATATAATGTATATTTAATGTTTATTAATTTTTTTATTCATACCATGATCTGTCTAAATACTCAATTCTGATTGTCTGGAAGTGATTGACTGGTTGCTGTGCATTAAAATGGTTTAATCCACAGGTAGCTTCAGTCAGTTTAATAACCATATTAATGCGCTACATTAACTGAAACACAGTCACACACCAAACACAGAAATGGGAGATCATGCTGTGCACAAACAAACATTCAGGAGCACAGAAACTTATCAACGTTGCCCTGCAATTTTTATTAAAGTGATAGTTCACCCTAAAATGTAAATTAAAGGAATAGTTCAACCAAAAGTAACAATTCTGCCATAATTTACTCACCCTCAAGTTGTTCCAAACCTGTATGAATTTCTTTCTTCTGCTGAACACAAAGGAATATATTTGGACAAATGTTTATAACTAAGCAGATATCGGCAGCCATCGACTACCATATTTGGGGGGAAAATTCTATTGAAGTCAATGGCTGAGATCTGCTTGGTTACAAACATTATTTCAAATATCTTCCTTTGTGTTCAGCAGAAGAAAGAAATTCATACAGGTTTGGGTAGTGTTGTCACGATACCAAAATTATGACTTCGATATGATACCAGACTAAAATACCTCGATACCGATACTTAATCGATACCACGGTCAAAAAAACACCCAGTAAAAGTAATTGAATATGACAACAGAACTTATTATTAATAGTATTTTTGTTGTTGTTGTTGTTATTGTTGTTTTTTTTAGCTAAAAACTCACTTGGCCAGCATGTTCCTGCCCTGGTTTTTGACCATTTCTTCTTATTGCAATCTTTGTTTTTTAAAATAAGCAAAAAATGCAAATTACAAACAATATGACAAAAACAGTGCTTTATTTTTCAGCTATAGGTCTATTTAACAGTATAGCAAGTCAAGAAAGAAATTAAATAATCCACAAAAAAACTCAATTCAGCTGGCAATTCAGTCAATAAATTAACTACAGTATACACTGATTAACAAATGAATATATTAAAATTGTTTAGCCAGTCATGGGGTGGTTTTCTATTTTTCATTGTTGTTTGATTAACATTAATCACAAAGAATATTAGATCCGGCTTAACACGGATCCAATTACCTCAACTGTACACGTCCACTAAAGACACCCCCGACTGTGTTTACCTGAATACTCGCTAGGATGTGCATTTTTTACATATCTTTGACCATTGAAACCCATAATCAGAAAGAACTGAATCGCGATCGCATGTTGTCTGAAAGACGTGTACTCGAGCTTCAGGTCAGAGTCCGGCAGAGTGAGGCGAGCACGTCCCGCGCTGCACTATATTTTCTCATGCGCGCATGTTTCTGTTGCTTTCTTTGTCATGCGCTGCGCGTGTATATTTAACTCTTCTTCTTCCAATGTTTAGTGAACGGTGGAGAGCTCTGCACACACGTCCTGACTCCTGCTGTCACTCATCGACACAAATAAATACAGCTCTTATTAACGCGCGGTCCTTCTTAAAGTACCGGTACTAATAAAATTCCATATCGTACTGTTTGTAATAGCAGGGTATCGCAATACTTTTCTGGTACCGGTATACCGTGCAACACTAGGTTTGGGACAACTTGAGGGTGAGTAAGTGATGACAGAATTTTTACTTTTGGGGGAACTATCCCTTTAAGTCAGTCAATTACTCTTCATTTTAAGTAATCATTTACTCACTTTGTTGTTGTTCTAATGACTTATTCCCTGTCTTTTTCTGACCACAAAAAAAGTCCAGCTTGCGCTCATCCATATAATGGCAGTGAAATGTGACCAAGTGTGTTCTGGGGTTATACAATAGGGTTTGGAGAAAAACAAATGGAAATTGAATGTATTATTTAACGAAATTCCTGACCTTGGCCGTTGGACTTCTCTTCATGGATACGCGATATGATATGCGCGTTTGTGAGACTCTTAATAGCGCCGCAGTTCACTCCGTCTCGTCCAGAAAAAGCACAAGAAGTTGTGAGAAATCAAGACTAATAAATATGTACATGATGAAAAACAAGTATCTGTGTACTTTCTTAACTGAGCTAAAGAAATATCTTCAGACCGGAACTCCATTTGTCTGATGAAAGTTGTCAGAATGACAGTTGACTGATGTGAACGGCATAGCTTCTTATGACAATCACAACCAATCACAACCAATATATTCACCTCAGAGAAGAAGGTACATGTATTTCCTGTTGCTTTTTTGATGATCTTGATTTCTCACAACTGTGCTTTTTCTGGTCAGGATTTTCACTAAATAATACATTACATTTTTGTTTTTGTTTTCTCCAAACCTTATCGTATACATCCAGAACAACTGGAATAAACGGCAAGTGTCGCATGGGATCATTCTGTGATAATTTAGCATATTTAAAAAAAAAAAAAGCTTAATGCCGGCTGCCATTATATGAATGAGTGTGAGTATATATATATATATATATATATATATATATATATATATATATATATATATATATATATATATATATTTTTTAATTCTCTTCTTGTGGTCCTTCAATGAAAGAACGGCATACGATGAGTTGACTTAATTTTCATTTTAGGATGAACTATGCGTTTAATAAAATAGCTTTGCTAATAATTAAATCGCTACATTATGTGAAGCAAGAATCAAGTTTATTACGCTCATTATCTAGGGCAATCTCAAAAAAATACATGGCTGGGTCATGTTTTTGTATTGATGCGGGAGTCAAATAAGCAGAATTACAAAAATGCACAACCCAACTTCTTATAGGCCATTTCTTATTCATTATTATGACTTCTTATGATTGTCTGAATAATTCCTAATGATTTTTTTGAATGCTTTTTTTTCTTGTTGAAAATTCTCTTTCACACTAAAATATATCAGGTTTCAAAAGTAAAAGGGTTTGTGAATGTTGTTTTGTGTTGACTTGTGTGGAATTCTGCAGATTTGCACCCAAAATTAGTGCAGAAGATCTAAACAATTTATTTTGTAGCTACCTTTCCGAGAGACAGATACTTGGCCTAAGATAGTTCATAAACATAAAATGGATAACTGTCAAAGTAGCATTTGTAATAAGCGTAACTTGAATCTCCTGAGGGACAGAGGAAGACAAAATATTGCGGCTATGGCTTGTACGTCTCAACCTGATATGAATTTGTTTGACTGCGGGTTCAACAACTCAAATATATATGGTTCCCCATATGGCAACAGGCATACCGGACACAATACCTCTCTTTGAAATGATCCGCAAATGGGATGGTACAGTCTGTGTTCAGTTAAAACTACACACAGTGAATTTCATAAACTCTGTACTGAACTCATCCGCTTGCTGCAGCCAGATGTTTCCAATTTCGCACCGTAACCAAAGCTGTATCAGCTGGTGTCATGTTCAAAGGACCCAGCAGCACGTGTGGTTCTTTGTTTTCTTCAGCACGCAGACCTCTTCCACAAACATTTCCACAAACACACTCAGCAGGTTGGAGGGTGTGGGAAAAAGATGGTCCCCTGAAGCCAGAACATCATAAATGCTGGCCAAACCACGGCTGATAGGGCCTTGTTTTTTCCCCCATGGCACAAATGTATCTGATGTAGATTAGAAGTGCACGTATCTGAGGCCTGCAGGTGGTTTTCTTCTTTCCCACCAGCTCCTGTGGAGCACATCTACCATGGCTTATGTTGGACTACTGTACTGAGAATGTAGGTTCAATAGTATGGTTATGTAATGTAGATTATAAGTATGGATGATAATTGTGAAATTTTATGATTGTTTGATTCACCTTAAAGGATTAGTTCACCTAAAAAGTTAAATTTCCTGATAATTTACTCACCCCAATGCCATCCAAGATGTCACCCCAATGCCATCCAAGATTTTCCAGTGGAAAAGAAATTAAGTTTTTTGAGGAGAACATTTCAGGATTTTTCTTCACACAATGGACTTCAATTGCAACCAATATGCTGAACGTCCACATCAATGCGGTTTCAAAGGGCTTTGAAATGGTACTGCACGACCCCAGCTGAGGAATAGGGTCTTATCTAGCGAAACCATCGACCACATTGATGTGGACGTTCAGAATATTGGTTGCAATTGAAGTCCATTGTGTGAAGGAAAATCCTGAAATTTTCTCCTCATAAAACTTAATTTCTTTTCCACTGGAAAGACATGGACATCTTGGATGGCATTGGGGTGAGTCAATTATCAGGAAATTTTCCTTTTTAGTTGAACTAATCCTTATTCTGATTCCTTAACGGGTTCCTATACGATTCTTATAGTTTTTGTAAGGAATAAAAGTTGTGTTTAAACAGACTTTTTAGTGACTTTACTAATTTGTTCAGGAATTAACTACATGTTTTTGTCTTCAACAAAGATTTATTCATTTTTTAATCAGACTACCCAGATTGCGCTATATGTATTTGATTCACTAAGTCAACTAAGAGTCATTAGTTCGGGAGTCGGTTCCAGTATTATTATTATTTTATAAGGACCCGGTTCTGAAAAAGACTCGGTTCTTGGTTCCTAACCTTAGAATAGGCATAGTGTGTGCGTGGGTGGTGTTTGCAGATCTTTAAGATACTCCATTATTGTAGATAAGTGCTTCAACATGAGGCTTCTCTTGCCAAGTCTCACTGGATCTGAGTGATTTGCTCAAACACCCAGAAGTTGTACTGGAATTGATCACGGTTGGCCAGGTTGGTTGTTTTCTTTGATTTCTTTTGGTTATCTTGTAAAAGCAATACAATATTAGGAAAAATAATCCCAGTGTGACAGCATGTTTGCTTGAGATCAAATGATAGTCAACGTGAAGTTAATTTGGCCCAGCACTAAACATCCTTTAAAATGGAAATATTTGAGTTGCCCAATGTTGAGATTGATGGTGTTACTTTATGGCTGCTTAGGGTTTCTTTTTTTTAAGGTCTTTTTGGCTTTTCAGGGCCTTTTCTCACTCATCATTTACACTGAAGGGCCAATATATTGTCTTTACCTCATTCGCCCTCTCATTCTAACCGAAATGAACTTGAGAAAAAACATAATTCTTTAAAGCCGTGTTTGCAGTCATTACAGTCTTCCAGCTTGAGTGTTGTTTGAGGTGTTGTGAGTGACGTGGACTTCTTCCACTGGTTGGGAAAACGTTTTGGACATCGAGTGATAGATGATCAGCGTTGGTCTGGCCAGCTGTGGTTGTTTTCATCCCCAGCGTCTTGGCCAAAGTGGTTTCAGTGTTTAACAGAGCAGCTTCTTTGGGATTGTTTAACTCCAGTTTTCTGCTCTGTCAGATCTTTGGAACCGTTGTCTGGAATGAAAGTTCTGGCTAATGGAGGAAGGCTGCAACACTTGCTCAGACATATTAGTGGTCTACATACCCACAAATCTGCTATCTTCTTTTCTTTGCAATGGAAGATTTTAAAAAAAGTACAAAACTTCCCTGAGGTGCTTGAAATCAGCAGGTGTGAACAGCTTGGAGACCATTATTAAGTGTTATTGAGGGCATTCTTTGAATTAAATTGGGCAGGCTTGTTTTCACTTCATCTGTGTCAGATTTTGTCAAGTGATAGACTGTGCCTTGCACACAAAATGTTTGCTTTTTTCTTCAAATGGACCATTTTCTTTAATTAAACCACAAGCCCTTTCTCATATTAAGTGGTCTGGTTTAAACACATGACCCAGAGCGCTGGAAAGATGCCCAAAGATGGAAAGTCAGAAACAGTGATGTAACACCTCTAACATGCTATTATAAAATTAGCAAAATATTACATCCTGAATGATCTGTATGCACTCTACTATATAAATATGTTTTATGAATAATATAGTCAACCTTTATATTTAGATTGAATCCATGAGTATTTCTCTTCATGCCATGTAGTTTAATGGGACATTAAATGCAAGAATAAGAAACTTATCTTGGACAAAATAGCAGTTGTCTAGGTTCGTTTGCCGTGGTACATGTCCAGGCCTTTGGAGGTCTGCTCCAGCCGTTAGTAAAAGCGGCAGTGCCCGTTGAACACATCTGTGTAACTTTCGTTCAGCCTTTGACAATGTTTTGGACTCAATGTCTGGAGAACAAATCATAATATTTTTGTTCACAGTCAAATTTTTCATTGTAAAACCTCAGTGAATTCTTACAGCTTACAGTGTGTTTAAAATATAATCTGTTATTTATTCAAATTTGTTAAAAATAATGTTATGTATACCTATAGGGCTATATATAACAATACACACAAACAGCTGTTGGGTTTTCTTGTTTTATGGGGACATAGATATGACATAATGATTTATACCCTACAAACTCTATATTCTGTCTCCTAACCATGAATCTACCCATCATATTTTCAAAATGCATTGCTTGATAATACTTTTTCCTAAAAAAAGACAGGGATTTCAGAAATTGCCATCTTTGTGGGGGCATTTTCCCATGTCCCCATGACGTAGGGTTTACCAGGACCACACACACAGACTTATGGTTGTTATGTATTTAGAGGTTTGGTGCACATAATCTACGTTGGAGGTATTGTGTGTGTGTTTGTGTTTGTGTGTGTGTGTGTGTGTGCGCGCCTGTACTTTCTTAAACATATGAGTGTTCCTGCTTGTGTGTGTGTGTGTTTCTCAGTCCCTGTGATGCTGACAGACTGAAATTAGCTTTGGATTCCCATATGCACAGGGCAGGCTTCCAGCAGACCCCAATTACAATGCAGCAAAGCCAGAGAGGGTGCAGGGCAGACTGTGTGGAGCCCTCCTGGTCTGCTCCGTCGCTCAGGCACACACACACACACACACACACTGTCACTACCACAGACTTGACAGACTACCGCAATGAGGCGCACAGCACGCACTGATCTGACTCACACACACTGGCGTTTACACACACTTTTATATGGACACCTGCATCATCAGACTCATTCGCACACATTGTAGATTAACAACATGTGCAGCTGTGTGCAAGATTCAACACCACCAGTTATTCTGAAGTTAATCGAGTTAAACCTACACTCTCATTGAGACATACTTATCGACTTAAAACTAATACCCTGTGGGGTAGAAAGTGAAAAGAATCAGCATTAGAATTTTGCAGAGGGGAAAAATATAGCTTGAGTCCACCACCGGAGGGAGCCTCTCTGATTCCTACAGTATGACAGAGAAAAAGTATTTCCTGTGATTCTGTTTTTATTTACTTTATGAAAACATGTGGAATCCTGTGGTTGATAGTAAAGAATTTTATTGTGAAGACATTTTTTATTTTGCAGTGATTGAGAATGACATTATTATTTCCCTTGGCCTGAAATTGATTTTGTGGCTTTTTGTAGTAATGCAGATGGTGACAGGCTCATTTTAAAACCCATGCTCATGTTTTAAATTGGTCCTAATGCCTATATATATATATATATATATATATATATATATATATATATATATATATATATATATATATATATATATATATATATATATATATATATATATATATATATATATATATATATATACAGTCCCTGACAAAAGTCGTGTCGCTTACCTATTTTGTAGAAACACCTGCTATTAACCTGACTTTTAATTCATAAATTGGTGTTAGAAATAGCTCATATGAAGTTTCACTGAAAAAAGATTTATCATTTAATCAAGACAGAAAGGTCAAATTTTGGCAAGACAAAAGTTTTGTCACCTATACAGAAATTGAACAAATTTACTGCAAATACAAAAATATGTCAGCAAATTAAGTAGTGGTGCTGTGAGATCCAAATTTAATATATTGTATGACTTCCATGAGCTTGAAGGACTGCATCCATGCGGTTTGGAAACCTCTCTCTCTCTCTCTCTCTCTCTCTCTCTCTCTCTCTCTCTCTCTCTCTCTCTCTATATATATATATATATATATATATATATATATATATATATATATACTAGCTTGAATGCAGATTTTGGAATCGCGAGTGCATGAAGTCCATGTGTGTGTGCTTAAATCTAAAAAGCACTGGTAACCTCCGTCTAGCTTGCTTTTGAAAATAAAGGGGGTCAATGTGATTTACAGTGTTGTTTCAAGACATTTTGTCAAAGGCAGAGGCAAATATGGGCTTCAGTTGTACCTTTGGATGTGAATAAAATTTTCCTGTAGTGCTTTTATTCCACAAAAGGGGCAAGAAAACCACTCAATTCATTATTCCTTGGATAATAAGCTCTCTCATAACTTTCGATCTTTCATCTCCTTTCTGCTTTGCAGATCCTTAATACTTGAATAGCTGGCCTGGATGAGTCAAGTTCCTCTAACAAGCATACATAAATATTTAAGCTGTGTCTTACAGAATGTTTATAATTCATTTGGACCCAGAAAAATAACCTAATCCAGGAATCATCTATAAAATATATTTTTTTCATAATTTCAGTAATAAGGTCATCATAGTTTACAGGTCCACCAGCTAAAATTTTATGGATGAGGCATTGCTAATTTAAAAAGGATCTGGAGGAACACTCAGAGGAGACCTTTGTGGTTTTAATATATTAGAATTGGCCCACCAGCGTTTTTCTAGCTTCATTTTGTGCATTAGCGTTGGCCTTAATAAATGACAGGGTTAAAACTGAGTTGGCTTTAAAGAGTCCTCTTGGCTCTCTTTTGCATCAACGTGGGTTGAAGTTGTATAGTTTTACTAAAAAAGGGGGGTCATGTTAGCCACAGTCTTTATTTTAAGCTCCTGTCCATCACTGCACCAATATTTTGCTGTAGGAGGACATTCCTTAAGTTTACACCCCAAAAGAAATGAGAGCTGCGGTATTGAGTATTTCAATAATCGAGGGTTTCAGGTTTGGATCTCTCTAACATGCATGCAAAAAATATGCCAAAATTGAAAAAAATAATCAATATAACAGGATGAAAATATTGACTCAATTCAAAGGATATGTTCATCAAAAGACACAAACTATAATTAAACCAACAAGACTTTGAATTTCTTTTAATTTTAGTACAGACTAGATAAGCTTCTTGCATAGGCAGTAGCAATAACTTCTTGACTTATTAGCTGACAGTAGATTTGCAGAAACAATGTGTGCACATGGTGTGCTGCTTCATTATTAAAAGAGAACCCATACAACATGTGGAAAGCCACTTAAGCATTCTTTTCATAACTGTAACCGAGCCTGCTTGTGCAATCCATCTTTTTGTAATGCATGCTTCTTTTTTGGGATAGTGTTGGACTGTTTTCTCTTAGTTCACTTATGCTTGTTTCTCTAACTAAAGTTCTTTTCCATTTGTCCTGTCAGGTTTTGTAAGAAGAATTTTCAATGAAGAGAGAAGGAAGGACAATTATGGATCCATTGCATCAAAACAGGACTTTGAAGTGGTGGATATTGGTGATCCTCTATGTGGCACTACACCTTATGACCATCCACTCATCCATGGTGCCAGGAACACTGCAGCTCCAACTAGATGAGGAACAGCCGGCAGGAACTGTAGTAGGTGACATCAGTGCTGGCCTCCCACCTGACATGACTGCAACCCACTACTTCATCTCAGATCATCAGGGTACAGGTGTTGGCACCGATCTGGACATTGACGAGAGTACAGGGATCATTAAAACCGCAAGGGTCTTGGACCGAGAAGTACGGGATCGCTACAGCTTCATAGCAGTCACCATGACCGGTATTACAGTAGAAGTCACCATCTTAGTCAATGACATCAATGATCACGCACCAGTGTTCCCCAGAAAAAGAGCCACGTTTAAAATCCCAGAACAGACCACGATAGGCACCAAGTTTCCTCTTGAGCCGGCTGTGGATGCCGATGAGGACCAGCTCACTACGCAAGGTTACATCATAACGGATGGAAATGTAGGACAAGCTTTTCTTCTTGAAACCAAACGTGGATCCAACAAAGTCCTCTACCTGGATTTGGTGGTCAATGCAGTTTTGGACAGAGAGACAAGATCTTCGTATACTCTACTCTTGGAAGCATTTGATGGTGGTTCACCTAAGAGGACAGGACAGATGATTCTGGACGTGACTGTGCAGGACATCAACGACAATGCACCAGTCTTCAACCAGAGTCGCTACCATGCTATGATCTCTGAGAACCTTCAACCTGGGAACAATATACTACAGGTGTTTGCTTCAGATTCCGATGAAGGGGACAATGGTTTGGTTCTCTATGACATCAACAGAAGACAGAGTGATCCTGATCACTACTTTGTCATTGACTCGCGAACTGGAGTTATCACTCTGAACAAGCCTTTGGATTATGAGATGAGAAGAGTCCATGAGCTTGTGGTACAGGCTCGGGACAATGCCAGTCAACCAGAGATCACTAATGCCTTTGTGACCATCCAGGTGCGAGACTACAACGACAACCAGCCCACCATGACCATCATCTTCCTCAGTGAGGATGGTTCTCCACGCATCTCTGAAGGAGCGCAACCTGGCCAGTATGTGGCTAGGATTTCAGTCACAGACCCTGATTATGGAGAATATGCCAATGTGAATGTATCTTTGGAGGGGGGCGATGGAAAGTTTGCTTTGACCACCAAAGACAGCATCATTTATCTCATCTGCATAGATCAGATACTTGATCGTGAGGAACAAGACCACTATGAACTCAGAGTCATGGCCACAGATTCTGGCACCCCTCCGTTACGGGCAGAATCTTCATTTACCATTCAGGTCACAGATGTTAATGACAACCCACCTTTGTTTGACCAGCAGGAATACACCCAGGTTATTCCAGAGGTGGCCTTTCCGGGAAGTTTTGTTGTACAGGTGACAGCACGGGACAAAGACCAGGGACCCAATGGGGATATTCAGTACAGCATCCTACTGACTGAAGGAACTCATTCAGATTGGTTCAGTGTTGATACAGTTACTGGTATTGTCACCACCCTGACGCAGCTAGATTTTGAAACGGACCCTATACCGAGTGTAACTGTTGTTGCCACCGACAGGGGTCGACCGCCACTGTCTACTACAGCTGTGGTCAAAGTGATCCTACAGGATATTAATGATAACGAACCTGTGTTTGGCAGCAAGTTCTACAATGCATCCATCAAGGAGAACGCCGCAGCAGGGACCTGTTTCATGGAGGTAGGACTATAATTTCTTTGTCTTAAATGCTTAATTTGTATTATACTGATTAATATGCAAAATTGTAGGGCTTTTAAAGCATGAACTGCGTGAAAACCCCAATGGGGAATGACTTGTGTATATTTAAGATATATTGTTAGAGTGCGCTTTTAAAGTGTGTAAACTGAGTAAATGGAAACAGTCATTTTAGGAAATTGACTTGGAAACCAGCATGATGAATTGTAAGATATTGAGGAGCGAGCTTAAGTAAGCTTTGTTTTGGTTGGACTACTTTAGTAGGGAGTTACTCTCCTCAGGCTGTGGGGGATTGTTTTTTACTAGCTTTTCTTACTTACACTTCTCAATGGTTTTCACTGTAGTGCATAAGGTGGGTTAGATAAGTTCACATTTAAAGACAAAGCACTCCTGGTTCTGGTATTTACAAATTACCGGTTTTAGATTCACAACCTTTCTTTTCATGTTAGAAAATAACATCGGAAAAAGTGTTAGGGGTCAGTTGAGGTTTGGACTTTGGTCTCACCTGGCCTAGAATTCTTAGTCCCTGTTGTCTGCTGACTATTAAAGCCACATTCTGCGTTTTATCAATGCCTGTACAGGGACTTCAAAGTGTTTTTCTAATAAGTTTCTCCACAGGCAAATTCAAAACTCACAATACATTTCCTAGTAAATCAAAATGTGTAATTTCACATGGTCACATATCAAGTGAAGGCACATTAATGCTTTCTCTGTGGTGGATTTGTGCTGGCGGGGGTTGAGACACACTCCAGCGAGCTGACAGAGGGCCCAGCAGACGGGAACTTGGCCCTGGGGTTTCTCCGGAGAGAGGGAGGATCGTGCCTGGGAGAGATTTTGGGACTGACTGACTGCTTTCTGCTACATAGTGGGAATAGGAGCTGCATAGGGTCAAGTGGGAGGTCTGGGAGTAAAATTAGAAGTTTAAAGTGGTATTACTTAAGTTCGGAATTAGGAATCGGATCAGCAACGCTCAGGTCTACAAATCAAGTGCAAATCAAATTTGATTGTGGCTCCTGTCTTGCTGTCAGTTTCCATACTCATTCATTGAGTGCTAATGTTTCACAGACAGTTGCCAAAAGAGTTTTCAACACAAGAACAATATAAGGAGTTACTAAGTCTATCCTTACGACCATCAAAGCAAACTTGCCAAGGACGAGGTCCAAACCAACTGTCTCTCAGGCTGTGGCACAAACGACTGCTGTAGATGGGAGCTGGCATGCCACTCAAGAGCAGTTGGGAGTTTGATGATGCACAGACTGCAGAAATCACTGCCAAATCCACATCCAAGCATCACAGCACGGCACTTGATGAGTTGCTTTTTTCCCTTCATCAGAGATCCCTGTGCGCAGAGTTCCCACCGCCTCCCTTTTTCTGAATCAAAGCTTCTGTCCAAATGCCATTACAATGGGTCTATTGTGATCATTCATTTAACATCTGAACCGGGCTTGATTTCATTTTTTTCCAGTGTATCCCTGAGCAGAGCATGATTAGTTTTAATGTGTACTGGCACTGGTGGTTTACAACATTTAAAGTTTTTGTCACTCTGCATGTGCGTCACTGACGTTAGGCTGAGGAATAATTAAATTGTTTTTATCTCTCTTTTGGTGGAACTTTCACTCTTTGTAGTGTGAAAACTCTAACAACTCTCTACAGTTTTGTTTTAACCGCAAAGATAACACGCAAAAGACTGGTGGCATTGGAATCAAGGGTGTCTAAAATTATAAGACATGCTACTAAATTTTTAAAATGACCATAACCCTGCTTTCAATTATTACTCTATTATTTATAAGGCATAAAACTACATGATAATCAATGCTGGGTTGGGTTTGATTTTTAATTTGTCTTCTCAAATTACTTTTCATTAGTTTTCATGATATCATTGTTAGTTTTAAAGTTTCGTTTTTATTTTAGTTTCAGAATTTTAGGTCTGCCAAAGTTAATGCGCTAACTGGTATCATTCAAAAATTACATTTTACATTTCTCAGCACTTTCTAGTGTTATTTGTATACTAGTAGTATGTTCATGTTTAATTGAGGCAAGTTGTAAATATTTATAATAAATCAAAAACTCAAATTATTTTTGTTGCAATATTTTTATTGCTTTTAAAATTATTAATTTTTTTAGCCTATATCATGTATTGTCTTACGTTTTGTACTGTAATAATTACTACAAAGTTGACAAGCTTTTGTAAACTTTTCTCAACAGTTATTTAATCTATCAAGGTAATTTATTTAGTACCTATCAATCCCAGCTAGTATCATTCCAAATCCAAAATCTTGGTATCGATCCATCCCTACATGCTACTGTGTGATATTGTGAACCCTCTCACTGTTTGGAAAGTTTGGCTCTGTTATGGAGGACCCAGATGAAAGGCTTCTCTTTAGTACATGCGCAAGAATGGCTTGAACTCAGCTGCTGTTTTGTCTCTTCTGCAAGGACACTTCACTTTTTTTTTTTGGCTACTATTCATAACACACTCCAACTGCGGTCTTGGACATGTTCACCACCGGGATGACGGGCGTTTTTCACTGTGTGAGGCAGCTGCATAATTGGTACATCTAGTCGAGTCTCCCTTTTCTTAGAGATTTGAATTGAGAGAGCTGTGAAAAAGATGGAGTGTGGTTGCTCCACAGGTCTCCACAGCACAATAAGGCAGGAAAGGCCTTTGTCCCATTCAGATTCATTGAGAGCCATGAACAATCATCTGTTAGCATAGTCTTGTTAGCGCTGCATTCTATTTCTAAAGCCTTTTTTCTCTTTTTCCACTGAAACACTCATCTTTGTGCTTGTTTGTTCTATTTTTCTGTGATTTACAATGTGCTCCAGCAAACAGTACTTTTCTCATGCACGGCTGTGAGATATATTGAATATTTACAAAATTTTATCAGTGATGTTGCTGGTGTTTTAAAATTAAGCAATATTGCGAACATTGCATATGCTGGTCATTACGTTTCTTTACTTGGATTAGTTTCACAATTCTTTTTCTCATGATTTGAAAGTATGAGAGGCATATTTAATAAGTCTCAGATTTAAACTTTAGTTGCAAAAACAATGTTAGAATTGGTAAGTTTCAGAGAATAGATTAAGCAAATCAGTGACTCAACTCTGTGAATTGGATCAAAGCATTAGTTAATCAATTTCAGTGAATCGATTCCAAAATCTGGTTCCAACTTTTATTTGATTTACTGCCTATTGTGTTGGTCTCCCTTTTGCTGCCAAAACAGCCCTGACCCTTCAAGGCATGGACTCCACTAGACCCCTGAAGGTGTGCTGTGGTATCTGGCACCAAGATGTTAGCAGCAGATCCTTTAAGCCCTGTAAGTTTGCGAGGTTGGGCCTCCATAGATCTGACTAATTTGTTCAGAACGTCCCACAGATGCTTGATTGGATTGTGATCTGGGGAACTTGGAGGACAAGTCAACACTTCAAACTCGTTGCGGCAGGGCGCATTATCCTGCTGAAAGAGGCCACAGCCACCAGGGAATTCCGTTTCCATGAAAAGGTGTACATGTCACATAGTAACATCCACATGGATGGCAGGACCCAAGGTTTCCCAGCAGAACATTGCCAAAAGCATCACACTACCTCTGCCGGCTTGCCTTCTTCCCTTAGTGTATCCTGGTGCCATGTGTTCCCCAGGTAACCAACGCACATACACCGACCATCCAAATGATGTAAAAGAAAGCGTTATTCATCAGACCAGGCCACCTTCTTCCATTGCTCTGTGGTCCAGTTCTAGAGCTCACATGCCCACTGTTGCCGCTTTTGGTGGTGGACATTGGTCAGCATGGGCACCCTGACTGGTCTGCTGCTATGCAGCTCCATACGCAACTAGGCATGTGCCGGTATCAATTTTTCAAGTTGCGATTAATTGCTGAAGCTTTTATCACGGTATACGGTATTATCACGATATTGAAATAAGTTGCAAAAAAAGTGTTGTCATAGTATAACAGGTTTAAGAACTCTTTTTGTAATAACAAAAATAACTCTGAATGTTTAAATACAATAATACAATGCACCAAAAATATATAAAAGTTAAATTTTAAGTGCAAAAGAATTTGGCTATAAAGAACAACAGGTAACACGTTACAATAAGGTCTCATTATTTAATGCATTAACTAAGATTGAGCAATAGCTACATTTGTTATAGAAAGTGTTTTTAAAGTTAGATAAGAAATACAACTGTTTGATAATAATGAATTAACATGTTAACTAATGAAGCCGTATGTCTCAAAGTTTTACTGAACAATAACAAATAATCAGAAAATGTCTAATCATTAGGGCGTGCTGTAGTCCAAATTTAAAATATAAAAATGTTTAAGTTTGAAAATAAATAGCCTGTTAAGTCTTTAAGTATTAAGTATTTGGTGCTGTGATGAACAACATTGAAATTACTAAAAATGAATAGGCTGTTTGGAGCATTTGAAAAACTTCACTAGCAATTGCTTTGTTTGCAGGGTTTCGGGTAACCGCTGCATTCTGCAGTTCCATCAGCGCCTCTGCTGTCAGAGAGTGAACTGCACTTCATTCAGCGTGTGCGTCTCCTTCACTCGTTCAGCCACGTGCTTCTCATGCACGTTGGGCTTGTTTACATCTGAGCGTGTCCCTTTGACACAGCGGTGTTGAGAATTTTATACGGTTGATGGGCAAAGTATTCTTTAATGCATATTTGTTAATAAATTATTATTTACGGTATTTCGAAGTGCCCACGATAACAAAATCGTGCATATTAATTATCGTGATATATCGCATTACCGAATATCGGCAGATGTCTATACGCAACAAACTGCGATGCACTTTGTATTCTGACACCTTTCTATCAACATTAACTTGAGCAGTTTGCACTACAGTAGCTCGTCTGTTTGATCGGACCACATGGGCCAGCCTTCGCTCCCCCCATGCATCAGTGAGCCTTGGCCCTGCCCATGACCCTGTCACCGGTTCACCACTGGATCACTTTTGATAGATACTGACCACTGCAGACTGGGAACACCCCACAAGAGCTGCAGTTTTGGAGATGCTCTGACCCAGTTGTCTAGCCATCACAATTTATCCCTAGTCAATCTCGCTCAAATCCTTATGCTTGCTGATTTTTCCTGCTTCTAACACATCAACTTTGGGGATAAAATGTTCACTTGCTGCCTAGTATGTCCCACCCACTAACAGATGCCGTGATGAAGAGATAATCAGTGTTATTCACCTCACCAGTCATAATGTTATGCCTGATCGCAGTGCATACTGTATATATGTATACATGATAAATAATTATTGAATTTTCCTTATTGTGTTCAATCAGTATAAAAACCCTTTCATGTCTAAAAGAGGCAAAAAAAATATTGATTAGATTTTTTTGATCTCCCAGTCTTAGTCCTCTAAGCAGGTAAAACTAGCGCCAATAATTCTATTTAACAGCAAAAGTTAACTTGGCTAACTTTTAGGGATGTTGTTCCTTCCTCATGGGGAGCTGTGTGCCTCCACAGCTCCTTATCTGATCTGACTTCACAGCTCATTAGTAGGGTGTCAGAACAACCTCACCACCCCAAAACTTCTTAGAGAGATCTGTCAACACTGAAGGCTATTTAAGAACTCGAGAGGAGTCCGAATATTTGAGCCAAACCAAAATATTTTGCCATTTGCCAGTTTCAGAGCTCTGAGTACAACTTGTGCGTCTATCAGTTTTCCCTTTAGCCTCAAAGACGTTTCCTGTCTCAGTCGTGTCTTGGCAACTCTCTGCTGGAAGTGAACTCCAAGTCCTGTAATGTCCTTGAAAAGACATCACTGATATGGTTCCATTTATCTTCCACAGTCTTTGATTGCCCCCGTGCTATAAAAAATACACTCGCAGGGCTTTCTTTGGTCAAGGCCAGCAAACATCTCTCTGCTTTATTGCCAGGTTTTTCCAAGGTGTATTCGTGTTCGGGACAGTTTGGGGCATATTACTCATATCACAGCGTCAGACAAGTGCACTCCAGCTGTGCCCATCAGTCATCCATTTCTTGTCTGATATACGCATTTGAGCAAATATGATCTAAAGTTGTTAAATGCTATGAACATTTTCAGAAAATATATTTTTATAAATGTATATATCTGTTTTGTTGTATTGCATCAAGATTTAAGCTTGGAGCAAATTTACATTGATGTCACATGCTATGCTTTTACTCACTGGCTCAGTTTTTCTTCTTTGAATGCTAGACTCAAAACATCAACAAGCGAAGCTCAGCAGGCCTTTGCATGGACCTGGTTCCTGGTCTGAGGAGGAGTGGATGTCTGCATGCCTCATTAAGCTGCATACACACTACCATATGGCATTTTTCTCTTGATCAAATGTCCAGTTTTTTTGTTTCAGAATATGCTGCTTTCTTTTCTCTAGTCTCCAAAAGCCATTCTCCACTTTTCCAATGACTTGGTCACACTGCTTTAGTGCACACAAAAGGCGATCATTTCTCCAGTCTGGTTTGATGCCAGACAACTTTGCATAGTGTTTGCTCTTTTTCACAATGGCCTCGAAAAAGAGAATCATAGCAACCATTTTTAATTTTATTTTATATATAACATTTCTTTGAATTCTGAAGCAGAAACTGTTAAGAAAATTCCTGGGGATCTCAACATAACTGGTTATGGAAGTTGACTATTTATAGAGTAGTTTTGATAAGGATAAAGAGATTAATATTGAATTGATGCATTTGAATGCCATTTATTTGCTTAAATATTATAGTGATGGATCACAATAGTGAACTAGTTGAGAAACACCAGTTTATTTTTCCTGAAATTTGTTTTATTTTTATTTTTTAATCTGTTTTGCTTTTTGTATTTCATGCTTTTTTGTTTTTTGCACATAGCTAAAATTCTGTTACAACAAGGAACAATTTAAACAATTACAAGTAGCCTACAAATATGCAAGTTTGCTTTTTCATAAACAGACAAAAATCGCCCATCGATCAGTTCCAAGTACTCTTCATGTTGTTGAATATTGCTTTACTAATATTATCTTTTAAGCTCTCTGTTTAGTTGTTTGCAGTTGTTTATAGCCAAACCTTGTAATCAGTGTAACCAACTAAGCAAATACAAGAAGAGGGAAAGCCAGTCAGACAGTCTCGGTGGTATACTTCTGTCCTCTCCCCTGCAGGAGCTCTATCACTCTGGGCCAAGCCTCCGCTGTTTTTAGTTCTCGTCCACGCTTCTTTTTCCTGCCGCTAACTGCCGTGCCCCTGCTACCCCGGCTCTGTGGTTTAGCACAGTATTTACACAGAGCAGCCAAATTGCAGGAAACGAGATGTACTACTTAATGTGTTTGCAAATATAATACTTCCTCGAGCACTTTGTTTGAGGCCAAGCGGGCGCACTGAAGCGAATATAAACATGGACGCACATCTGGACATTTTGTGGGTGTCCAGGTCAGAGTTGCTCCACTTGAGGCAAATGCCTATGTTTTTATAGCACGCAGAGCCCATCAATTCAAATCCAATGCATCTGTCCAACTGTAGCAGGGGGGAAATGTGTGACTTAGGGTGTGAAGGAAAGTGCTCACAGTGCATTGCTTTGCAGTGACAAATTGAGGATGTGTGTGTGGTAAGACAACAGCAAGAAAGAGGGAGAAGAAAGACTTGTGGACTATGTGGTGGTTTTGGTATTAGTGATTTTTGAGTAGTAACATGAGGTGAGTTAATGTTCTTTCATGGTTTTGTGGTTTGTTCTGTGTTTTCATTATATCTGTTTGGTAGTCACTAGTCAGACTTTGGGCCTTAGTCAGGGTAGATTTAGTTTGACACAAATGAAAATGAGGCTGTGAGGGATAGGAGTATCGTTTAAATCATTGTACTGTCTTATGGTTCTTTTTAATGTCTAGTTTTTACAAACCATGTTTTTAATCACCGGAAATAGAATGAAGATGAACATTTTCAATGTTTTTAAAATGGGTGGTACCCAATATTACAGTTAGGGATGCAGAATATATTGGTACCATATTGTTTAGTAGACAGTATTAGTGATTTTTCGTTTTTAATTTTCCAGTATCAGTTGATATTGTTTCATTGTTATATTTAATAATTTAAACAAAAAACATTAAATAATGTTACATTTAAATTATCTTGTTGCCATAAATTAACTCAAACAAAATCTTTAAAAGAGTTTAATTTAATATTTACCAAATCTCTAAATGAATATCTATTTGTATATGGTACAGTATTGTTCAAAATAATAGCAGTACAATGTGACTAACCAGAATAATCAAGGTTTTTTGTATATTTTTTATTGCTACGTGGCAAACAAGTTACCAGTAGGTTCAGTAGATTCTCAGAAAACAAACAAGACCCAGCATTCATGATATGCACGCTCTTAAGGCTGTGCAATTGGGGTATTAGTTGAAAGGGGTGTGTTCAAAAAAAATAGCAGTGTCTACCTTTGACTGTACAAACTCAAAACTATTTTGTACAAACATTTTTTTTTCTTCTGGGATTTAGCAATCCTGTCAATCACTAAACTAATATTTAGTTGTATGACCACAGTTTTTAAAACTGCTTGACATCTGTGTGGCATGGAGTCAACCAACTTGTGGCACCTCTCAGCTGTTATTCCACTCCATGATTCTTTAACAACATTCCACAATTCATTCACATTTCTTGGTTTTGCTTCAGAAACAGCATTTTTGATATCACCCCACAAGTTCTCAATTGGATTAAGGTCTGGAGATTGGGCTGGCCACTCCACAACATTAATTTTGTTGGTTTGGAACCAAGACTTTGCCCGTTTACTAGTGTGTTTTGGGTCATTGTCTTGTTGAAACAACCATTTCAAGGGCATGTCCTCTTCAGCATAGGGCAACATGACCTCTTCAAGTATTTTAACATATGCAAACTGATCCATGATCCCTGGTATGCGATAAAAAGGCCCAACACCATAGTAGGAGAAACATGCCCATATCCTGATGGTTGCACCTCCATGCTTCACTGTCTTCACTGTGAACTGAGGCTTGAATTCAGAGTTTGGGGGTCGTCTCACAAACTGCCTGTGGCCCTTGGACCCAAAAAGAACAATTTTACTCTCATCAGTCCACAAAATGTTCCTCCATTTCTCTTTAGGCCAGTTGAAGTTGTATGTGTTTTTTTTTTAAAGATCAAATTAAAAATCTATATTGTAATTATAAAAGTATTTTAATTACTCGTATCATGATTTAAGATTTTGGTTATCCCAACCTGTTCAGTAAACGTAAACATTTTGTATTTAATTTGGTTCTATCTAAATAGTTTTTGTTGTTTTTAATGGGGGCAAAACAAAATATTTTTTTAATTTTAAAAGCAATTGCAAACATATCGAGATATATATATCGAATATCGTAACAATTTGGACAATATCGAGATATATCTTTTTTTTGGATATCGCCCAGCCCTATTTAAAACCATTATTTTTATTGGTTATCAGCCATAACATGAAAATAATTATCATCCTGTCCGTATTGGGCAGAACTTTTACAGCCAATTTATATTTATATCCCTCATAAGCCCCGTTTACAACAATTTGTCCCAGGAACATTTTTCCCCCCAGAACTGTTGCTATCTGCGTTTCCATCGCCATCTAAAGAACAGCGAAGATTAGTCTGGTGACGTAGATCTGCGAGTTACTTTCCAGGTCCCGCTGGATTTCATCCTCCCCTCTAAGATTAATAAAGCCTGAACCTCATCCTCAGTCCATCGGTCCTATTTTTCAAACTCTATTGTTGATTCGAATATCAAACAACTCTTAATCCAAGTACCGAAACAGACTTTTAAAAATGGTGTTTGAAATAAAATGCTGCGAGGAGTCGACCAATCAAAAGGCTGCTGAACTTAAACAATCAACATGTTCAGCAACCAAGCCCCACCCCCAAAAGTTCTTGAAATTTCTCAGGAGCAGGGACTTTCTGAGGGGAAATTTTTACCCGAAACCTCATTTAGACCCTGGTCCCAGTGGGCGAAACACACAGAGTACCACCCCAAAGTCTCTTGTTCCTGGGGAAAGTTCCTGCGGTGGAAACGCGGCTATAGTATTGCCATTGCTGCCGTACTGTTATCGTCACATTTTTAAAATTGGTACCAAAGTCTGTACTTTTCACCAGTGCTTCCCAACCACGTCCTGGAGGACCCCCAACAGTGCACATTTTGCATGTCTCCTCAATCAAACACACCTGATTCAGGTCATCAGCTCATTAGTAGCTACTCCAAGACCTGATGTGGTTGTGTCAGACAAAGCACACATCCAAAATGTGCACTGTTGGGTGTCTTCCAGGAACGTGGTTGGGAACCACTGCTTTTGACAACATTCCCTAACAGCCTTGTTGACATTTGCATCAAGTTTAATATGCTGTCCACCCAGACTAAGGTCTACTGAGTACCACTAAACCTGATGCCAGTGTGCATTTGAGGTTGTTTTTCCTCTTATTTCTTGTTTTCTTTAAATTATTTTTCTTGAAGCCTGTGGCTGCTGAGGGACAGAACTTTACTAGGGTTTTGGGGGTCCAACTATCACATCTGGAATAGTGCTGTTTGGGTGGTGACTGTCCATCCTGCTTGCATTAGATGGTCTAGTGAGCAGGTGAGCAGGACCTCTAAAGATCACCGCCAAGTTTCTGTGAAAATAGTGATGAATGATAGACGGATGGAGTGAAGCCTCAAATCAGCAGCTGGAGTTGGCTGCAAACAGTTCCCCACCAATGTCTCTTCCTGTGTCAAATGTCTCTATTTATGCTCACAAACTTTTCTTTCTCACAGAAAAAATCTTTTTCTTAATCATATTTATATTCTCATATTTTTGTCTTGTTTTCCATCAAAAATATCCAAATGGCATTAAGTTAAACAATGTAAAGAGGAATTATTAATGATGGATGTAAACATTTTATGGAAGCATGTTTCCAGCTCAGAATAAAAATAAATAAATACATGAAATGGGTAGTTGTTTCTGATTATTGGGAGTTTTTTTTCTTAATTTATCCGTCCAAAAATACACAAAATTTCTCACAATTATCTGTTTTATTTTTTATTCTGAGGTGGAAATAGGCTTCCTTACATTTTAGGCACATCTTGTTTCAAGAGGCACTGTAATTTCATGGAAGTGCCCTCTCGTAATTCATCTTGTCTTTTTATATATATATATATCCGGCCTAAACATCATAACCGCTGAGCAAATTGTCTCCATATTCAGAGCGTCGCTGCTTTAAAGAATGCATCCCTTATGTCTGCCAGCAACCTCAGGCCCCTGATTAAACTCTGCCAGTTGCAATAATGAGAATGCAATAATGCGACCAAGCAGGCGGTGCTTGGGAACTGAACCGAAGTCAGACTGTCCTGTTTCTCATTCTGAATAGGATTACTTGGAGTTCAGTGACATGAGTAATTGTTAGTGTAAAGGTGAGAGAACATAATTTTGTTTGACTTTGCTTCATTTATGAGTTAAGGTTGGTGATGTTGAATAATGCTGAGAATAAAATGTTTGAAAATATGTTGCTTGCTTGGACGAAGCACATCTGTAAATCTCAGCTGCAATGAAAGAGGTTTAGAAGAGCAGATATACAAACAACAGAACGCTCAAGATCCTGCATCAGAACAGGAGGAAGGAGACGGGAAATATGACATTCAGTATTTTACACTTGATTTCTTTATGTATTTTAGAGGTTGTGCACTCACAGCTCGCATTGCTTTTTGATTATATTAATAATAATGTCTATCCGCTGCTCCAGAAACTGATGTTTCAACAGATGTTTCTGACATGAATTCATAAAGACCGCATATAATTGTGCTGTAAATCAGATGCGCATAGTTTCACAGTAAATCAGATGTGCTTCCATAAAAAAAATCATATAGTTGTATTATAAATCATCATTAAAAAATCTCTTAAGGGTCTCTTCCTAAGTGATTTGTATAATCGTAAGGTGTTAAAGTGGGAAGAGGCATCATAATCACTGCCCTAGATTCCTCACCAGATTGACTCAAATGCACCTGTGGGACTCAGTGCATCGCCAGGAGGAATCCAGGAGAGAATTGGATTTATGTAAGCTGGGAACCTCCTCAGATAGTCCGCAAGCTTGCGAATGAACTAGTGTTGAGCTTAGTGATCTTAGCCACTCAGGTTTTTCTCTCTCGAAAGCGATGATCCATCCGCCCTCCCTCACAGTTCATAAATACAAGGGGAATTAAACCGTCCCCCTTGTGGAGGAAGGATCTTTAGGACTTCTCACCGATCTGAAGGAAAACCATTGACCTTCCGCTCCTGAGATTTTACTAGATGTTTGAGTAACTGTTTTCCCTCTTACCTTTCTCGAGCAGGACAGTGCAATCAGCCTCAAAGGACTTCATGGTGCATTGCCCAGAAATGTGGTCTTCAATGACAGCACCTTCATCTTCCTCAAAGCCTCCTCGGCTCCATTAAAGGAAGCTGGAGGCGGTAGCCAAGAGCGCAAAGGGCTTGTCAATGATTCTGTGAAACAGGCGCAGTGTTGCTGAGAGGATAGCAGGGGTTGGACGTATGTTTCCAGCTCCGCATCAAGTCAGAGTCCATTGGGGCTTCATGATGGAGTGCTGAAGAGTAGATGAACGGTCTAATTTTCAAACATTTCCACCTGTGATCAAATCAGAGCTAGTGGTCAACCGATATGCTTTGTTTAATAACCAATGCTGAATCCAAATTCATATACTATCCATCCTAAATAGTATTCAAAATTAGTATTAGTGTGTCCCAAATCGTAGAATCCTGATCCATGCACAATCTAACGGCTAATATTGCCAACAAATCATTGCACGTTCCGACGAGAATTCGATTAAAACTACCAATAAAAAAGTTAAAAAAACTATAAACAGCAGTTATGTTTAGATAAAGGGGTTTAAATGATTATTATTCAGTATCTAACCTGACATAATGATAAATGTTCAATGTTATCCACAGTATATTTCATCTGAGACAGCATTGTGAACTTTTGTAAAGATACGTTTGGTCATTCATTTTTAAATGCATCATTATGCAAATTGCAGAGTTCTCTGCATGAAAGACTCACGACTGGCAGATCAACGTGCTACTACTTCTCTCTGAAATGGTAGGAAATTAAATTGAATTGAATGTGGAGGATTTTAACTGTGACAAGATGATTGACAGGGCAGTTTAAATGATGACGGGTGCACGTAGCTAAGCAACAGAGCTGTCCGTTAAAGAAAGCATGGCTACTCTTAAAGCTTGTCTAAACTTCAGTTAAACACTCAAATGTATGTACTTTTTCTTCAAAAAACCAACAAACATACTTTTAGGGCATAGTATAAGTAGGTGAATGTGGACACAGCACAATATCTTAGAGAGCAGGGTGGCCAATTTATGAGATAGCCCACTATTTAATTGAAAGATAGTAAATAACAATGCTGCCGTTAAATTGATATTTATTTTAAATAATAATTACTAAAATTAGAAAAGAAAAATTAAAAGAAAAATAAATGTTAAAGAGCAGCCAAATTATCGTCTTGGTGGTATATCGTTCAACCACTAATCAGAACATCTAAGAACCAACTAGTCACCACTATGTTGTCATCAATTTTTTTTTTTTTTGCATTGAGAAAAGCAAATTTGCGTGCAGTCAGTACCTCGCCTGTTCACTTCCTGCATTGCAAAACATGGGTCTTATCGATCTTATGCTGGTCTTTCAACCTGGTAAAGTTGTCCCCCATGTGAAAAAGTCCTCTAAAACAAGACCTGGGAGACTAGCTAAGATCAGCAAACATGCTTGGGATGGTTTAAGCTGTTAATTTCTGCAGAGAAGTATGAATATAGGCTATGCATTAAAGTCTACCTCATGTCATACCAACCCTCATGTCATGCCAAACTCGTAAGACTTTCGCTCATCTTCAAAACACAGTTGAAGAATTTTAGAGAGATTTCTGTCCCTCCATTGACAGTCCACGCAACTACCACTTTGACGTTTCAAAAAGTTCACAAAGAGATCATAATCCATATGAATTTAGTACAAAGTTTCTGAAGAGACTTGGTCGCTTTATATCAGGGGTGGGAAACGTTAATCCTGAAGGAACACTCTCTTGCAGAGTTTAGCTCCAATCCTGAAAAAAAAACACTCACCTGCCTGTAACAGCAGTAATCCTGAAGACCTTGATTAGCTTCAGGTGTGTTTGATTAGGGTTGGAGCTAAACTCTGCAAGAGCGTGGCCCTTCTGGATCAACGTTCCCCACCCCTGCTTTATATGATACATTTTATGATTTAATTTAGGCTTTTATTCACATATAAACACTCATCAACACACACATCAGATGGTAAACAGAAGTTCAAGCATGCCTGCTTGATAAGCGAGAACCAATGAGGTTCATTTTCATGTTTAATGCAGAACATTTGAGCTTCCACAAGAACCAATGAGGTTCATTCTTGTTACACAGCACGTTTGATCTTCAATAAGAACCAATGAGGTTTGTTCTCACACGCCAAGCAGGTATGGTTGAGCTTCTGTTTATGTTTGCTGATCAATGTTTTTTATGTGAATAAAACCTAAATTCAATCTGTTCATCATATAAAGCGATCCATTCTCTTCAGAAAATTTTGGCTAAACCGCGATTCATATGGATTGGTTTTACAATCTCTTTTTGAAGTGACAAAGTGGTAGTTGCATGGACTGTCAATGGAGGGACAGAAATCACTGATTTCATTAAAATGTCTTTATTTGTGTTCTGAAGATAAATGAAAGTCTCACGGGTTTGGTATGACTCATGAGGTATGACAATTCTTTTTTTTTTAATCTTTGGGTGAACTAACCCTTTAAAAATGTAATTTCATTTTGAAATGAGAAATGTGTTTGAGAACACTGATCTTATTTATTTCAATAAGGTGCCCCACTGGAATCCAAAAACTAAAATCTTCTGTGCACCGTCATCTTCTGAAACCTTTTCTTTGATCTTCTGAGCATCCCTGTGCTGTTTCAACTACAACCTTACTCTTTAATTCAAATGTATTTCTCACATCAGACAGCCAGGAGGTATCCCACACAAAATCTTTTATGCATAGCTAATGGACTCTGTACATGGCACAGATTTCAGAACGCGTTATATCATTAAATGTCTCTAATCAAAAACATTAATGCTGTCAGAATGCTGTTGTTTGACGGAAATGCGGACTTACCGGGTTCTGATGCAACAGCGACTTTTCTTTCTGTTTGAAGTCGGGTTCAAGTGTAAACCTGCCTGCTTTATCAAAGCCTTCCTTTTCTGTTTGAGAAGTGCTTCTGACATTTTTAGCAGCATCCCCAATGTTTTTAAGTCAAGACACGAACCTGATCACCTCATCTCCTGGATGGCATCCAGAATCTCTTCTTTAAAGTCAACATGAAATCAAAACTTTATACATGTTTCTGGTGTTTTTGCTCATAACAACAAAAATTTTTGTCTTTGTAATCTTTCATCAAAATTTAATAACTTGCTGTGTCTTTCAAATGCCTTTTTTCCCCCCATTGACAAAACATTAAAAGCCTCTTCGGTTAAAGTGAACCCAAAGCCAAATAGTAGAGATTTTAGACATTTTTTAAAGGGATAGTTCACCCAAAAAATTTAAATTCTGTCATCATTTACTCACCGTCATGTTGATCCAAACCTGTATGAATATACTGTATTATATTAATGTATTAATTATACCTTGATCATGCATGTTAGTTCATATTGCATTAACTAATGTTAAGAGATATAACTTAACTGTAAAAATGTATTGGTAAATGTTAGTTAAAGAAAATTCTGTCATCATGTACTCAAGTTGTTCTAAACCTTTATGAATTTCTTTCTTCTGCTGAAGACAAAAGAAGATAGAGTGAAGAATATAGGTAACCAAGCAGTTGATGGACCCCATTGACTTTGATTGGTTACCGACATTCTTCACTCTATCTTCTTTTGTGTTAAGCAGAAGAAAGAAATTCATAAAGGTTTAGAACAACTTGAGTACATGATGACAGAATTTTCTTTAACTAACATTTACTAATACATTTTTACAGTTTAATTAGATCTCTTAACATTAGTTAATGCAGTATGAACTAACATGCATGATCAAGGTATAATATAGTAAAGTATATTTTCAGGCCTCATGGTTCAGTACCATTTATACATTTTATAATAAATATAATAAAGTTCAGTCTTTTTATGTGTTATAGTTTTTTTTCATGTTTTATATTTTCGGTTGATTAATAGGTTGTTGGCCAGCGTGATCCAATTATCGTAATCGGTTGACCTCTAGTAATTTTCCTTGTTTAATGTCTTGCTTTGCTCTGAAATGTCACATTATGAATGGTGTTTCATGTTGACTTCCAATATTTAAGATGGATTCAGTGCTGTGACTGTGCAGTAACAGTAACACGCACTGCTCAAAACTTTATTACAGTAAATGCACAAGTGGCAATGTAGCTCAAAAGCTTTAGGCATTTCGGCAGAGGGACCGGTTTTCTTTTCTATAAGTCAGTATGGCATAAATCTGTACTGGTGTCACTGTCTATCAACTCTAGCATTGCTAACCACCATACTCAAATTTGATTATTTATGACCTCGTTCTCTGGCTTTTTCTCTCCTAGTTTGCCGAGTTCAGTATCCTGGAGGATCCATTACAGAGGCATTTATTTCTCATTTATTCTTTATCCAAGTATCATCCAGAAACTCCATGCATGCTTCCTTTCATTGCTGAGAAGGAAAATATGAAGCTTGGATCACAATTCAAATGTCCAGAATCATTTGAACAACATTAGAAAAGGTTTTTTTATAGTTGCTGATTTGCACGCACATTCAAGTATACAGATAAAAAATGACATTTCAGCCTTTATTCCATTCTTAATTGAAACTCTGTCTGCACGTCTTCTCAGAGAACCACACTTAGCACGCCTGGAGAAAAAAATGACCATTGGAGGCTGCAGAAAAGGTTTATGATTGAGTGAGAGGTGCCGCTGCGGGTTGTTTGAATCTGGGCCTAATGACGTGGGTTTAAAGAGAAGCTCATGAGTGTTTTTGCTGGTGTCTCGCATTGGATTTTAACACAAGTTAAGGCTTTAAATATCACCATTAATCTGTGTTTTCCATTGATGAAATGACTTACATCTATTCATCATTTGGAGAGGCACACGAGCACATGCCGTACCTTGGCACCGGCAGTTCATGGAGTGGCCGCTGAAGGCAGAAAGAACAAAGAGAAAAATGGATTGGGACTTGTCCGGAAAATACGAGAGAATAGAACAAAGAGCAGGAAGAGGGGTGATTGGCTTGCAGTTGCGAAGGCTCCAAAAAGACGAGATCAATACTGATTGATAGAGGCACAGATAGAGAATAGAAGAGAAAAAAGGTGGAGGTTCTTCTCACTGTGATGAGGTATAGCCATCCTAGGAATTGGGCTGCAATATTGGTTGCCATGACAATGAAAACAGACTTTTTGTCTGAGTCTTCCTTCCATACTGCTAACCAATTTGGTCCTATAAAGGTTTTTCTTTTTTAGCTCTTTTTTGGCCTTTTGCCACTTGCTTGCCACTCAATGTATTTGTGTTTTTCATGCAGAAATCATGACTCATCAAAAGTTTGGGAAAGTAGATTCCTTTTTAAAGAAATTATTAATGATCTTTTTTAACTTTAACTTTTAACAAGGAAGCATCAAATTCATCAAAAGTTACAGTAAAGCCTTTTCTAATGTTACAAAAGATTTATTTTTCTAATAAATTATTTCATACTTTACTTTCTCAATCAAGTAGTAAAAGTATTATGGTTTCCTTGTGCATCAAATCAGCATATTAGAATGATTTCTGAAGGATCATGTGACACTGAAGACTGGAGTAATGATGCTGAAACTTCAGCTTTACCATCACAGGAACAATTGCATTTTAAAATATATTAAAATAGAAAAGTTATTTTAAATGTTAATAATATTTCACAATATTACTGTTTTTACTGTACTTTTGATCAAATAAATGCAGACCCACTGAGTGTGAATGTAGGGAGAAGACATAAGTTTTAGTTTAAGAGTGGCATTTCTTGTGATGTTGTTTCTTAATTATGCTTCACTGTGGCTATCACTTCTATACTTAGTTAAGAAATATAGGATCTCTCTTTGTGGAGTTTATCATTGTGTCTTATTCAGTGCACTCATCAAAGGTTGCTTAGCTATTAGTGGATTATGTCTCTAAGCAAGTGAGTTTATTCTACAGAAAATCGATGAGTTGTTTAAGAGCACATACGTTTGTTGAGTCAGTTGAAGGTTTAGCTGAAGGAAAGCCTGCTGTGCTCCGAGAGCCCTGTGTGTTTATCTAGTATGTGTGATGTATGCCTGGCCGTCAGTGGCAGCACCAGGGCACGGGTCACTGAGAGCCAAACTCAAAGGACACACCGGCAGACTCATCATCCCCCTCTCTTCCTCCTCCGCTTCTTTCTCCTCTTTGTTTCTGGTTTGTGTACATATGAGGCGACTTCCTTGTCTCGGCAGATCTGTCTCCATAGGGTCCTGATAAGGGATCTGGGTGGTCCGATGAGGTGCCAGTGTGATTAGATTACATTTATTATCCATTTTCCGCCAGACAGGGAATAAATGACACACTATTGGAGCAGACAACACTTTGCACTTTGCATACGTTTGAAAGAAACTAATCTCGCACCTAAATAATGTAGTCCCTCTCTCCACTGATGAGACACTGCCAGCTGTTCGGTTGTTGATGGGTCAAAGACATGATTTTTATTTAACTTTTTTGTCCAGATCTGTAAATGTCTTAAGAAAACTCATAGGCTATCTACACCAATCAGCTTTGTGGCAGGGCACATTATCGTCAAAGTAACATCCACATGGATGGCAGAACCCAAGGCTTCCCAGCAGAACATTGCCCAAAGCATCACACTGCCTCCACTGGCTTGCCTTCTTCTCATAGTGCATCCTGGTGCCATGTGTTCCCCAGGTAAGCGATGTACACGCAGCCATCCGCGTGATGTAAAAGAAAACATGATCCATCAGACCAGGCTACCTTCTTCCATTGCTCTGTGGTCCAGTTATGATGCTCACGTTCCCACTGTTGGTGCTTTCGGCGGTGGACATTGGTCAGCATGGTCACCCTGACTGGTCTGTGGCTATGCAGCCTTTCTATCAGAACCAGAATTAACTTATTGAGCAGTTTGAGCTACAGTAGCTTGTCTGTTTGATCAGACTACACGGGCAAGCCTTCGCTCCACGCATGCATCAATGAGCCTTGATCACTCATGACCCTGTCGCCGGTTCATCACTGTTCCTTTTCCTTGGATCACTTTTGATAGATACTGACCACTGCAGAATGGAGCACCCCACAAGAGTTACAGTTTTGGAGATGCTCTGACCCGTCGTCTAGCCATCACAATTTGGCCCTTGTCAAACACGTTCAAATCCTCAGGCTTGCCCATTTTTTCAGCATCTAACACATTAACTTTGAGTTAAAAATGTTCACTTGCTGCCAAATATATATCACACCCACTAACAGGTGCCTTGATGAAGAGATAATCAGTGTTATTCACTTCACCTGTCAGTGGTCATAATGCTATGCCTGATCAATGTACTGTATATCATGTGATTTAATGATTTGGATATATTTGTAACAATATAAATTTGACCTTTATATAAAATCTAGTTAAATATTTAAAAATATTTATATATTAAAATATAATATATTTAAATATATAAAATATATTTAGATTTCAATACTGTATAAAAAATAATTAATAATTGAGACATGTATTCAAGATGTAAGGGAAATATGTTGATACTTTTTACTTGATGGTTACACCACAATACATTTTTAGAGTCATTAAATAAAACTTTTAATAAAAATTGTATTTTTAGTTGACCCATGTCATTGACCTTAATAATAACAATAACAGTGACATTTCATGCAACTTGATGGCAGGTTTGATAACAATTCAATATTAGCGAGAACTTTGTTTTCCACCTTAGCTTGCATTGAGTTATGCTTTTTCCTTGTACGAAGCTTGCTGCAAAATTTGCAGGATTTGGCCTACTTTGGGTTCATAAGTGAACATTGTCAAAAGATTGGCCAAAACACACAACCGGTGAGGACTTTTGGCATGAAAAACACTGGACTAGAGTGTCAATCAAGGCGGCTAGAGTTGGCGACTATTAAAAACACCTCACAATCCATCCTTTAATTAACTCTCGGATTTTCTCCCTGGAGAGAAGCCAGTGAAGCTTAAGTAATTTGATTATATGTCACCTTTTGTTATTCAAGGACTTGAATACGGGCCTGAGACCCTGATGATATTCCATAGTAAAGTTGAGCTCTCTGCTCCAAAACAGACAGAAAAGTCTTCAAAACAATCCATCCGACATCTCTCATGGACATTTCTTTTTGCGCTGGACAGAAGTAGAAATGTACAGATCCTCAGACAGACCATCTGTTTTTCAGATTTGTTCAGAGAAAGTGTTGATGATTGTAATCAGAGATGTTCATTAATATGTATAGCACTTGGTCGCTAATAAATTACAAACTCCCTTTGATACAGGCAAATTGTTGCTCAGTAGAAGATTAGTACTTGTGTTTCTTGGCATGGCTTGCAAGTGAAAACAGACTGTTGATTAATACCCATGCTACGAGTTGACGTTTTTTCTGAGTTCAGCATTATCCCATATAGTAGGGCTGGGCAATATGGAGCAAAAAATATATCTCGATATATTTAGCTATATCTCGATATACCATATATATCTCAATATCATTACAAGAAAAATAACGCCCCAAAAACGACTCCAAAAACAAATATGCCAAATACCACAAAGTCTTTTTTTTATTGAAGTGCAAAGAGGTAGGCAGCTCGTGTAGTTACAAACTGCTTTTGCAACATTTGAAAAATAAAATAAAATCCCTGTATACAAAAATAATAATTTAACTGTAAAATAAAGGAAGAAATAATACATATTGCCTTTTCATTCAAAAATGAAACAACTCAACTCAAGGCAGTGCATATGAACAAAGTGCTTCTGCGACATTTAAGATACAAATAAAATTCCCTGATTACATAAATAATAATAATTTAACTGTAAAATAAAATAAATACATATTGCCTTTTTTATTAAAAAAATTCAGCTGTAAAACAGTAAGAGATCTTGAGGCAGGTGGACGCTCGGTTGAGTCTGGCGACGCTTTGATGACAGGACACACGCTCGATTACAAACATAAATAGCGGAATAAAATATAAGTTTAAGTGGTAAATATGGTCATGATTGTACTGTTTTTGCTCTCCTGTATCGATCTGGTGACGGTTTAACCAGCTGTATAACACAGAGATCTTGAGGCAGGCGAACACGCGACGCTATGATGATGGGATGCACGCTCGGTTAGGCTACAAACACAAATAGCGGAATAAAATATAAGTTAAAGTGGTAACAACACTGAGAGATCTTGAGGCAGGCGCAAAGCGATTGGTTAGTGGTGAATATTGACCTAATGTGCGTACCGTAGTGGCTCTCATGTACTAAATTGTGTAAAAACGGCGGAATTGCATATTGTGTAAAAAACAGCGTTGTCATTTCTTTCGCATGCATCTACCGGACTGGCAGCTGCCTCCAGCACTGGCAGGTTTTAGAGGAGCTGCCTTAAGCAGTGACGGGTTCCGTGACACGCAAAGATTTTAGTCCTAGTGCGAGCGGGCCGGGGTGAGCACAGCACAGAGAAGGCAAACAAGCAAAGTGGCGGAATCAGAATTAAATATAAACAACAAATCGATATATACGATATGTCAAAATCCATATTGTGTTTAAAAAATATCTCGATATATTTCAAATATCGAGATATCGCCCACCCCTACCATATAGGTAATGTTTTTTGACCCACTGTGTCCAAATTTTTTGGTTTTGGCCAAGAATTCTAATTTTGGTATAGTGACTAGAGATGTGTTAAAGCCAAACTTCCTGTCACGAATCAGGACGAGATTCAGTTGCAGATACAACAGAAATGAATTTATTAGTTAACAGTACTTTGCACACAACTGGGCAGAGCAGTCAGACAAAAGTATCAAAGAAAACAGCAGGGGGCGCTGGCAGCTCGGTCCCGTGCGGTCATCAGGAAGGCCAAGAAGAAGCCCGTGGCGGAGATCGGCGCCCGGGTGGGCGGGGCGGCGCCCGGCAGCGAGAGACGGCTGGTGGGCGAGGAGCGCAGGCCTGCAGCGAGGCGATCCTGAGCCGAGGCAGGAACAGCGCGAGAGCAGTCTGGGCGGCAGGCAGGAACAGCGCGAGAGCAGTCTGGGCGGCAGGCAGGAACAGCGAGAGCAGTCTGGGCGGCAGGCAGGAACAGCGCGAGAGCAGTCTGGGCGGCAGGCAAAGCGGGCAGGAGAGGAGAGAGAAAAACAAAGAAACTTAACAGGCACTGGAGCCTAAAGCGGGACACGACACGAGATTACCAAGACAGGACAGAAGAGCGGCTGGCCGAGTCGCAAGGTAAACAAACAGACAATCTGGCACAATGCAGCAAACACGAGAGGATTAAATAGGGGAATAATTAGGGAAGTCAGATTAATCACAGGTGAGAGAGGTGCGTGATAGTGCTGATGGAGTAACAAGGGGTGGGGCAAACACCACACTGACAGCAGCACACGAGGCGAACTGTCAACACAAAACAACGACACTTGACAACAAGGGACAGATCAGGTCGCAGACATGACAGTACCCAGGAGCGCCCCTAGGCGCCCCAGGAGGGGCTCACCTCGTCGCCGACGGAAGTCCCTAACCAACGCCTGGTCCAAGATGTCCCGAGCGGAACCCAGCTCCTCTCCTCCGGACCGTAGCCCTCCCAGTCCACTAGATACTGGAAGCCCCTGCCCGGCGTCTGACATCCAACAGTCTCCTGACAGTGTAAACAGGAGCGCCATCCACTAAGCGAGGGGAGGGGGCAGGGAAGAATTAACAGGGTTAAGATGGGACCTAAACACAGGCTTGACCCTGGATACATGGAAAACAGGGTGAACCCGACCAAGAGAAGGGGAAGCTTGAGCCTAATCGCCACGGATTCAGAATCTTGGTGATGCGGTATGGCCCAATGAACCTGGGAGCCAATTTACGAGGCAACCCTGAGAGGCAGGTCCTTAGTAGATAGCCATACTCTTTGACCACACACGTAACGAGGTGAGGGAATCCGATGGCGATCGGCTGCTGCCTTGGTCCGTCTGGAAGTCGGGCCAAGACCCCTCAGCCCTCTTCCACGCGGCGGCAACGCTGGATGAAGGCCAAGGCGGACGGGACCGCAGCATCGGGTTCCTGTGAGGGAAACAAAGGAGGTTGGTAACCAATAGAACACAGAAATGGGGACATACCTGTCGACGCTACAGGCAGGGAGTTGTGGGCATATTCAACCCACGACAACTGTTGGCTCCAGGAACTAGGATTCTGGGAGGTCAGACAGCGGAGAGCTCTCTCGAGATCCTGATTAGCTCGCTCGCACTGCCCGTTGGTCTGGGGGTGAAAGCCTGAGGACAGACTCGTAGAGGCCCGATCTGTCGACAGAATTCCTTCCAAAACCGAGAAACAAACTGTGGCCCCTATCTGAAACCACATCAACCGGAAGACCATGAATCCGAACACGTGGTCTATCACAGTCTGAGCAGTTTCCTTGGCAGAGGAGTTTGGGCAAAGGGATGAAGTGGGCGCTTTGGAAAAACGATCCACTACCGTCAAGATGACGGTGTTGCCTCTCGAGGGTGGCAGGCCAGTGATGAAGTCAAGGGCCAGGTGTGACCAGGGACGAGAGGGAATGGGCAAGGGTTGGAGCAGACCAACGGACGGGCGGTTAGAATTCTTGTTCTGAGCACAAGTCGAGCAAGCCAACACAAACTGCCTGACATCCGGGGCCATGGAGGGCCACCAAAACCGCTGGCGGATGGCAGCCAGCGATCTCGAATTCCTGGGTGACAGACTAACCTGGATTCGTGGCCCCACCGGAGGACTTCAGGCGCAACGCAACCGGCACAAATAGCCGACCCTCTGGGCACTCCTCCGGCACTTCCTCCCCTCGACCGGCCTCCCCCACTCGTCTCTCGATGTCCCAGTAGAGAGACCCGACCACCACCCCTTTGGGAAGGATGGCCTCGACCGGCGCCCCCTCCCCAGGGACCCCGAATAGACGAGAGGGCATCAGGCTTGACATTCTTGGAGCCCGGCCGGTACGAGAGGGTAAAGTTAAAACGGCCAAAGAAGAGTGCCCATCGAGCCTGCCGAGAACTCACCCTCCTGGCGAGCGGACGTACTCAAGGTTCTTGTGGTCCGTCCAGACCAGGAAGGGCTGTGCCGACCCCTCCAGCCAATGACGCCACTCACCCAAGGCCAACCTGACTGCCAACAGTTCCCTGTTACCAATGTCATAGTTACATTCAGCCGGGCTCAGCCGATGGGAGAAGAAGGCACAGGGTGCACCTTCCCGTCCTTAGAGCTCCGCTGAGACAGGACCGCGCCTACCCCAACATCAGAGGCATCCACCTCGACAATGAATTGCCGATCAGGATCTGGAATAGAGAACAGGAGCAGAGATGAAAGCGAGACTTAAGGACATCAAAGGACTCCTGAGCCTGACTATTCCATCTGAGCGGTACCTTGGTGGAGGTGAGAGCCGTTAAAGGGCAGCTACCTGACTGAAGTTCCTGATGAAGCGCCTATAAAAATTGGCGAAGCCCAGGAACCGCTGCAGCGCTTTACGGGTGTTGGGGGCTGGCCACTCGGCTACGGCCCTTACCTTGGCGGGATCAGCTTTGATCCCATCAGCTGAGATGACAAACCCCAGGAAAGTAACTGACTTGGAGTGGAACTGCACTTCTCCGCCTTTACAAAGAGCTGATTCTCTAACAGCCGTTGAAGGACCTTGCGAACATGCTGAGTGTGTACCTGTAGTGAAGGGGAAAAGATGAGAATGTCATCCAGGTACACAAAGACAAACTTATTTACCATGTCCCTCAGCACGTCATTGACCAAGGCCTGGAAGACAGCTGGAGCATTAGTCAGACCAAAGGTAGGACCAAATATTCAAAGTGTCCCGTAGGGGTATTAAACGCTGTCTTCCACTCATCCCCTCACGAATCCGTGCATTCAGATGGTACGCTATGGAGGTCTAACTTAGTGAAGACCTGAGCTCCTGCAATAACTCAAAGGCAGGCGACATGAGAGGTAGGGGTACCTGTTTTTGACAGTAATGTCGTTTAATCCTCATTAGTCAATGCAGGGCCGCAAGGAACCATCCTTCTTCTCAACAAAGAAGAACCCTGCCCCGGCGGGCGAGGAAGAGGGGCGGATGAGACCAGCACTAAGAGATTCTTGAATATACCTGTCCATGGCCTCGTTCAGGACCAGAAAGGGAATATAACCGACCCTTGGGAGGAGAAGTGCCTGGGAGGAGATCAATAGCACAATCATACGGCCGGTGGGGCGGTAGGGACATGGCTCGGGACCTGCTAAAGACCCTATGAAGATCGTGGTACTCCGCCGGGACTCGGTCAGATCTGCTGCCTCCACCTGAGAAACAGGACACACAGAACCAGGACAAGAAGCAGGACCCAGACAAGGCGCTAGACAAAACTGACTCCAGGCTAACACAGAATTCCCAGACCAATCAACGTGAGGGTTGTGCTGCACCAGCCACGGATGCCCCAGAATGATAGGAGCACCGGTGAATTCAATAGGTACAGCTCAATACCCTCACGGTGATTGCCTGAGACAACAAGACTTACACGTGGAGTGGCGTGGGTAATGGTGGAGATAAGCTGGCCCGCTGACCACACCGGAATGGGCGAGGAAAGAGGATAGCTGGAATGCCCCACTGCTTGGCAACAACGCTGTCCAGAAAATTGCCCTCAGCCCCAGAGTCCACGAGGGCCTGGCAGGACTTGGAGAAGCCTTCATGCTGGATGGAGACGGGTAGCAGTGTGCGAGAACCAGGGGATTAACACAAGGAGATCGCCCACCAGGAGTCCCGATTCACTGGTGGGCCTTGGCTAAAGGGCACTTTAGAGCAAAATGCCCAGGCTTCCCACAGTAAAGGCATAAACCTCTAGCCAGGCGATCCTGCTTCTCCTGAGGTGTTAGGCGGAGACGACCCAATTGCATGGGTTCGGGTCTGCGGGAGAGGTGAAGACTGGACAGGGGTGACTTGAGGAAGGGAGCCCTCCCCCAACCTCCAGAAGGGGTTACCAGACCGACGTTGGCGGCGACGAAGGAGTCGAGATTCAATACGAAGGGCCAGGTCAACCATTGAGTCCATGTCACGGGGCAACTCGTGGGTGGCAATCTCGTCCTGGATGCTGTCATCCAGTCCGTCAAGAAACCTGGAGCGCAGGGCACCCATATTCCAGTCGCAGGAGGCCGCCAAGGTTTGGAACTGGATGGCATAGTCGGTGACGAGCGACCTTCCTGCGAGCCGTACCAGCCTGGAAGCTGCCTCATCACCCCTTGCTGATCGGTCGAACAATTTGATCATTTCCTCATGGAAGTCTTTAAAACGACGGCAAAAGGGTGCTTGAGCATCCCAGACGGCAGTACCCCACTCACGAGCCTTACCAGTGAGCAAAGTTAGGACGTACGCCACCCGGGAATCCTCAGTGGCGTAGCGGCGGGGCTGTAGTGCGAACACTAGAGAACATTGGGACAAAAAAGCCCGACAGGAATTAGGATCCCCGTCGTAAGGTGGCGGGCTGTTGGCATGGGGTTCGGGCTCATGGTGAGGAGAGGGTTGAATAGGGGGATTGGTCGGATGAGCCCCCACGACTCCCTGCTGGAGCTCTTGAACACGTGCACTGAGATCGGCCACCTGAGCAGTCAGAAATTCTACCTCCCGTGAAGTGGTGGTAAGCTGGGTAACTTGCTGGCCTAAAGGACACCTTGCTGGGCGGCGCTGTCGAACCTGGTCTGTGTCTGCTGAATCCATTGTGGCCAGATTGTCCTGTCACGGATCAGGACGAGATTCAGTTGCAGATACAACAGAAATGAATTTATTAGTTAACAGTACTTTGCACACAACTGGGCAGAGCAGTCAGACAAAAGTATCAAAGAAAACAGCAGGGGCGCTGGCAGCTCGGTCCCGTGCGGTCATCAGGAAGGCGAAGAAGAAGCCCGTGGCGGAGATCGGCGCCCGGGTGGGCGGGGCGGCGCCCGGCAGCGAGAGACGGCTGGTGGGCGGGCGCGGAGGCCTGCAGCGAGGCGATCCTGAGCGAGGCAGGAACAGCGAGAGCAGTCTGGGCGGCAGGCAGGAACAGCGAGAGCAGTCTGGGCGGCAGGCAGGAACAGCGCGAGAGCAGTCTGGGCGGCAGGCAGGAACAGCGAGCAGTCTGGGCGGCAGGCAAAGCGGGCAGGAGAGGAGAGAAAAAACAAAAGAAACTTAACAGGCACTGGAGCCTAAAGCGGGACACGACACGAGATTACCAAGACAGGACAGAAGAAGCGGCTGGCGAGTCGCAAGGTAAACAAACAGACAATCTGGCACAATGCAGCAAACACGAGAGGATTAAATAGGGGAATAATTAGGGAAGTCAGATTAATCACAGGTGAGAGAGGTGCGTGATAGTGCTGATGGAGTAACAAGGGGGTGGGGCAAACACCACACTGACAGCAGCACACGAGGCGAACTGTCAACACAAAACAACGACACTTGACAACAAGGGACAGATCAGGTCGCAGACATGACACTTTCCCTCTAACGCCAACAGGTTATCTAATTCATTCTTACTTACTTGAAGATGCCTTCGTTTATTTCATTTACATAAGCTGGCTACACAAGCAGGTGGGTTGAAGTGCATAATATTGGTGAACCAATGTTATTTGAGATATAATAAGAAAAGCAGTCCTGCTTTAAAAGCTTTTAAGAAAATGTCACTTTCTTTTTCCACTGTATGTGCATATGCTCCCTGTTGAGTTCATTAGTTTCAGAGGCTTTGGTTGTGAGACTAGCACAGTTTTAATGAACACTTTATACTCTGCTTTGGGTTTCGGTGCTTTGATATGACTTGCGGTGGTGGTAGCAGCCGCTTTCTCCTGCTAAGCTCCTATCGTTTTTCCATATCACGGTCCATCGCTGGCTCAAATAATAGAGCTCATTAAAGTCAACTGGTAGCTTAGATTCTGTAATGCTAGAGACACCAGGGTTTGGTGGTCTTTGAGAAAAGCTTGGGTGGTGTGGTGACGGTATTAGCGAAGTTACGTCAGATGATCACTAATGGAAAGAATTGCGTTCTCTCTGTAGTAAGTATGACACTATTAGTGGCCACTCTTCATCTTCAAAGTACAAGCATCTCAGTGGTAGGCCTTGCAAGTGTTAGCACTTGTAATGGGGCATGTAAAATAACAGCGTTATTAACAGAGTATATTTTTCGCTTGTTTTATCCGTGATTAAGCTAGAACAATCAGCAAGTGTTTTGTTTTTTTTACAACATAATTAATGAATTCGAACCCAAACCCTCCCTTTTTAGCTCCTCTTTTAAAATCTCTCAGAGGTTGAGAGTCTGTTTGGGCAGGGTTGCCATGGAGACTACTTTGATGAGGAGCAAACGACTACATTTCAGTTGGTTGTACTATTCTTTCCTCATGTTAGTCTGCTAGTTTAATGCAAGTGAGTATTGAGAGTAATGCTCTTGCTTTATTTGCCATGGCTTTGTTGAAGAATCAGTGGTAATTCCTTATTTAGAGGTAAAACCCTTATTCACTACTATTGATTGTATATATATATATATATATATATATATATATATATATATATATATATATATATATATATATATATTAAAGGTACACTGTAAAAAATATTACACACTATCTACTTAAAAAAATATGGTAACAATAATATTTTTAAGTAGTTTTTACTAGTAGTTAGTTTTTTTAGTAAAATCTACCTAAACAAATTAAGTTCAAATACCTCAATTATTTAGTCTATAGCACATGATGAATGTTATATTATTTGTAATATTTATTATTATATACGTGGTTGTTTAATTTAACTTGAAAAAAAGGGTATAAATAAGAGTAAATGGAAATTACCTGTTTATATTTTACTTTGAGTAATGTTATACAATTAATAGACTGTATGCTGCAAAGCACAAGTAGAAACAAACTGTGTTACTGCACTAGCATTAGCAAAGTTATTGCTCATTGAACAAAGCTTCATGATAATAATAATAATACATGCAGCTAATCACATCACAACCTAACCATAAGCTCTACTCTTCTGCACAATGGTAATGGTCAAAACTTCAACATAACAGAAATTATTTCAATTGTCAAACATAACTGAACATTGAACATTAACAGATGTTTCCTTTCGCTCAAAAACACATAAAATAACACTTAATTTCAATATTAACTCTCCATTTCCAACCATATACAAAGCATGCTGGGAACTAACAATGGTCTCTCTAAAAAAATCTGCATAATTGAGCTAATTCTCTTGAAATAAATAGACAACCTTATTTTCCTTAATTATCAGCTTAATCAGTTCCTCAATTCAAGCCTCAAAATTGCTTACATTTCCTTGAAAAAAATAGGAAAATGTGTCTCTTAATTGTATTAGTGAAAGGTTCTCAATATTTTCTATACAACACTAAACCAGAATTTTCTTAAGGAAATATACCCACTATTTCTAATTATTTTTTAAATTGAAAATTACAAGACCCATTATTCATTTTTTACAGTGTACACTACCTTTTAAAGGGTTATTTCATGTTTGTGAAAGAAATGTAATGCTCACCAAGGCTGCATTTATTTTCTCAAAAATACAATAAAAATTGATATTATGAAATACTGTTACAATTTAAAATAACTGTTTTCTATTTGAACATGTCATTTAATGTATTTTATTCCTGTGATGGCAAAGCTGAATTTTCTGCATCATCACTCCAGTCTTCAGTGTCACATGATCCTTCAGAAATCATTCTTATAGTCTTTCTTTTTTAATGCTCTTTGCTGAACAGACGTATTCATTTATTTGTCGGAAATATGTCTCTCAAGGTACAGTTTGCAGATCTGAAGATCTTACATTCTTTGATTTGAGCTTATGAAGTAGTGCTGCTTTAGATAATTAGACCCATTTCATAAATAATTTCAAATAAAACTCTCAAGATAGTTTTGATTCTGCTGATTGGGCTTTTTTTTCTTTCTTCTAAAGCTCTCTGTTGCGCCTCACAAGTATGACCTGTCACCCTATTGCAAACAATGAGAACTTTAAATCCTGAACTTTGTTATATGTGTACATGATCCTTTAAACACACAATATTAATTCTAAGACTTCATTGGCACAAAGAGTGTGCCGTGACAAATCCCCTTCTCATACAAAAAGTTGATTTGACCTGTAAATTGCTGAAATTTATCTCAACAAATGTTGGCAAAATGAATCATTACATAAACAATGGCATAAGCAACTCTGAAATAATTTGAAGTGAGGTAAATCTCTTGTTTAGACCTTTATATTTTAATCACTAACACGAGGTTGTCTCTGTCTCCCAGGCGAATGGATGTGGGACAGCCATATTGTGATGGTAAACATCCCGTCTGAAAGCAGTGGGACCCCCAGCTGGGGTCATACACATAACCACATTGTACGTGAATTGACTCCTCATGTTGGATTAGCTGGTTAAATACAGTGATCCTTTCCCTCAGACGCACAATCGTGACATTTAACGCATTTGAATGCGGGTCTCAGAAACGGCCACCACGGTCCTTTCAGCATCCGCCAGCTCAGTTTCCCTGCACCATTCACTGCGATGATCACAACGGCGTGCTTGGCAACCCTGAAAGCGTACACTTAAAATGCCACATGCGGAAGTATCGAGACATCCCTCGTTTGGTGAATGCACACCATTGTGTTGCATAGACGTCGAGAAAGACCGATAGAAAAGTCATCAGCGCATGCAGTGCGACAGAACTCGGGTGTAATGTATTTACTCAGCTACAGCTGCCAAGATAGTTTGAGAGAAAGTTTGGCAAGGAAAATAAATACTTGCTAAAATGTGTTGGGATCCAGAAACCATCCCCCTCCCATTTTCCAGAGACTGAATCCCAGCTCACGAGATCAGGATTAAGAGGAATGAGAGATCTAGAAAGTTGCGGAGAACTGAAGAATGGGGGGTAAAAGTGGAAAATAGAGGGGTATGGGGTCTGATAGCGACTGAAATAAAAATAGACTCTGGATGGAGATGGTGTCTTGATGAGGGCCGCCCGCTAACCTCTAAGGCGCCACACTCCCCGGCTCTGGCAGGCCCCAGGAGCGGGAGGGGCCAGACCACAAAACCATCTGGTTGCTGAAGCTGTTGTACTTCTCCACTTGGGGGTCTACAGCTACTGAAGGGGTATTTTGCTTGCGTTACACCCAAAAGATAGCTCAACTAAAAATAAAGGTTCTTTATGTGCATCTATGGTTCCATTAAGGTTTGTTTATATCCATAGAACCTTTCCAAATTCTTTATAGTGGAAAAAGGTTCTACAGATTATTAAAATGTTCTTTATACTAAAAAAAAGTGGTTATTTTAAAAGCTGTTCACGGAAAAGTTCTTTGGGGAATCCAAAATGGTGTTTTGTTGTTCTAACTAACACTTTTTAGTTAACTTAACTTAATGTCTTAACTTAATTAAATCTAGTAATCTGTACTATTCACATACTATTCATTGTTTACTCAGAAAAAAAACAATTTAAGATCAGTTGATTGGTTTGAGTGCCATTTTGTCAAGCAAAATGGCACTCAAACCTTCTTAATAGAATTTTCACTAATTTCCTCCAATTATCTAATTGCATGCATTCACTCATTTCCCCAAGTCATATTGAATGTTGAATTGTCAATTAAACTGAAAACTTTGAGAGAACATCACATAAGCTGCTGTCATAAATTGACATTGATTTTCTCAAAATGTTTTTGTTTGAACTCACCATTATGGTGATCAGTGTTCCCTTTCGTTGGGCACTTAGAACTTCATTTATATTATTGTAATTCTCTTCCTATTGATGCAGTGATGCAACAAAAAATCACAGTTATTTGGTTTCAATGGAATTGAAGTAATATATAGGTTGCTTTGAAAAGGTGACCTAACTTCTAACTAAATCACTAGGCTAACAAGTCTATAACAAGTCACTAACTAGTCATAATTTTTCATGTCAAATAATGATATTTTAATTCTTTTAAATGTTATTGATAACACTTATGTCATAAACAGTGAAACTTTTAATTAGGTTGATATAATCCATCTATATTTGTGACAATATCTAGTCACACAAAGACTTCAAAATTAAGCATGCATAACAACAATGGTAGCTATACCATTAGTCGAGAGTCAATCTCAAGTAAATTATCAAGTACTCTCTACAATTATTTTTTAGTTACTAGAACTCTATACTTATTACGCTATTCCTATCTCACTTTTTCACTTTTTCACTTTTAAAGCAGTTGGTTTGCGTGCTTTTTTTAAGCAAGGCTAACTAATTCGATTTTACTGTGTATAGAAGAACCATTTTGGGTTCCCCAAATAACTTTGGAAGAATCTTTTTCCACAGTAATTAATCTTTTGTCCACTGGAAAGGTTCCATGGATGTAAAAGGATCTTCATGGAACCATAAGTGGCAATAAAGAAACTTTCATTTTAAGGGTGTAGTGTCGTATCTACTTCTGTAAATGGTTATGATTCTGCAGCAGTGCAGAAAGTCTTCCTAACCCAGTTTCAGAGAGACGTCACAGAGTCAGCGGTCCAACATTTGATTAAAGAGTCTCTACGGGTTCTTGACACTGACCCAGCAGGCTGCGAACGGATAAAATGAGTCAGACTGATACTCATGACTCTTTAAGCAGGCAAAAAAGTTCCGCGTAGCATCAGTTTCTGTACTGAGGGGCCTGTCCCACCTGACACAACCCAGCGGGGATGCGGTGACCCTTTAGCTGATGACTTCATCACTTACAACATTGCTTTTTAGGTTCTTCTCATAGGAAACAGCTAAAGGAAAGCATAATTTGATGTGCATTAAGGAAAACGTCATATAAGATAAGCTTTATATCAGAAAAGAAGGGTTTTTGTGTACAAGTAGTAAAAGAGTCTTTGACTTAGATTTGAGTGGCTTGAGTCACTTGTTTACTCCATTAGGGCATGCCAGGTAGCATTAGAGAGTTTGCAATTAACGTCAATGCAGCAGGGAAATGCAAAATAACTGTATATGCTTCCTCATATGGAATGCATTTCAAGGAAAAATATTTTCATAACAGTTGGAAATTTTAGATTTTAAGTGGATTAAGGAGGCCGTATGCCGTTTTTCTCTCCTCTTTTCCAAGGGACATCTGGATCCCGTTAGCTCTTTATGGACAATATTTCATTTCTCTCCGTATGTCATCTTGACACTGCTTCTTTTGATTGTCTGTATGTGTCTAAAGCAGGACTGCTGGGTTTTTACAACATGTTTTTGTAAAACACAAGGATCTTTTTTTTCATGTTTTTATTTTTGTCATTTATTTATTAAATTTTTGAACATGCACTGTTCAAATACAAATATTGTGACTTGTTCAATTTATTTGAAATTAGCTAATGCAACAAAATTATATATATATAGCAGTGGCGAGCAGTGACTTTTTCACCTAGGTATGCTGGGTAAAATGCACCTACACGTTGAATGAGTTTATTATAATAAGCACGTTCAGCTCTAGACAGTTTTAGCTGCTCAGTTGCTTACTCTCATGACACATGGCAACACAGCTAAAAGTTTCCTTATGTATTTTACCATTTATTGAAAGTAGTTTACATTACCTGTTGATGCCTTCACAAGCACCTGTAAAAGCTGTTGAGTTGTGTTTGAGGTGAGTAAAGTGCGACATGCGGAATGTGCGTTTGCAAACTATGCTGTATTTTTGTAATTCCGCTAGGTGGGACTAATGTCACGTAAACTAAATGCTTTACCTTTAAACGAAATAAGCGAATCGGCTGAGGACACACCCTACTGTCTATGGGACACACATCTAAATCAGAGACGACAAATAAAAACACCATGGCAGGCGTCTATTTAATTGTATGCCAATGTATATTTGTTTTATAAAGAATAAAACATTCTATTTATATAATATAATAAATATGAGTAGCCTATTATAAATAAAATATAAGTAAAATATCATTACAATAAATGTAAGTATAATAAAAAATAGAATTATTCTTTTAAAATATAATTTGAAATAATGCAAATCGATGACTTTAACAAACACGTAGACTACAAGTATGAGCCTCGGATAATTACAGGTCTGCTTACAGTAGGTCTGTCTTTTAACAGTTAAAAGTTTTCATTAAAAATAAATTTCCCAATGGAGAAAATAAAATATTATGAAAATAGTTTCAGTTATGACTTAATTCAGTCTATTTAGTTTTGTATCAAACACAAGATTTCCGGTGATAGAGATCTGGCAGTAACAGCCAATTTTTCCACTTGGGCGAGCGATCCGCTCACAGCTTACGCAGCGCATTACATCCCACATATGCCAGCAAACCAATGAGAACGCGGGACAGTGATGACAATACATAACAGCAGAACGTAGACGCCAAAGCAGCTGTGGAACTACAGATTTGAAGAAAATTACGGTTGTTTGGCAAATAAATAAATGACAGAGAGTTACATACGTATTTCTAACATTTATAACTTCATGGTACCCCTTAAACAAGGGAATTTATAGTAATTTATAGTGTTAATAAATTATGATTAAATTGGGAGTCCACGAATGGCTTGGGTATGCAGCGCATTCGCAGCTTATATGGACCGCACGTCACTGATATATAGTAAGCCTGCCAATGTGTGCCAATGGTAATTTATTACTGGTATTGCATACCTAGTTGTTATCACCCTTTGTTTCATAAGCTAAACATCAAAAGGTAACTCGACATCATAGCTCTGTTTTTTTGCATTCTTGCATTCTTTCAGTTATGACCTGAAAACCTGTATTTCTTCTTCTGGTAATAACATTTTGTGCAGTCCTATGAACAGATAATGGTTTAGAGTATCTGCCTTTCTGTGTCTTTGTTTCATTTGCTGTGGTGTTTTTCCTCTGTGGGTCGTTTGATTAATGCGGATAGTTTTGGTTGTTTCAGACACTCCAAAAAGCACTTACTTCATTTTACTTTATAACCCCTGGCCGGTATCCTCTCTTACACTGTTGGTCTTGTTCTGGAATATCTGTCACCATCTTCTTCATTCATCTGCCACCTCTCTTATTGCCTTCTCCAACTCAAACAGCGAACTGTTTTCCCTGTCTTTCTGTTTTCTTCTTAACACCTTCTCTCAAGCCGCAGGTTGGTAATCTGTTTCATTATTGCAAGTTCTTGAATGAGCTCTATGAATATTTAGCATGCTATTCCTGTCAAGTATATGCTGTAAAGGCTGCCACATAATGTGTTTCCCTGGAAGCCTGGCTGAGTTTGTGGACTAGACGTGGCTTCACCAAAATGGAGGTTTTGTTTGTCTAAATATTTAATTACTAAAGCGAGCCCTCAGTTCTGAGTCGGGACACCATCCGTTTTGATATTTGAGAGTTGAGTGTACCATCTCGTGAAGGAAAGCAGCGGGCCGATGACTTTATCTCCAGGCAGAAGTTAAGACCCTCTCATCTGGTAGCAATCTTTCTGTGAGCCCGTTTCAGCCAACCACAGTTCAATTCATCAGAAACTGTCATCTGCCCGTGGAATAGTGAAAAAAGCGAATGGATGGGGGCAGGACGTTGAGTGTAAACGTGGGGAGAAATAGATGATCTTTTAAAATGGAAAAACACCAATTCAGCGTTGCCATTTGCATGTAATTGCTTTAGGATGAAGCAGATGCAGGTCTGGATTTGTAAATGCAGTTTGTTTATTTTAAGACGAACTCGACCTCTTTAATGCGACATGGAACCTCTGGTCGGGAGTAACTGTCTGCTCATTATTCTTAAGAAAACAATGAATTGTGAGGGTAATGAGTCTAATTTAGTCCCGCACTGAGCGCGGAGTTGATTGGGTCTGCCTTTTCATGTTGGACAGGCTGTCACAATGCTCTGTTTGGTTAGAGTAGAATTAAATTGCCCACGGATTGCAGTGGCTCCTGAGAAAACAGTGTAAATAGGTGCAAGTCGTGATGAATGGCATACAGAAGATCAAAGATGGGATCCTTATTTAGAGATCCCGTTCACTATTGCTCTTCAGTAGTACTTTCTGATTTTTTTTTACCTACTATAGTGTCTCTAAGCAGTAATCACTAAAATATAGACTAATATTATTTATAATGTATAGAAAGACTGGTATAATCATTTTGCCTGTTCTGGATAATAAATGGATGATAATAAAATCATATATTTAGTTAAAATTATTTAAATTATATTATTTTTTATATTTTTTAATTCATGTTAATATTAATCAATGGAAAAGTAATACTCAGTTGGAGTAATATGATTGTATTAAAATTAAGATTATATTTTAATCAGATTATGGAAACATTTATTTAAACGTAATATAAATGTTGGGGAAATGAGTATGAACAAATCTGTAATATTGACCAGTAACTGATATAGTACCTATATACTGTATATCATGCATACTTGATATATTAAATTATTCTTTAAGTCCCTAAAATAGTATTTTACCATATTTTTTAATTGTAATTATCTTTGTGGTCATCTAATGCTGACATAATCTTTAAAAACACTAACTTATTTTAATATAAGATTAATAAAAATATTAGTTAATGTTAATAAAAACTTAAAATCTCTAAATTAATATAGTTTAAGTAATGATAAATTAATATATGAAATTTTAATATCATCCATTTATAGGATGTCAGCCTTTTGTTAGCTTCCAGAATTTTTACATATAAGCTGAATGTCTTTGATGAAATTATCTTAAATGTGGATTGTTTTCAAAGATAACGTTATAAACAATAGTACGCTAGCTTTAAAATCAAACACAATAACTGACATCAATGGGACGCATTAGCATCGAAATTCCAATGGAGCAAAACCGGAGGAAGAGAGGTCCATATCTTATAGTTTGAATTTATCTGGGACAAAACTAATGCCACATAGGATTGTGGAAGTTTAAGATGGTCTGTAGCTATCTAAAAGATGTGAGCCAATCATATCCGCTTAGCCCGAAAGACCTAAAGCACCAGGATCCCAAGTATTATTAACAGGTCTTGTGTTAAGATAAAACGCCCATCTCTGAACTTAATATTTGTCTGAGACGCTCACAAATACATCCGTTATACATCCATTCGAAAGTTTCTCGTCAAGGAGAACTGGGGAAGTTTAGTGCAGTCCTGCCCCTAGGGTTTGTGGGATACTGGACGTCTGCTCTTAGTTGTGCACTTGGGAGGAAATTAAGAGTCTCTTCGCAAAGTCGCCCAAAATGAGTCGGGCAAAGCAAGCATGCAAGGGCTCTGCTCGCCAAAGCTCTGAGAGTCAATAGGCCAGAGATGGTCCTCTGTGATTAGTTAGAGAGTATAGAGCAATGTCAGAAACCCAGCTTCCTGGCACTGAAGCTGGAGATGGTGCACAGATTTCCCCTCCCTTATTAAATATCTCCTGGGAAAAGCCAGGCAGTTCCCGAGGTTAATATTCTTCACTAAAGGCCTTGACCTCGAAGTGACAGACATCATGTGAGATGGCACCAATGTGTTCCACAAAAATCTCCCTCTGGTTTTTATATCTGTGCCTCCCACACTCCTCTGCAGAGTTAAACTCTTCTTTAAACTGTTTCTTATACCGGCCAGGGTGATACTCAACCCTTGGAGAACTTTCCAGGTTGTACAGCATCAAGAAGGCCACTTTTTCCCAGCTTTGAGTGGTTCTGCTGTCATGAGTAATTATGGCTGAAGGAGGTGCAAAATTCTTCCATGGAAGCAGTGAACTTCCTTTAAACAAAGGTCAGGTTTTTCAGTGGTGAGTGCATGTGTTTTTACCTTTCTCTAAAGCCAAACAATCACACGTTTCATGTTACAGTTCAGAGTTATGTGCCATTTAAAATATAATCGAGAATTCCAACTGAATTTGAATTGAAGTAACACAGCATACAGAATTGCAGTTCATTTAACTGGACAAACTTTCACAAACTTTGAATGTTTAGTGACCTGCTAGATTGTTGTTGTTGTTGTTTTGTGCGTGTATGTGTGTGTGTGTGTCTGACCAAGACAGATCTTATTTATCTTTATATATAAGTAATGACATATCATTTCTTACATATTGTGATGTAAAACTAAGTGAAATAGATTATCCAAAAGTGGTGAACTGGGGACTTGGTTCTATCCATCATTTGTTGATTAGATTTTGACAAATGGGCATTGCACTCAAAAATAAATGTGAGCTTGCTTTCAATTTTGAAAGGATACGGCATATGTCAACAGAGAGAGAGGTCTCATTTTCATAGATTGAGCTTTGGCATTTTGATTAAAAATGATGAGGTCAAAGAACATTTTAAAATATAAATATATGGTTGAATTGTTCACAATAGGATCTATAACATGCATTTACAAAATAGATAGTGTAATTTTTTATTTAATGTAGACTGTGTTTTGTTGATTGCCAGTGCAATGCCAGGAAGTTGATATGTGTTTTTTTAGGGTATTCTGTGAGTATTCTTGCTAGGGCATTTATAGTAGGTTTTTTTTTGTGACCATTAATTCAATTCAATTCACATTTATTTGTATAGCGCTTTTCACAATACATATCGTTTCAAAGCAGCTTCACATTGTCTACGTTACAATTTAAAGTGATTTGTCTGCGTTATGTATATCACAAATGTACATATACAAAGCACACAGGTTAGCAATGTATTATTAATCAATATAATAATTAATGTAAAAGGCACAGAAATAAGAATACATGTTGTTAATGATTAGGGTATATAGAAATGAGCGTGGGTGCGTGTTGATGCAGAGCTGCATCATCATTAAAGGATACATAACACATACAGTTTCTGCCAATCTTGTGTTGATCTGGAGTATCTATAGAGTATTGCATCCTTCATATCTCTGAAAAGCTTATATTTTATCAGATTTATAAAAGACAGATGCGCTGTACCGCTTCTTTCTGAAAACAGTCAAGCTCGTGGAGGAGTGCTGTGGTCGGAGCCATGAGTCATGAGCGCACACATCATGGCATTACCCATTGATAACTTTTGATTTACTTTGCATTCGTGTTGTTAACATTATATGCACTTATGCGCAGATTGCCAACAAAACACAGACATTTGATGCAGTTTTATGGCGTTTTCACACCTACCTTGTTTGGTCTGGATTTTCAGACTTTTCAGTTTGGTCCGAATTAAAATTACAGATGTGTGAAACCTCCCTCGGAACCACGGTCCGGACCAAACAGACGAAATTTGGTCAGACGAAAAGAGGTAGTCTCAGTCCGGATCAAACTTAACAAAACTTCGGTTTGTTGCTAATGTGAAAGCATTGTCTGTATGGTTCGGACTTTCAGACCATTTACAGGAAGTTCTGGTGGTTTCCGTGTACCCAAAACAGCAGAAGTACCAGAACTGTCACAGAAGATAGCAGGAAAAGTGACCCGTAGCACATGGGGAGAGAAGGAGACAAGGTTTTTAATTAAAATATAGTCTTCTCCTCCTTTCCTGTCGGCACTGATAAAATGTTCGCACAACGAGGACGTTCATTTGGCGAATTTGAACTAGCCTCGAATATAGTTGGTGCTGCAGATAGTAATGCCATAGCAATAACAGCATACTGGCAACGATATGCTTCTGTTCACTTCATTCATCTTGTCAAAGTTACCTGCCGAATTGACAACATGCTGACGTCAGATGCACGTCCGCTAACAAACCAATCAATGTTAAGATGCAGCCCTCATAACTTATGACGACAGGACGCAAGTATGTCATGTAAAGTTCTTTAGTGCGCTCGCATAATTGCAGTGTGAAACCAAACCAAAACTAACCAAATGTATAAAATGTATCAAAACATGAACTTTGGTTTGGACCTTGGTGCGGACTCTCAGGTGAGAAAACACCCTTACTTAATGCCTGCGGTTCCAACTCATGACCTGGATCTTTTATTGCTGGGCCCACTCCATCTTTCAGTTTTAAATGATCCGCAAATCCAGCGTCAACCTGGGACTGAAATGCCGGGAACAAACAAACACACTTGCCCTGGAAGAACAAACTGTGTACTGTTCCCTTAATGCTGGGTTCTTCTTTCCCTCACAACCAAAAACACACTTCTTTGGTGACATTGTTGATTTTGTGATCTAAAAACAAAATGACAAATTTTTCTCTAGCAAGTCCTGTGCAGAGTTGCCAAAGACTTCCGTGACCCGAATGAAGCTCGTTGATGGACGTGCGCTTTCTCTGGTTGATGTGTGTGTGCGCTCTTCCGGGAGAAGTGTCCATACAAGGAATTCTGCCTTTTATGATGTCATACAGGGCAATGCTCAAAAAAAAAATCTGAAACTTACACAAACCCTTAAGGTGTGTATTTGCCACAGATGTACTCCGTCATACGTCCAACTCGTTTTTGAAACTTTGGCCATGTTTAGCATTATAATCCCAACTCTTTAACAGTGTAAGTAAGTCAGAATGCATTAAAGAGCATTAGACATCCTCTTTAAGTAAGAAAAAATGCATTAAAGAAAGATTCTTTAAGAGATTTCTTGCTTCTGTAAAACAAAACAAAATCTCTTTAATGTCGGTGTGGTCCGGTGGACCATTGATGTTCACTATGGCGGAACATTCTTTAAAATATCTTCTATTGTGTTCCACAGAAGAAAGTAAGCCATATAGATATGGAACAACATAAGGGTGTGTTAACTGTTGACAGTATTTTCATTTTTGGATGCACTATCCTGTTAGATAACACCTCAGCAACATACTTAACTTGTCAACCTTAAGAGCATTGACCTCTTTTTCATTTTGTTTGTCCAGGGGAAAGGTTAGCATAGCTCTCGGCAATTGCACGGAAACACAGTCTGAGCGTCCGAAGGGTGCTTTCGAGGCCAGCTGTCCTGACTCTTACTCCCCCAGCAGGCATGTGTCTTCCCCTCAGCTCAGATTTTTTATATGAGTCTCATTACACAGTGCGTGGCCTGCTCATGCAGTTATCTAGTCGTCTGAACTCAGCCTGGTGGGAAGTGTGTGCTGTTACTCAGCTCAGATCATTTGCCACACCCAAACAAAGGCACACACATGTCTTAGCCGGGTGTGTGTGATATGACCACACACAGCGGGACATTTGGTAGGCTTCACACATCCTGAGACACATACACACGCACTTCAATCACACCTTTGCTAATCCATTTACAAATTAGTGTGTTAGCGAGTATGCTAACATATCAGTCGACAGCTTGAGTGTATAGATTTTAATTTTCTTTGCATTTCATGCCTAACAAAGAGAGATTTCGGTTTCAAACTCTTGGGTCGCTGGGTCTTGAGAACTGCACCGCCCTCCCGTTCTTGGTCTTCATTCATCTACGGTGTCATTCACCTCCCAACCCCCACATCCTGAATCACACTTCTTGAGCTTGTTTATGAAATGCTAGGAGAGCACGACTCCCAGAGGATTGAAATGGAGAGCAGGGATGTCTGCGACCCACAACTATCACCCCCCCGAGTCATCATCCCACAGGTTCAAATTCTGGTCTGGCGGGGGTAGCGGATGGACGGGGATATAAGCGGCGAATGTCAGAGTGAGTTAGTCCAGTTGCCTGTTGTGGCCTGACTAGACCGGGGAACAATATTTTTCTAAAGATTGTCCGACAGGTTCAGTTGCTCTGTTAGCTTCCTCACATTCCTATAAATCGTGTCCAAGTCCAGCGATACGCTGGAGGCACTCCGCAAGGGTTGGATTTTGCTGATTTTAATCTTTTCACTCTCACTGCTTGGCAGTTGCGTCCGTCTTTCTCAAACACTTCGGTTGAGAGCCACACAGGGCTTCCCATGACCCAGACTGAACTTCGGATTACAAAATAAAATACAATTGAATGTTTGTTGTATGTCCGCATAACTGAAAAAAAGAAAAAAATGTTTCTAGCTGTCAAGCTACTTTTGCAAATGTCTTGTTTCTGCTTTCTCTCATCATGTTTACAAATTATTCAGTTGTAACTGGTATCTTCAGGATACACCAGTCTGATAAAATGTGTGTGTGTGTAGGAGGATTTTCAAGGGAGCCGCTGCAATAACTTCCAGCCTAATCTGTGAGTCTTTGACTTCTGCTGCTTTTTCATTCTAGTTCATTTTAGTTGGCCTTACAAATCTACATGCACTTTGTCATGGCGTCACCTTTAACCCAGTGCTACGTTATTTGTTGGTGCTTGCTATGGCAAGCGTCACTATTACTTATGCTTATGTTAAAAACATTTTTTTAATTTAAATATTACATTTCAGCATGCAACTCTCCCACAATGCAGTGCAATGATACCTCAAATCATGCTGTTTAGGTAAGAAACCAGATCACTTTTTCAATCTCACAGCAACTTGCTAAAAACAGAACTCCTTTGCGCCCACATAGCAATGCTCTAGCAACCACTTGGGCTACTCTTGCAAAACGTTCAGAACCATTCAGAACACCTTATTGACCATATAAAGTAGCAATATTCAACCATCCAGAACCTTCTTGCAAACACATAGCAACATACTAAATTGTTCTGGGTGTTTTTAGCAACCACTTGTCTTAACTATTTGCATGTCCTTCAGTAATTGTAGTAGTCTGGTTGTTATTTGAACTCAAATAAAAGTTTTGAATGAAATATCCTGTAGATGTCTGCAGAGAAATAAATAAGAGCATAAATATTCCCAGTAACTAATGAATTTGATTTCTAAAATAACAGACTGAGGCAATTTCTCAGCTCACTGATTTGGCCTTGTTTGCTCTCAGACAAAATCTTTTGAGCTTCACATGTTGACTGCCAAATCCTGGTATTCTTTTGCTTTGTTAATAAATCACAGAATCTGATTCAGCTACTCGCCCAAGTCAAACCTAATTTTGTGGCCTTTGGAAAGAAGCACCTGGTCTGAATGCCACGACACTTGTTGAGTAACACGTATTATTTAGTTTCTGGAAGGAATTGTGCGGTTTTGCCTGCCAGTTAGCATTGTTGTTTGCTTGGCAGTCACGCAATCAGACCCAGCTGCCTGCAAATTCTGGTCCAGATGGGTGGATCCATCGAGCCCTTTGCACGAAGTTGGGAGTGCATCGCACTATAATACCATCTTTAGCGGTGATGCTAGTTTTTTTAAATCAAGATTTCCATCAATGCCTAGCATTGCTCCAATCTCGAGCTCTTATCTGAATCAGTGATCAAATAATTGAAAGTTTTTTTGTTCTGTTAGGTTGTCTGTGGTATTTAGCCAAATGCTAACATGAGGGTTAAATCTAGAATCTCCTATACTGTAATTGTGTTGATTGGAAATTAATTTATTGCCTATGCAACGTGTAGTAGTATAGTATTGGCCCAGTCTGAATGATACAACATAGTGACTCTGTGTTTAACCTCATGTCTTTCCAAGAAAGTGGGCTTTACTCCAAAACGTATCTTCTGTTTCCACAGCCTTTGTAAATAGAGTCTCGTTAGCCAGCCAAAAAAGGACAATTGGGACATTCATGATGACTGGTTCCTTGTTTCAAAAGTAGTAGACATTGAAGCATCATTTTCATTGGCAGATTCCAGTTTTCCATCACTTTCAATCAATTCATTCAATGTATTATATTGATTGTGCCGCTGAGGTATTGCCTTGGTGGCAAACGTCAGCCTGACCCTGGCTGACCTCTGCATAATCCTCATATAAAGAAACCAAAAGTGGTTTGTGTGACTCACACTGGAGCGCTTTTTATTTCATAACCCAAAAATATTTGGACACTTGGACACTTGCATTACAAGTATTATAAAAAGTAGTAAAAAAGTCATTTTTGGATAAAAATAGTGATTTGAAGTGTGTGTGTGTGCTGGTATACCCTCACAAAGATGGCAAAATCCAAAATTCTTGTTCTTGTGGAGACATTTTTTGTGCCCATGAGGAAAGCAGCTTATAAATCATATACTCTATGAGTTTTTTTTATTTTATTTTTTTATGTAAAAATGCTGAAAGTTTTCGTGGTGGGTAGGTTTAGGTGGCTTAGGGTTGGGTTTAGGGGATAGAGTGTACATTTTGTAAAGTTTAAAAATCAGGTAACACTTTAGTTTAGGGTCCAATTCTCACTATTAACTTGTTGGTTATTATCATGCATATTACTCGGATATTGGCTGTTTATTAATACTTATAAAGCACATATGAATGCCTTATTCTGCATGGCCTTATTCTACATCCCTTAATCCTATACCAATACCTAAACTTAACAACAAGCCAATCTTACTAACTATTAATAAGCAGTAATTTATTGAGGCAAAAGTCATAGTTAATAGTTAATTAATAGTGAGATTTGGACTCTAATCTAAAGTATGACCAGAATCATTATGTCTGTGGAATGTCCCCATGCATAAAACATGGAAACCCAACATGTGTGTGTTTAAGCTCCAGGTGTGCTCTACTTATTTGTGCTTGTGTTTTGTAATTTGGTTGAAATTTTGTGATTATATATCAATATGACTATAAAATAATAATAATAATAGTAATAATAAGCAGCAGAAGAAGACAAAAGAATAAAAAAAGAAAATATTAAAGAAAATAATAAATATTACTATTGTAATATTTAATTGATTTTTATTTCAAATGTATCATGCAGCCCTATTGTTAATTGTTAACATTTTTGTGGCCACTGTATATTTCCTCTCCAGTGCTCTCTCTTTCTGTCCAAATCTCATTTCTTCTCTCATTTTGAAGACTGCATTGTTGTGTGTCTGCGTGTCCTGGGCCGCCAGCCCACCGGGCTAATTCAGACAGCCCCCTGTAACCGTGAGAACACTTTCAGCGGGCTATTGGATTAGCCTTTGAGCGCTACGTGGGCTAATTGATGAAAATGACCCCGGAGCGGAGAACAGAGCCATTGTCTCTGCTGTCACAAAGTCTCAAGCCATCAACAGAGAGCCTAACAGGATTTCTGCACACACGCCATCCATCCCTAATTTGTTGGCCCGGGAAACTGTCAAAGCCCGCTGGAAGCAAGCTCGGAAGCGGGGTGTTTGTTCTGGTTTTACTGTGGTAGATTAATCAGCCGCTGCCAACCCAAAATGCTAAGTGTAAATGTAATGAAAGGAAAGTTGACTTATGTGATTGAAAACAAATGGGACTTGCGATTTGGACTGGTACTGTTCCTACTATATGGTCTCTTTGAGCCTTTGATTTAGTAACGTCATGATTATTTAACAACCCCCAAGGTTTCTGATCACACCAATTATTCACACATACACACAATGAAGGCTCTGATGCTGTTTTATTAATTAAAAGAGCTGATTTGCCTTCTAGACATGTTGACATATTTGCAATATAGATGATGTTTTTCAGATCTTGCTCTTTCTGTTCTTTCATTCTCTCTCTTGCTCTTTCAAATACCCTCTCTCTCCCACACAACCCCACACACACTTTCTAGAGCTCTACGTGTGAGAATGGAGCCCCAAAGAGTTCTTCTGACCTGAGAATAATGGCTTGCTTGGTTTCCAGAGTGTTGCATTCATCTCAGTGGAATGCAGTAACCATAGATTACCTGACAATTAAGCCCACTCATCTCACCACAAACCCTGCAGTTAGAGCAACTAAATATGCAAGGATGTCAGGTAAGGCGTTGCTAAACAACATTAGTACAGAAATAGCTCCCAATGTTACCCATCACATGCTTATTAGAGATTACACAACTGTTCACATATATGGGATTGTTTGATAGTTGTTAGTATTTTATGTAGGCTGGATTAGCTTTGTGTGCTGTTTATAAATTGCTTATGTCATGTTGATCGAAATATATTATACTGGTTCCCTATTAGTCTTACCCTTCAAAAACATCTAGGCATTAGTTTATTGCATAAGTCAATGCAAAATGGTTGAACTAGTTGTCATAAACTGTCAATCATATTTTCTATACATTTCTATTAGACCTTTTTTTGTGTGTGTAAATGTGTCCTGAATTGATGAATTGCAGAGGTCAATTTTGATTTTTGCTAATGATGAGAAATGTAAAGGGCTAGATCAACTAATGATGACAAATAGCTCAGAGGTGCTTCTAATAAAACTTCATTTGGCAAGCATATATAGACTACGCTACTGTCAGCTTTTTTAATTTTTTTTTATTAATAGACAGTAAAGACATCTATACTTTTACAAAATATTTTTTATTTCAAATATATTTTTTTTAAACATCTATTTGGTGGTCATATTGATATACTGTATACTGTTTTATTTTGATTTAATCTGGTCAATTAACAGTCACACCACAAATTTTTTTTTTCATTGCCTAAATTTAATGCTATAGACAATTAGGGTCTGTGCAAATATAGGTTTCAATTTTGCAATTGTTATTCTGAAAATCTATTAATTATGTAAATGGTCATCTCTGTGGTGATTTATGGGGTTAAATTACTCTGTTTACTCGTCCATCAAGATGATATACATTCTCTAAGAGGAATTCTTGGAATCTGCGTTGTTCATTGAAGTAATTGCAAAAAAGGTGCTTTTGTGTGTGTTCATCATCATGGTTCATTGGTTTGGGCAGACCTGCCTGTTCCCTCTGCATGACGACCCATCACCCTGGCAACTGTTGACAGATTACCACAGCAACTCACTGCTCGTGCCACAAAACCTGCAGGCATTCACATTTTTACCTTTTTCCATTTATCTTCCTCTCTTACAATTGTCCATTTTCACTTGTTTTGGTCATTGCTGGTTGAGGCAACTTTTATCACTTTATTGTGTTGGGTCTGGTAAGGACACTTTGTTACCTTGTATCTTCTTTGTTCTTAGTATTTCTTAGTTTACTCTTGTTCTCAAAAACACACAAAATAAACCAGACTGATTGGATTAAATTTCACCTGCCTCCTCCTGCTGCTTGATGTAACACAGTTGTGAGTCGGCACAAACCAACACTAGGCTACATTACATCCAAAGATTTCCCATGAGTTCCATAAACACACAAGAAACTACCACAGATGAGAGACACTTGAGCTGACTCTTGTTTCACCAGTTTACTTTTCTAACTTCATATTTAGACACACAGGCATACAGCTACATGCAACTAAAAACATGTTGTAGTATTTTACCTTCTGAGTGTCAGATTCTGATGTTAATCTTTATTTGGCATTTATTTCGACAAGTGCAACCCTATTTTCAGTGCAAGTCTCTGTTTGGGAAGTTGTTCAACATTCTCCTGTAGTTTGATACCCGGACTTAATCTCCCTTGTTTTTTTATTTTTCTAAATGACTTCAAATCAAGGTCTTTCCTCAGGCATTTTAATTAGTTCTTCTAAGATAATCCTCCCATTTGAGATTATAATTGCATAAAGCGCTTTCACGCTTCCAGAATGTATTGCGGTTATAGGGTTTCACTGCTGTTTCTCAGAACACAGATTAATGACATTTCAAAATGGTTACTAAACATTTCAGGAATGAATATTGTATTGTTTGGGATAAGCTTCTCTTTGGCATTGATAGTGTAAAATGACTGCTATGAAGAGGCCCTACACAGCTAATGTAGTGTTTGAAAATATGATATATTTGGGAGGTAAAATGAGTACCTAACCTTTGGTAGAATAAAGAGTAGAGTGACAAATGTGCATTCTCATATGTAACCATTATAATAAAGCTTTTTGAAGTTACGAGAGATATTATGGCCTTTCTAAATGATTTGAGGATCAAATGCATGGTTGTTGCACATTGTAATGCATTCATTTCGAGTGCACAGTAAATAATCCCTGTTTGTAAAAACAAACAAAACAACGTGTTGACAGAAATCCACTTACAATGGAAGTCTTTGTGGCTATTGCACATTTGCCCCATAGACTTCCATTGTAACCACGTAACTGTCAACACATTATTTTGTTTGTTTTTGCAAACTGAAAGACAGTTTGAAATGATTGTCTATGGTCGATAGAGCTTAACTCAAATGTAATCTTGAGCATTCATAAAGGATCAATCTGATTAGATTACATATACAAAAGTCGTGGGCGGATTGGTTCAAAATGGCCCCTTAAAGGTCACAACTGCACTTTTTTCCTCTTTTTACAGTGTAACAAAGTGAGGGTCCTTAGTGTTACAACTACGCTGGGCAGTTTGCCACGAGTTTACAGCGATCTGGTAAAAGATTCAACAATTAGCCGATGAGTAGATCTTGTTTGTGTGTGCGTGTGTGAGAAGGACATAGAGATATGAAGGAAAATACAGACATTGTAGAGTGCATCAAAAGAATTTGGGGTAATGCTACAGTAGATATCAGCCTTTTCTGAAGGCCGTTTCCCAAGCTTTGGAGAAAGACAGAGGAGTTTCTGTTCTCTTAAACAGTCCCTTGTGTACTTTTGCATGAGAGTTGGCTTCAAAGGGCCTTGCTTTAACATTCAGTTCATATGCAAATGCATATGAATTGATGCACATGTAAGTTACCAAATCTCCAGTGTTTTCTTGGAAATAATAATTAAAACCCATCATTTGGAAAGGTTGAGGTCAATATTGTTATGCCTTTAGATTCTTCTTACGTCAAATACTGAAGATTTTCGTTCAGGGCCAGCGAATCCATTCTATATGTAACATCTGGAGAATCAATAAAGCCAAATACATCTGGAGCCCCTCTTCCTGTACACGGCCATCAAGGATACTGAAGTTCAAAGAATGGTCAGTCAGCTGTAATTATAACCTAATTCTGTCTTTATGGTATAGGAGAACTGTGGTGTAATTTTCGGCATTGCCACCAAAGTTTTATGACTGTGTGGTTTCACGCATGATCACACTTTGGATTGACCTTCCTTAAATTTAACTCCTGAAATGATGTTTCCTACTGTTTATTTAAACTGTTCACACGGTTTTACTCAACCTCATGTAATTCCAAACCTGTTTGATATTCCTCTGTAGAACACAAAAGAATATACACAATATCTTTCAAAAGTTTGGGCTTGGTAAGATCTATGTTCTATTAAGTCTTATTATGATCACCAAGTTTGCATTTATTTGATCTATAAGACAGTAAAAACAGTAATATTGTGAAATATTATTATTCCAACTTAAAATGATTGTTTTATATGTGAATATATTTTTAAAAGTAATTTATTCCTGTGATATCAAAGGTGAATTTTCAGCATCACTACTCCAGTCTTCAGTGTCACATGATCCTTCAGAAATAAGAAACATTTCTCATTAAAGTGGCCATGAACTGGCTTTAGAAAAACATGTTATACTGTATTCTGGGGTCAACTTATTACGGTCGCGTGGTATTTACATTCAAAAACATCATAATGAATAAGTAATAGGCTATTTTCTAGCCTGAGCCTAGCTCCTGAAACTTTGAAGTAAACGCCCACTGCTATGATTGGCTAACAGTTTTGCATATTATAATGAGTTTCGACTCCCCTGTCAGTACACCTGGGGAATTGTTTTGAAAACGTCTAATGTGGAAACCGGAGAGTCTGATCCCGAATCGCAGGACAATGAACCAACAACACCTCAAATACAAAGGATACTCCAGCCTGTGACAGCATGGCAAGTTATGTTTAGTTAGACACGTACACATAATCAGTAGATATCAAACGATCTGTAACAATACAATACTAGCACATATAAAAAAACATTTTGTACCCATCTTCTTCTGTTGAGTTGGCGTTTCGTTGCTTTCTGAAGTCACAGGGAAGCAAATTCCCAGAACCCTCGTTTGATGAGCCAGCTGTCAATAAAAGCTTTTCTTTGACTAACAAAGAAGATATCAGCTTTGAAACGTACAGGATATTCTTATATTACCATGACCTTTTATATATCAAAAGTTGATTTCTCAATTTATGACCCCTTTAATGCCAACCAAGTTTGAAGATAGTTGTGCTATTTAATATTTTTGTGGAAAATGAGATGCATTTTTCTCAGAATTCTTTAAAGATGTCATGAACTGGCTTTTTTTGAGGTCAACTAATGATGTTTGTGTGGTTTTTACATTCAAAAACATCATAATGAATAAGTAAAAGGCTATTTTCTACACTGGTTTTGAGGCTTTCTCCTGAACGCTGGGTTTTGATGGGCGTGCCGCACTGGAGACTTGGAAATGCGCGCCACGGCTAGGATTGGATAAGAATTGCATATTTAATGAGTTTCAGCTCCCCTGTCAGTTCAGTTCACATTAGGGAGGGATCGTTTTGAATGATTGTCTCGATCACATGGCTCGTAAACGTCTTTATCACACAAACACAATGATTTATCTCTCATCCACCCGCGATTGATTGGAATAATATTTCTGTATTGCTTGGCCCGCCCGATCGGTGGATATGAGCGCAAATCGAGCACACACACAAACACACACACACACACACACACACACACACACACACACACACACACACACACACACACACACACACACACACACACACACACACACACACACACACACACACACACACACACACACACACACACACACCCTTCAAATGTCAAGTCAACACATTTGGCCCATACATGTCCGAGTCTGACCACGAATCAGAATAAACCAACAAATAATTCTCCAGCCTGTAATAGCATGCTAAGTGTATGTTCTGTTAGTACACATAATCAAAACGATCTATAACAATGCAATACTATTACATATAAAAAAACACGTTTTACTCACATAGGTGTGCTGCACCATTCCTGTCGGCTCCACTATAGAAGGCACAGCATTGTGTTTTAATCTCAGTATGTCTGCAAATCCAGCATCGATCTGAGACTTGTTTAAAAACGATTCCGCTGCGAACACATGTTTAATATCTTCCCCACGTGATCTTGAACTTCATTAAAAATAAAGTTCAACCACACATTCCTAATATTATGATCCTAAGGAAGCTTATGCAGCGACTGTGTTCTTCCAAAACCAGGAATAGCGCAATATCTTGCTATCTTCTTCGGCATGTTTATTGCTGCTGGCTAGCGCAATCCGAACAGAGCCATGAGTCGGTGGGCGGGGCTACTAAATTAGACGTGCTTATTATTCTGTAGAGGTGGTGTTTTGCTGCACGATGACGTCAGGATGAAGCACTCTGTCGTTTTCTGGGCCTGCTGTCTATAAAAGCTTTTCTTTGACAATGAAGTTTTCAGCTCTGAAATTATTATATTAACATGACCTTTTATATATCAAAAGCTTAAGGGAAAGTTGATTTCTCAATTCTCATCACCCCTTTAATGTAATGTATAGAAAGGTCAAAAGAACATTCAAGTTTGATCTTGCTTGTCGTGGATGCATGTGTACCGCAGATGGAACTTTGCTATTTAGTTACTTAAAAGCTGAATTTATCTTCATGATACTGTCCCTTCAACTGCACCGAGCTTTAGTTACCTCCCTTTTCACCTCCAGGATCTTTGGGAGTACAGACAAACAGTGTCTCAAGTTCACATGGGACCACATTTCAATTCACGTTGACCTTATTTTACATGTGAATTATTTACAGTGCAAGACTCCCTGAACCCAGAGTGAACCCACTCTTGGATCACCGTGTTCATGGAGTTGTCCCAAGTCTTTATGAAAGGCATATGCTTGCATAGGCCTTAATGCAAAATGTAGCATACATCTTCATTCTGCACGTCACTGATTACAGTTAAGTGAACATTTGTCACATTCCTGTAAGAAAGGTTGCGGGAGGTCATGTTGTCGTCGGAGGGGAAGTTGTTTAGAGAATATACTTGGTTTGATAGTTCAAGAAAGGTTACGCCGGGTTTACCGTGGTTTTGTTTGTAAAGATTACCTCATGCACTTTCAATAGCTAGAGTACATACCATACAGATTTAGAAACGTGTAGGAGCTGATGTAAATACTCATTTATCATTTGTATGGGCTATTTAATATGTAATTTGTACCACATTCAGGTTATAGTCGCTCATGATTCAGGTTCAAGGGTTTCAATAAATTGTGGTTAGTTCATATTCCTGAGATGTTATGACATGTTTTGCATCATTTGTATTGCGTTTGTTTCCCAGTAGATATGTCTCGCCTGTCATAACATATCTACAGAGGCTTTTATTAGTGTACCTGGCTGCAACTCTTTTCGTTTGTCACCAGTACGCCCCTGCCAAAATCTCTTGTTGGTTTTCACTGACCGCTGTACCCAGCGCTCTGCCAATTCGTGATTTCATCTGCTTCTCAAAAGCCCGTTTAATAAGGAGTTTGATCTTGAACAACACCGTGTTGCTTTAGAAAACTAGAAAAAAGCATGTGAAGATTGCACAAGACAGATTGCAAAAGCTATGGAGGAATGATGATTATATAAATGTTTACAGGTGAAAAGGTTAGTTTTAACTGACAAATGCTGTATATATTTACAATTTTCTTTTTGAATGTAGCACAAATATAAATAAAAATATCTAAAATATTTTTAAATATTTTACTAGATTTTCGAACAGTGTGTTGTATAGTGTAAATGGACTTACATAAACGTGTTACTGCAAACTATGTAGTTTAACAATGTTTCTCTCTGAATGTCTGGTACAGGCAGTTTCAAATGGCAAGAAAACAGTATTATGTGTCAAATAGTGTTGAAAAAATGTTGATATATCATGTAAAACCAGGGAACTTTGAACATGGAACAAGAGTGGATAAACTGTACTGTTTTCTGTGGAAACCACAGTTAACTCTGCACTTGTGGATATTGAGCAGTCCAAGGAATTTAGTTTTTTGTGTACAAAAGATTTGTTTGAGGACTCGCTAGCACAGTCGCATATGTCCTGACTTCTTAAATGTGTAGTTAAACGTGAGATATAGGCTGTCAGAAATAGTCTCTGTAAGCAGTAATAAATCAGGACAAGTGCTTTTTTCCGTGACTTTGTCAAGTAAAGGCGATAAAGTGATTTCCCTACCATAGCAGTTTCTATTCACATTATGTTGCATTCCTTGGATAGACCTCTTTGTGGATATATTTGTGAATGGACAAAAGTGCAATGTCAGTTCATGATTGATTAGGAGAAAAAATGTAGGAAACATTCCATCCACACCACCACCCACAAAATCTTTTCTTGTTTGCATGTCGGATGTTCGCATGTTGCATGTGTTTTAGGTTTAAAAATAAGAAAACTTGTATTTGAGGTGCAAGAAGTCTTGATATTGTTATTCCCATTTGAATATGTGTTATACACACTGTTAAAAATACAGCAGATGCCTTCAAACAGTACTTTCACACGTGTACTGGCTCTAATTAGGCCTTTATGCCTTCAAAATCAAAGATCTAGCGCTTGGGATACAGATAATTCATGAATACAAACCATATGGTAGTTGCATCATAAAAAGCTGAATTTATTTCAAATTCAAATGTAACTTGATGTCTTCATATGCCATTATGGAAAATAAAACCTTGCTGTAGCTTATGAAACTGCCCAGTTGGATTTTAAATAGTTCGGTTTTGAAGTTGAGATTAGTAATGAAGGCTCAAAAGTTTGTTCTTATGTCAGCTCAACCCATCTTTAATGCAACCAGAACGCTGGGATGACAGCTGTGGCCCCCATTCTGTCTTAATGTATTATAAGAGTCGAGCCTCAACTCCTTAGCTCCTCTTAGCTTTTATCTGGTGGTGTTGGGCTGCCTTTAGCCCTTCGCCATGCACTAGAAATAAGACGTAATCCTCCTCAGTAGTCATTGATTGGACCCCTTTCCCTCTCCATACCTTTTACACACTTTCTGCTGGGGTTTTTTTCCACACAAAGAACATTGACTATCATGTGAGACCTCAATCTTTAACCCATCAAATGAGCTTAGGTTTTACTGGTGAAGCAAAGTCAGCTGGATCCCATGATTCATTATTAATCCGCCTTTCCTTTCCTTTTCTTCATCTCTCTCTCTCTCTCTCTCTTTCTCTCTCTTTCTCTCTCTCGCTCTTGCTCTCACTCACTCTCTCTCTCTCTTTCTCTCTTTCTTTTTGTCGCTCACAAGTACAATACACTTTTTGAGCAAGTTCAGCTTTTCCACTTAACACTTCCCCTGTCCTGAGTGCTCCCTCTCTCTAATAGCATGCATGTTCAAATCCCTCATTAGCCCAAATACTGCTGTTCAAATGAATAAGGACCATAATTCCACTTGTTTACGTTTTAGAAACTTTTTCTTATAGAGACAGAATAATTGAAAATTTTTACACACTTTGCATCTAGCTGAAAGAAAGAATAAAAATAAAAAAACTTTAAAAGTAGTCTAATCGATTGAGATGACAGTGTCATATGCTTCCAGAGAGCAGTTTTAAGAGGCGCGTGTTTGGGAAATATCATGCCTTTACCATAACCGCGAGCTCCTCTCAGATGTAAATATTGAAGTCCATGTAAAGCAATATAAAATCTGTGTTCTGAGTTTGTCACGCCATTGAAAAATGTGCTTGTGGCGAGGTGGACAAACGAGAGACGTGGGAGCAGCGAGAGGTCTCGAGTCCAGCCAAATTTGCAAGCGTGCTCTATTTATTACAGTGTTAGGGGCCATGCTCAGTGGCTCCAGTCCGTCATTGAGCCATGATTTTAGGCCCACCCAAAAAATGGATAAAAACTGTTTGACGCTTTAACTCCACAATTCACTACTACATAGTTCACATTCTTTGTAACATGTTTTCAGCAATATATTTCTAACGTTTATAATGTGTTTAGAAACAAATCTCTGAATTGCCTTTACAAAGACTTTACGGATGGCCAAACCAATTCAAGCCTAAATCAGACATAAGAATCTTAACAAACAAGAGGATTGTGCTGAACGGATTTCATATATGGACTTTGCAAGCATGGATTTTTAATTTTCTTATATACGTTTTATATACAATATCATTTAATCATGATACTTGTAAAACTATGTACAAACAATAATCGTTCACAAAACCATGGTTAATTTTTCTAAGGGGCGCCTCGAACAGCTTTAGAAAAGCGAGAGCTTACAAAAGCTACAGCAAACACTATATCAACATTAAAGTTGGCTATCAGGCGGCCGAGCCAAACCGCTTTGCGATTTGTTTACATTGTAGCAACAACATAAAACGTATAATTGGTACTGTTAATATAATGATTTTTATAACCTTCATTGCCTTTGGCCCCTTCTAGTTTCAGTCCATAACCTGAATTTGGAACATGCATGCTGAATTTGGAACATGCATGCTGAGTTTGGAATAGCATGTACTGATACTACTCTTATTAAATCTGTCATATATTTTATTCCACCTTATCTTTATATGGCAGTGGTAGTAAGAGTAGTATGCTCGTACACTGTTCCAAATTCAGCCCTAGTGAGCCTACTTAGACAGCATTTAAGACATCATCAATCGCACTCATACCAAGTTATGGCATGAAAATCTAGATGGCGCAGGCTGATAGGTCCTTAACTCATTTGGTAGCAAACACATCGTTATCTACATTACTAGAAGCCGATTGGTCACTGTTGCATCAGCAGCAAATGAGCTGTGGCTCATCATTCAAATACTGGTAGTGTATGCTGTTAGCAGTCTGCAGTGTGCTTTCAGAAACCCTCCACCTTCCACAGCTCGACCTGTATAGATCTGCTACAGTTCTTTTTTTTTATATATGTTACATGTACAGCAACATGTCTTACATGCTCACAACTGTGAATGTATGTAGCAAGTCTCAGTACTTGCTCTGCAGCAGCAGCATAGTAGATCTATTCCTCAAAGACCAAATACATTAACATTGCCTTTTCCATTACCATGCCATGTCTCTGCTAGGGTTGTCATGACATAACTAATACGAAGGCTGTTCCTTAAGAAACCTGTTTATTTTCTGTTATGCACATTCATGGCTCACGGACCATAAAACGACTAGCTATAGGTGATGCTTTGGGTTTATTAAACTGAACCAAAATTGTTATTCGCAACTTATTTTAGTAAGAAAAAGATGCTTCATGTCTTACTAAAGACAGACCAGGACCTCCCAGGTTCACTGATCTGCCGTGTTTTTATAGGTGGTGGTTAGTAACCTATGATGATTATCACTACAAGAGTTGCAATTAAATGCAGCATAATGTGTACAGTAGTCTACATAAATGATTCTTACTCTCTTTTTTTGTAAAATGTAATGCTGTAGATTTGCAATTGCTGCTAAATTATTAAAGTTAACCTCAACCTAATATTGGCTCCGTGTAATTTAGGGTAACATACTTGCGTTTTAATGTGGTTTAGTGCCTGTAACTAGTGGCTTTTCTCTGCCCCATCAGCAGTTTTTCCCTGTAAGCCGGAAAAATAGAAAAAAACACAATTTCCCTAAAGTGTGCAAACCTTCTGTAGATTTCAGTCCAACACTATCAAATCTTCCCATATGACCTGTAATGTCTGCAATGCCAAGTGGAAGTTGGAACTTTTATTCCTTTTATTGTTTCATATTGTTTGTTGAAATGAAACTGATCTACCAAAAATAAACTTATGCTTATACATAGTTAAAAATAGTCAATTCATATATATATATATATATATATATATATATATATATATATATATATATATATATATATATATATATATATATATATATATATATATATATATATAAAATTAATTATATATGCTTTTATTAAAAATAACAAAAAACAATCTTTTGTTTGCATTTCCTCCATTTCTCATCTGTCTCTGCTTGTTGATGATTTGGGTCAGTAAACCTTTGAATATTGTGCTTGCAAGGCTGCATCCGGGCTGACGAAGCATATTGACAGTTTTATTCTGAGAGGCCTGCTTTGGGAAGACGCTTGAGAAGCTGCCCATACAAAGCCAGAGCAAAACACACGCGAAAGCGGACGCCTTTCATGTTACAGGTGCTTTAGAAATCTAGCCTGTTTACCGCAACTGATATGAAGACCATATGTGGCCTCACGTGGATGTCCATATAGAGGTGTATTACAGATGGCATAAATCTTCCTGCCTTGAGACCACGTTCTCTGTTATGCACATTCATGCTTGTGCTTGAAGTCTTAAAATGCAATTCACAGTATTGCGTAACCTGAGAACAGATGGAAGGATATCAGGATGAAAGGGAAAGAAGAATCAAAAAGGATGATCTTGTAGGAATGTGGTGTTAGCTGAACCAATTGACCCCTCAAAGTTGGAAAAATAATATTTATTTTTCTTTCTTTTTAAATAAAAAAATATTTTCCCCTGAAATCCATTGGTATTAAAATTAAATTTTCACTGATTATTTTAGCAAAATAATTGTTTTTACATTTGTACATTATTGTGTGGTGAATGACAAGATGATTTAAAGGGGTCATTAATTGAGAAATCAACTTTTGATGTATAAAAGGTCATGGTAATATAAGAATATCTTGTAAGTTTCAGAGCTTCCTTGTTAGTCAAAGAAAAGCTTTTATTGACAGCTGGCTCATCAAACGAGGGATCTGCGAATGTGCTTCCCTGCGACGTCAGAGTTCAGTGAAACGCCGCCTTAACCGAAGAAGACCAACGCCTAATTCTGCTGCCCCACCCACCGATTTGTGCATGTATGTTATTGATAAATAACATAGGTCTACGTGGAGCTAAACCGGATCGAACTTAAACATGCCACATAAACTTCATTTGGATTCCTATATTAGGAAAGCATGGTTGAACTTTATTTTTACTGAAGATCCAGCTCACGCACCCAACCCAACATTGTCCATTTATTTCACTGTGGATTCGTTTGTAAACAAGAGACTGGAGTTGCAGACAGAATGAGATACAAAACTATGCTGTGCCTTCTGAATCTGACATGAATGATGCAACATACTTTATGTGAGTAAAAAATTATTTTTATATGTGATAGTATCCTTTGTATTTGAGGTGTTGTTGGTTCATAGTCCTGCGATTTGTGATCAGACGATAGGGCTATCTTAAATAGTGAAATAACATTATTTTCTTGATGTGCGTTGTTCACGTTCTCTTGACTTGATATTTGAAGGAAAAATACAATTGCAGAAGTTTTGATAATGCTGATTTGTCTGCAGTGAAGTTAAGTTTTGCAGATGCTTGTGTGTTTGCGTTAGTGATACAGTTAGCGGTTTTATCCACCGATCGGGCGGGTTAAGTAATAAAAAAATAACATTCCAATTAATTGTGGGTGGATGAAAGATAAATCGTTGTTTCTTTGATAAAGACATTTTGCGAGCCCTGTGGACGAATCATTCTGGTTGCCATTTTTCCACTCGTTTTCAAAAAAAATTCCCACATATACTGACGGGTGAGCCGAAGCTCATAATAATATGCAAAACTGTTATCCAATCATAGCAGTGGGTGTTTACTTCCAAGTCTTCAATGCGGCACGCCCATAAAAACTGACCGTTTCAGGAGCTTTGACCCATAATCAAGAAAGGAGAAATAATATTAACCAATAACCATTTTTAACCAACAATGTCAGCCTATAAATCCAATTCTAATTATATCCCAGTGAATAAGTCTTTATAACTTCACTTCTCACTGATTATTTAGTTTCATTTGGAAATCATTTCATTATGCAAGTTACCCATTTCCTGTTGTCTTTAAGCTTTATGGTGTAAGACAAGGATTTCTTGTGATTCAGCATAATACTCATAATCATATAAAGCTTCTTTGAAGCGAGCACAAGGTGTTTATTGTGGTGTTAGTCAGCATGAACCTCACGGACATGTTCTCATTATTGCATCTCGACTCAATTAAACAGAAGTGGAAGAGGTCATTGAGTCAAGTTACAGGTCAAGTCCTTGGAGAGCTGCGAACCGGCTGTCAGCAAGCTTTTGAACATGTGTGTATGCTGGACTGGGTGGTATGAAAATGTGTGCGTGTCAACTGGTAGAGGTTTTACTATAGCATTTCCATACACTCTTAAAAATAAAGGTTCCAAAGGGTTGTCAGTGACGTCTTTGGAGACCCATTTTTGTTCCCCAAAGAACTTTTCAGTGAACATAGAAACATTTGAAACCCAGGTTTCAGCAACAGTCAGTTCTACATGCTAGGCATGGTAAGCTGCGGAGTAAAAAGAGGCGAGACTGACAATGCAACAATGGCTTCTGATTCAGACAGTTTTATTTCGCTATCATTGAGATAACATTCCCACATATTTACACTGCAATTCACCATTACACGCGACAAAATTATCATGTAATATATATGGTTTTGTAAGCTCACTGTAAATTACACAAATACATACATATCCTGTGACAGCTATAAGTTTAATGCACAAATAAATGCCCAGCCATTCTCGTTGGTACTCTGCAATGAAATATATGTATGAACGCAGTTCCCTCTTTAATAACTCTTGAGGCTCATTTTGTGGCGTTATAGGGCAGTAAAGCCCAGTAACTCACAGTGTGAAGAGAACTTATGTGACACAGAAACTATTACAAAGCAAAAACAAACACACATTTTTATCCATATATACATCACTCACTTACTGTATGCAGTCTCACAGTTTAAAGTGCCTGTCGTAGGAAATCATGTTGTCATGAATAATTAAACAAGGCATCTTTTCAAAGGATAAGGACATGCAGTCTCATTAATAATTATGAGACATCGATGAGTCATGTACTATGGTACAAGAAAACATCACAACCTATGACTGTGACACAAAGACGAATTTTAACCAGGAAGATGAAAATAGTGCAAAAATGCTTATAATTAACTAGTTTTCTCCTACAATTAAAATGAAAAATGGTAGCATTGTCTTCTGCGATGTTCAACACACTTAAAGGGGTACTTCAGCGCTGGGAAGATGATCTGTATTTAAACTGGCTCATTAATGTAGTAGAAATGTGAAAATATTTTTTTTATTTGGTGCCTTCTAGACTGAGAAAACACAGAAAATGTATTTTTGTCTCATGGGGATGAAAGATAACAATTCCCAGAATGCACTGCTTCGCTGCCCTACTCTAGGCATGGCTAGTCGGCTACTGGATTACTGGATCACTTGCCCACTGCGTTCATTTTCATAAAATCAGTTCAGTTAGAGACACTACAATTAAAAACTGTCTGTTCGATATAATGTGAGTGAGCCGATTGAGAGCCGGACATGAATGTTTTGTGAAAATGATCAAAAATGCTTTAAAAAAAGGAAAAACATGTTCCCACTGTGGTGAAAGAGGCAATTCATTCAATTGATTATTGAGGTTGTGTGTATGCAGGTGTGTGTTGTGCGTGTTTATTTTCCTTGTACATGTAGTGCTTGAGTGTTTTGTGATGGATATGATCATAAAGACAAATTGCTCAACCGTCCCCTCTTAAATGCCATCGGTCCTTGCATGCACACTGTCAACATTAAAAATCAAACACACAAACGTCCTGACTTGATTTTTACGGTCATCTCTTTCATATGCCTTAGCTGCTGCATGTAATATTTTCCTGGAGATAACAATATATGCCCTGACATTAAAAGACCCAGATGTCTTAACTCAAACTGTGACTTGTCTAAAGTCATTTGAGTGACAAATCACTCATAACAATAGAGCAGGCAGTGACAGAGACTTCGATTTATGAGAAGCACAAGGCTCATTGAAAAATAAATGCTTTTAGACTGAAAAAGCCACTTCAGAAAAATGGCACAGCAACAGCTGAATCTCATCCCAGCCTGGGATGGGGTTGTGTGGTTCAGACAATCCTCATGGATTCGGAATTCATTCTGAAGGTTTCACCATAAGATTAGGCTTTAAACAGCACTGTCTCATATTAAGGCTGAAAAATTATATTTGTGCTCGCTGAAAACTTTCCATTGCCGGGTCTCTCCTTTAATAATGAAGATCATTTGCTTTATTTAGAGGCAGGAGATATTACATACACCTAATTATAGAGGCAGATGGAAATAACAAGGTTATGAAAATAGCACTTGAATACTTAAAATGTGAAAGTTTGATAAAATAGATCATTATATGCCCATGGATTTGCTGCATTTAATGGAAGAACATTTGATTTGGACATTTTAGGAGGACTCAGCTTGTGGATTTGTACTGGGTTATCCTACCCATTAAAAAAATAATACTTTTATTTAGCAAGGATGCATTTAATTACATTGGCAAGAATTTATATTGTTACAAAAATATATATTTAAAAAAAAGTGTTCTTTTGAACTTTCTATTCATTAAAGAATCCTTTAAAAAAACTATGATTCCCACAATGATAATAAAATCAGCATATTAAAATGATTTCTGAGGGATCATGTGACAGTGAAGTCTGGAGTAATGATGTTAAAATCAAGCTTTGCATCACAGGAATAAATAAAAATAGAAAATTACAATATTTCACAATATTACTTTTTTGGTGTGTTGCCTTCACTTGTATAAACTGATCATGACGTCTCAACTATCCCATCTCAACGTAGGTATAGGGTCACTTAGATACAGACGCCCACATGTGGTACATGCTTGGGTCACACATAAAAGACAGAATGGATAGTGTTGGGGTGAAAGGTCACAGGGGGGCAGGTGGCCGTTTTGGTGAACTTTGATCCCAGACCTCACATGGCAGTCACACCCCCTGACTGATCAGATTAGGCTTAATTTACACCGCTTATGCGTCTGTGTAGAAAGCCATGCCATGAGGAGGGAATATAAAACATAACTGTGAGCACTTAGCCTTAGCTGTGTGGTTGCTAAATAGTGTTACGTCATTAAATGGGTTAATTATTCAGTTCCCTGACATGTCTTATCTGTTCAAAAATAATAAATGGTCAAAATTATATTTATGTATTTTTAATTCGAGTTCGCTTTCGTGCTTGAATGGACAGTAGCTAACAGAGAATTTTTCCAAAATGCCCATTTTGCCAGGTATTCTCATAAGAGCGGTCTTAAATGAGTTAAATAACATCTTAAATGAGCTTTTGAGAAAATGAGATGCATGTGACAGCGTGTCAGATCAGCGTCATGTGGCAGATCTTAAAGTCACAGTAGCCTAATAAACCAGTAGCTGTGATGTCTGTCACTAAAGTTTACCAAAGAACAAAGGCTACAGAGAAGATTGTAGCTTCAATAAGAATTGATCTGTATTTAATTTATTATTTATGCAGTGCAGACTATTTGATAACTTTATTCAATTTCTGTATACATTTATTAAAGGTTTATGTGAAGATAAATGTTGAAATTGATATAGTTTTCAGTTATACTCTGATGTTGATTGGCTGTCATTAATGTTCAGAAGAAAAAAAAATTCATAGAGACATCAGTAGCAGTATAATTATTCATTCATATACCATTACAACAAATATTTAAAATATACTCTTTAAGTTGTTTCTACATTAATTTGGAGAGTAACTGCAAAACTGTTTTGAATTGTGATTAAATGCAGAAAGAAATGTATGATTAATTACCAGTAGTTAATTTGTTTTAATCGATTGACAGTGCGCGCGTTGTCCCCATAAGGATAGTAAAACCTGAGATCACCTACATTGTGGGGACCAGCCAGTGGTCCCCACTTTTCAAAAGGCTTATAAATCATACAGGATGAGTTCTTTTGAGAAATGCTGAATGTTTCCTGTGATGGGTAGGTTTAGGGTCAGGGGCTGTGTGTGTGTGTGTGTGTGTGTGTGTGTGTGTGTGTGTGTGTGTGTGTGTGTGTGTGTGTGTGTGTGTGTGTGTGTGTGTGTGTGTGAAATGTGTATAATGACATGGGTATGACATAGGTATTACAAAAAGAGGGTGAAATATGAGGACGTTCCCCATGTCCTCACTTTTCAAAATGCTTATAAATCACACAGGATGAGGTTTTTTTCACAGAAAGTAAACTGCACAGTCTCCTGTGATGGGTAGGTTTAGGGGCAGGGGCAGTGTAGGGGGATAGAAAATACGGTTTGTACGGTATAAAAACCATTATGCCTATGGAATGTCCCCACATTTCACAAAAACAAACGTGTGTGTGTATGTGTGTGTGTGTGCGTGTGTATGTGTGTGTCTCACAGATCTTGTTTCTGTCTGCACATGTAACCTGAAGCATATTAGTGACGTATCTCTCTATCTAGAGAATGTGTGATATCCCAATCCCCACTTGTGTTCGACACATTCTCTGACCGTCTGTGATCAGATACAATTTTATATCATTCAATCTGTGATAAATTAGGTTTGAGTGTGTGGACGCCCTGGTGTGCCTCAGTTTGTTTACCATAGGGAATGTGTTATCGCCCCTTGTATATACCATTAAGCAACCTAATAAATGATGCAGAGCGCACAGACTTCTTATTAAATAAACTTATGCTTAAGGTTTGTTACGTCTCTCACTGCGGGCAGCTCTGAACCTCAGAGGAAGCAGTGTTAAAGCCTACAGTGTGTGACGTTCCTTGAAAACACACAGCAGACACACAGCAGAAAACATTATGCTGTAGATAAGCTTTTGTTGGTAACATATGAATGCCGAAAGCTTATAAGTGTCCAAAGTTACTGCAATGATCTGCTTTTCAGACTTTTCTTATGAAATGGGATATTTAGGCTTTTTACAGAATTTGAAAGGAATGGCGAAATTGATCATTAGTGTTTATGTAAATGAAATAAGCAACTTTTATTAAAGCTGACAAAAGAAAATATAACAGAATATTCATTCATTCATTTACTTTGTGAACCTAGACTCACAAAACAATGAAAACAGGAGAATTATTGTGATTTTATTTTAATTGTTTTTGCAGCTAAATAAATCATCTTTAAGACATCTGGATAATGCAGACACAGACCTATAATAACGGCCATATCCTTTTTCTATTGAACTCAAAAGTATTCATTGCCATCGTGTACACATGGCTGACCCTCAGGTTAAGTGCATTTGGCTTCGTTTTTGAAAGACTTGCAGACAGTTTGTATGTACAAATTCCATATCCACAAGAATCATGAATCAGAATCAGATCTGTTTATTTGAGTATATGGAGGCCTATACTTCAGATGTGGGTCAATGCTGAGGATACTCATCAGTATCAATGGAAGAAAAGCATGCATGTTACTTTATGTCATCCATAGACAGACAGAAAACATAAGACAGTGCTAGAGAAAAATATATATTTCCGTCTAAGTGTAAACTAGTGATACGTTTTCTTGTTTAGACAATCCCCCTGGAGTGATAACGTGATGGAATGGGAGGATTCTGAAGATTTAAGGATGTTTTATGTAGATCTGGACCAGGACGGGAGAGGAGATGATTGTTTTTGAGATGCCTCAAGAAGTGCAGTGACTTAACTATAACTGTGCTGTAAATTAACAGGGGGTGAATGAAAGTGATGTAGAGAGTTTGATAGGCTTGTCTAGTTGATTTAGGCTGAAGTGCATTCAAAGACTCACAGCATTTTCCACCAGTTTGCTCTGTGCACAAAATGATATGTGTGAAATCAGTACTGAAAAAGTTCAAAAGGTCAAAATCAGCACCAGTATTATTTTAGTATGATTGTGGTTTTATTTGTAGTTTTGCTAACTAAGATAACCCAGATCAGCACGAACATGACAGGAAGTGAATTATCAGGTAGGGCTTTTATATGATACACAATAGGGAATATTTTGCAAGAAAGATTTTTTGGGGGGTCCACAGTAAAAGCCAATGGGGTCCCAACATTTATGAAAATATCATCTTTAGTGTTCCACAGAAGAAAAACAGTCAGGTTTAAAACAACATCAGGGTGTGGAAAGATGATATATATATATATATATATATATATATATATATATATATATATATATATATATATATATATATATATATATATATATACAGTATTGTTCAAAATAATAGCAGGACAATGTGACTAACCAGAATAATCAAGGTTTTTAGTATATTTTTTATTGCTACGTGGCAAACAAGTTACCAGTAGGTTCAGTAGATTCTCAGAAAACAAACAAGACCCAGCATTCATGATATGCACGCCTTGAGGCTGTGCAATTGGGGTATTAGTTGAAAGGGGTGTGTTCAAAAAATAGCAGTGTCTACCTTTGACTGTACAAACTCAAAACTATTTTGTACAAACATTTTTTTCTGGGATTTAGCAATCCTGTGAATCACTAAACTAATATTTAGTTGTATGACCACAGTTTTTAAAACTGCTTGACATCTGTGTGGCATGGATTCAACCAACTTGTGGCACCTCTCAGCTGTGATTCCACTCCATGATTCTTTAACAACATTCCACAATTCATTCACATTTCTTGGTTTTGCTTCAGAAACAGCATTTTTGATATCACCCCACAAGTTCTCAATTGGATTAAGGTCTGGAGATTGGGCTGGCCACTCCATAACATTAATTTTGTTGGTTTGGAACCAAGACTTTGCCCGTTTACTAGTGTGTTTTGGGTCATTGTCTTGTTGAAACAACCATTTCAAGGGCATGTCCTCTTCAGCATAGGGCAACATGACCTCATCAAGTATTTTAACATATGCAAACTGATCCATGATCCCTGGTATGCGATAAATAGGCCCAACACCATAGTAGGAGAAACATGCCCATATCATGATGCTTGCACCTCCATGCTTCACTGTCTTCACTGTGTACTGTGGCTTGAATTCAGAGTTTGGGGGTCGTCTCACAAACTGCCTGTGGCCCTTGGACCCAAAAAGAACAATTTTACTCTCATCAGTCCACAAAATGTTCCTCCATTTCTCTTTAGGCCAGTTGATGTGTTCTTTGGCAAATTGTAACCTCTTCTGCACATGCCTTTTTTTAACAGAGGGACTTTGGGGGATTCTTGAAAATAGATTAGCTTCACACAGACGTCTTCTAACTGTCACAGTACTTACAGGTAACTCCAGACTGTCTTTGATCATCCTGGAGGTGATCATTGGCTGAGCCTTTGCCATTCTGGTTATTCTTCTATCCATTTTGATGGTTGTCTTCCGTTTTCTTCCACGTCTCTCTGGTTTTGCTCTCCATTTTAAGGCATTGGAGATCATTTTAGCTGAACAGCCTATCATTTTTGCACCTCTTTATAGGTTTTCCCTCTCCAATCAACTTTTTAATCAAAGTACGCTGTTCTTCTGAACAATGTCTTGAACGACCCATTTTCCTCAACTTTCAAATGCATGTTCAACAAGTGTTGGCTTCATCCTTAAATAGGGGCCACCTGATTCACACCTGTCTCTTCACAAAATTGATGACCTCAGTGATTGAATGCCACACTGCTATTTTTTTGAACACACCCCTTTCAACTAATTCAACTAATTGCCCAATTGCACAGCCGTAAGAGCGTGCATATCATGAATGCTGGGTCTTGTTTGTTTTCTGAGAATCTACTGAACCTACTGGTAACTTGTTTGCCACGTAGCAATAAAAAAATATACTAAAAACCTTGATTATTCTGGTTAGTCACATTGTATTTCTATTATTTTGAACAATACTGTATATATATATATATATTTTTTGCATTAACTACCTCTATAAGACAGATCTGTCTTCATACTAGGATAAATGAAATCCCCATAACATAAAACCATAACTAAAAACCCCATAACATAGAAAAGCATTTCCAGGTTTTCAGGATTTCATCGTCCAAAGTCTCCTGCATTGCTTTTGTATTTATCTAGGGTAAGATAATAGGGTAATTTCAATCATGACAACTCTCAGAGTTTATCGATTCAACCAGCATTTTATTAGCATAGAGCATGGAATGTACATTGGCTTGATTTGGCGGACGAGATCTGCTACACTGCTGCTGCTGAGCAAATACATAATGTTCGGCTTTGTGAAGATAACAATAAGGAAAGGCTGCTGTAGAATGATATAACCCCCGTAGCAGATCTCTACAGGTGGCGCTGGGGAGGAGGTGGGATTATAGGAGTTCTCATATTGTGTGGCGTGCTGATAGCAGCTAGGATACGGTATAAATAAAGTACCTCTGATTGGTTGGTGTCATAGAACTGAAAGAACCAATCAGCGCTTAATAGAGTTTCATGACTTAACTATATATATAAACATAATTGTAAAGCTTGCAGGACGAGTCGAAGGTTGTGCGAAAGATGTTTAAATATTTAATATCTGGAGTGGCTGGAAATAACAGTTATATCTGGAAACCGGCTGTTGTTTCGAGAGAAAACACACTGCATTTCTTTTTTGTTTTCTCACTGAGGAGGCAGTCATGATCTGCCTGAGGCTGGTTCTACTACAAAACACAGATTATGTGGTGTATTCTTTTCAACACAGCACTAAACAATTTGTTTTTGTAATGTTGACATCTTCAACCAGCAAGTGCACCTCAACATCACATGGCATTCTTAACCAAACATAAGATGGCTTTGTTGCTCTTGGCTCAAGTTGGCTGGTTTAAACTGGTCAAATCATCTCCCAGCCTGACCTCCAGCTGGCAAATGTCCAAAACTCTAAATCCAGTACACCAGACTAGTAAGACTAGGCTGAGAGACCATCTAAGACCGCCACGTCTGTTTAGGCTGTTTTTTAGCGGAAGCGTTTTCAGATGATGGAGCAAAAGCTCTGTAGGGGTTGAGCTTTGGAGCTTTTGGAGCGCTTCATGAGTGTTAAAAATAGCATTGTGGTAACAAAACCAGAAGTTAACACGTAGCAGAGGCAGTAAACTCTTTCCACCTGTCAATACAGTAAGACGTAATAAAATGACTAAAACATGATCTTAAATAACAGAGAATGCATCAAACTGCACAGTTGTTGATGGGCTGCCTCCTGTTTTATGGGTTTATTTGTCAAGAAAATGATTTATTTGTCTCCTCTCAATGCTATATATTATGTATAGCTTATTTTAATAATATCATTATGCAGTTAAATACATTTTTTAGGGTAAAGACTGCAGTATACTGAAAGTGTGCCTGTATTAAGAGTGACAGTTTCATAAATTACATTCTGATCAAACATCATAATAAATGAGGCTTAAGTTGAATATTTCACAATGCAAACATACATGCGAAAGTTTATAAATGGGTCCATTGATGCAGACTGCCTAATTATTTTATATCTGAGAAGCGAGGTTTCATTTGTTAAGCTTTCAAACGCATTTGCAGCTGTGCTCTCCTTGTACATACAAATGTGCATTAGTCACCTCATCTATCATAACGTACACCACCCAGGTCCGTGTCACACCTTATAATATGCCAAACATTAATACTTTCCAAGCTTTAAGGAACTGGGAATCTCTGTTGCATGTTTTTTTTATTACAGGATGTCTACCGACTTTAATCCTTTTGTTCCAAACATATTCTGTTTTTCTGTTTCGTTTTTTAAACGCAAGTCCACTGTCATTTTTCACAGAGGTCATTATTCCTCTAGCGACAGTGTGTACGCTGCTAAATGAATAGCCTGTTTACTTGCGTGAACAAGTGCCAGTGAAACCGAAGAAATTGATCTAAACACTTTCTGGCCTGTGCCGTCTCCTTCACCAAACTGTGTGTTTTTCTATACTCGACCCTGGCTTGAACCGGAGGAGGAATGACCTCCACTGGGACCGTCCCTCTGCTCTAAAAACAGACGTCTGAGGGCTGCGGCCCAGAGCGCCGTAGCACGGTTTGGCGCACGCCGGTAACCAGCCCCAGCGGGCCTCACAGAAAGCCGTGTTTATCGGCCAGTGGCACGGGCCCATGTGTGTTTATAGGGACGGCTCCAGAGAGATGATATTAACTGTGTGACCTAAACAGTTATTTTAAAACGATAGTGTCCAGCCATGCCACACACAATAACGCCCATCTGTGTTGAATGTTGCTGGTTCAAATCTTAAACTGTTTAGGGGTCGTCTTACTCTATAATCCAACATATTTTGTTTTTGAGATAAAAAGATGTGGAAAAAATGATGGACTGGCTGTATAGGGTAATGACAACTTCTTAACGAAGAACAAGAAATACCAGACATTATATGGGACTTCAAAGCTTATTTAAAGAATATAGTACTTTATGTATTTGGGATATATACACGTGTGTGTGTGTGTGTGTGTGTGTGTGTGTGTGTGTGTGTGTGTGTGTGGGCATGTTTTCGTGAAATATCAGGACACAAATGTGTATAATGACATGGGTATGACACAGGTATTACAAAAAGAGGGTGAAATATGAGGACGTTCCCCATGTCCTCACTTTTCAAAATGCTTATAAATCACACAGGATAAAGAATATAGTACTTTATGTATTTGGGAAATATACACGTGTGTGTGTGTGTGTGTGTGTGTGTGTGTGTGTGTGTGTGTGTGTGTGTGTGTGTGTGTGTGTGTGTGTGTGTGTGTGTGTGTGTGTGTGTGTGTGTGTGTGTGTGTGTGTGTGTGTGTGTGTGTGTGTGTGTGTTTCTTATGGGTTTTTCCAGTTTTCATTTTAGTTTTATTCATTTTTAATAATTTTATGTTATTTTGTCATTTCCATGTATCTATTATATTTACTTTTTATATATATTCTGTATGTTTCTTTATTTAGAATTTATTTTTATTTATACTTTCAGTTTTAATTTATTTCCAATTTTTTAGTGCTTAAACTTTCTCGCATGTTCAGTTTAATTTTAACATTATATTTTATTTCAATTAAGCAGAATGTTTTAATAGTTGTAGTTTTTGTTAATGACAATAATCCCGGTTTGTTATATTGAATATATTATATTTTATCATTTGGATTCAAAACAAAACTGTTTGTACTTTATTTAGCTTTCATGCTTAATTTACATACTGCACTGTTAACAGTGTATGACTTTTTTTTAATTCTGTGAAACCCAAAAGAATATGTTTAAAAGAATGTTTCAACTGTTTTTGTCCATGTTGTCAGTTATGTCTTAAACAACACAACTCTATGGACACACAAAAAAAGGCATTCTGTTTTTTCAGAATGCCTTCTTTTGGGTTTCACAGAAGAAAGAAACCAAAACCAAATGGGCTTTTAAACAGAAATGCTGTGTAAATAGAAGTTTCCATTCCCATACTATGCTGCACATATGAACTCGGTGTACCAGCTTGTGATGAGCTTGAGGCAAGCAAGTACTTTGCTCTCCAGCAGAGACTGTGATTAAAGCCTGGTGAAATTAAAGAGCGTGTTTGTGAAGTGTCTCCAGGTCCCTGCGCAACAGTAAAGCACCTTTCCATTGTCATCTGTATCTGGACCATGAAGTGCCTGCAGCCACACAGAGAGACAGAGAGAGAGAGAAAGTGTTTACTGTGTTCCATTTTGGGAGCTTGTTGGACATTGTTTCAGAGTGTCATGTACAAACAATGGAATTATGCTGAGATCATTCTGGAATTTTGCTGAGATCTTGTGGATTTTTCTGATCAGGGAACATTCCTACAGTGTTTGTAAGAGGTTGATGATGTCAGAAGAGAATAGAAATAAGCAGTATTTTGAGCTTAGAGGTTAGTGCATGTTGAATGACACATTGGCTATGTTTTCATGCGACCTAAATAATAATCCATTAGTAATCAGATTGACGGCTCAAAATGAGTTTGGTTTTAGTTAGTTCTTTGATGCTAATACAATGGGGGTGTGTCGTTATGATTGACAGCTGAGATCGACAGCTTCTCTGAGCGAAGTAGTCACTGAGGAACTAACGGACATCGGACAAACTTTGGGAGTAGATTTGAGCTTGAACTCGCGACATTCTCAGAACTGTTTCTTTCACAAAATGTTGTTGATTATGTTGCGTGAGTGTGGATGTTACCTTGATATCACGGCTCAACTCAGCGCTCACTACTGCGCAAACTCGGCTCCAAGTTGCTACTGCACAGACTACAGAGACCCAAGATATCAGCGCCATATTTGAACACTGGTGGCTTCACTTACTTTAACGGAATAAAGTGAAGGCATGTCGTCCATCTTTTTTTACAGTCTATGAGTGGAACAGATCAATGTCCCATCAGTCCTTATGTCATATCTTATCCATAGACACTTTATTTTGAATGTTTAAAAGGGTCGTTTTACTGTTTGATAAATATAAGCAGCACAGCATAACGGTGCTTGTCATGTGCTTGTCGTCTCCTAATCAGGACCCGAAAAAGATAAATATTGTCTATTTTTTAAAACTAAGAAAAGAAGCAATGTAGGAGAATAGTCTGCACAAATAGTCTGTACATTCATGCAGTGTACACATATCAAAAAACACATTCTGATTAGAAGCTTGTGACATATAAACATGCACAACAACCCATCACTTTATTTATTGTTCATTTAAACACTAGGCTACACCAAGTTCGGATTCAATGAATTCCTTCCGATTGAAACAAAAGGTGTGCATGTAAACATAGCCAGTTTGAGTTTGTCATTTCCTGATCTAGTTCTCCTTGTTCTCTAATTCTAGCAATAAAGTGGCAAAAAAGGTAAATCAACAGGTATTTAAAACTGCATTTTTAAATTTTCTGTAGAGAATGTGATTTGTGCTTGCCCGTGCAAAACTTCATGTGAGGTTTTCATTGTGTTACAATGCAGTTTCTAGGGCAGGGGTGTCCAATCCTGTTCATGGAGGGACACTGTTCTACCGAGTTCAGCTCCAAACCCTATTAAACACACCTGAACCAGCTAATCAGGGTCTCACTAGGCATGCTAGGAAGTTCCAGGTAGGTGTGTTGAGGCAAGTTGGAGCTAAACTCTGTAGGACTGACTTTGGATACCCCTGTTCTATGGTGTTCTGGGTAGTTGCTAGGTACTAAATCTAGGAGCTCAGTGCCAACTTTCATCTCACAATGTGGGATGAATTTGGCCTACATAAAATAGTTTAATGGTTGTAAGTTTGTTCAAATAAGAGCAATAGTGATGCTCTCCATAGAGATGCCATGTATTATGTGTTTGATGACAGCTGTAAAATCAAAACAAGATCTTTTATAGAAGGTCTTTTTTGACTTAAATGTTTAAATTCATACCTTACTTGGCATGTTTATGGGTCAAAATGACTTTTCCTTTAAACTCACAATAGCAGTTTTTCAATAAATATAAGACCCATACCACAGAGGCATGAGCCTAGTTTTTGTGGGCATTGTTGATTTTGTTTGTTTTCTCATAAATGTATGGTTTGAACGTTGATTTACAAATTGGAAACAACCATGAACAAAATCAAAGACATCTGGCTGCGAAAACAACACAGCATTCATGCTTCTTTAAAAGGGGAACACAATCATGATTTCTATAACTCAGAAACATGGTCAAAAACAGATTTATTATATATGAAGTAGATAAGATGATAATTGAATGGCAAAATGGAAACAGATTAGTGGCAGAATGTTTAAAATAAATCAGTCCATATTATAGATTTATTGTATTTATTTACCATATATAAATATTTACAATATACCTTATAATGTAGCATATTGTAAATATTTTGTATAAGGTTAAGTAATATATATCAAGTCCATCAAGTCCTGTAAGTTGTGAGGTGGGGCCTCCATGGATCAGACTTGTTTGTTCAATACATCCCACTGATGCTCGATTGGATTGAGATCTAGGGAATTTGGAGGCCAAGTCGACACCTCAAACTTATTGTTGTACTCCTCAAACCATCTCTGAACCGTTTTTGCATTGTGGCAGGGCGTTATCCTGCTGAAAGAGGCCACAGCCACCAGGGAATACCGTTTCCATGAAAGGTAGTACATGGTCTGCAACAATGCTTAGGTAACGGGGGACTTGTCAAAGTAACATCCACATGGATGACAGGATCCAAGGTTTCCCAGCAGAACATTGCCCAAAGCATCACACTGACTCTGCCGGCCTGCCTTTTTCTCATAGTGCATCCTGGTGCCATGTGTTCCCCAGGTAAGTGAAGCACATGCACCCGGCCATCCATGTGATGTAAAAGAAAACGTGATTCATCACACCAGGACACCTTCTTCCATTGCTCCGTGGTCCAGTTCTTATGCTCACGTGCCAACTTTTGCCAGTTTTGGCTGTGGACAGGGGTCAGCATGGGCACCCTGATGGGCACCATACCTGGCTATGGAGCTCCATAAGTAACGTGTGTATTCTGACACCTTTCTATCAGAACCAGAATTAATTTCTTGAGCAATTTGAGCTACAGTAGCTCATCCGTTTGATCGGACCACACGGTTTTATTCAGCAAGGACATGTTAAATTGATCATAAATGAGATAATGTTACAAAAGATTTCTATTTTAAATAAATGCTTTTTCTTTGTTTTTTTTACTTTTTAATATTCAAAGATTCTGAAGCAATATCATGGTTTCCACAAAAATATATCATCAGAAAAAAACGTTTTTAACTTTGATAATAATTAAAACCATTATTAATAATTGAGCACCAATAATAATTCATAATAACTGAGCGATAATAAATGTTTCTTGAGCAGCAAATCAGCATATCAGTATGATTTCTGGAGGATCATGTAACACTGAAGACTGGAGTAATGATGCTGAAGTGCATTGCAGGAATACATTTAATTTTAAAATACATTAAAGTAGGAAACTGCATTATACTATATATGCTGTTTTGGAATTATCTTTTATATTAACTTCACCAACATTTACAAAAATACATTTTCATTGGGTTTGTTCGAATTGCTTAGCGTTTAAGGAGAAGAGGGAAAAGGGAATTGTGAAAAACTATGTTCCTTTCCATCAAATGCAATTCCAGTTTCTCCAAGCTAGGACTATGCAAATTATTAGGCTGACAGTATAGCCACTCACTGATGATTTTGGAACCACAGTAGAAAGTAGACAACCAGATCTGGCTTCCTCTGCTGTGCAATGCAGCATTAATACCAGAAGAGGTCAAGTGCAATAGATCAGCTATTAGCTTTTGCCTTCAGGACATTTATGAGCGATGTGGCCACTGACTCCTACTGACCACGTCTAAAATGACATTTCACTGAAAGCAATATATCTAGCAGTCAAATGATGTGTGCATAATGTCAAGTCCACTTACATTCCATGTATTTTGATGTAGGCCACAGAAGATTTTACCAAAGTCATACTTTAAAGTATTGACCATACTACATTTAACCCGTATAAAAGCCATGCTCTCTGACTTTTTCAAGGAGGCCATGCGAAGGCCACAAATGCATCGGAAAAACCCTGCTGTTCTCTGCAACTGGCCTTTCAACAACCCATCCGATACTGGTGCCAGGCAGCAGGGCTGCGGGTGGAATTTGCTACCGTGTGCGTGTTGTGTTTGTGCACGCAGTCCTGCGAGGGAGTTATTGACCAGCAGAGCGGTGCCATAAGCCACATCAGTACCGTTAGATCCCATAGTGAGCATGGTTCGCATTATTCCATCTCTTCAGCATCCCACTAAACTCTCCATACAGTTCATCTGGGTTCATTCAAGTTTTTGAAAAGCCGAGCTGGTTTAGAGCTTCAAAGGCAATAATGGTCACCAATATGCTGTAAATAAATTTGTTTTAAAACTTGGCCCTTTTTTCCAAATAAGTGTGGGGAAAAACACACTTTTTTAATGCACCAATCAGGCGTAACATTATGACCACCTTCCTAATATTTAGTTGGTCCACCTTTTGCTGCCAAAACAGCCCTGTCCCGTCGAGGCATGGACTCCACTTGACCCCTGAAGGTGTGCTGTGGTATCTGGCATCAAGATGTTAGCAGCAGATCCTTTAAGTCCTGTATTTTGACACCTTTCTATCAGAAGCAGAAATAACTTCTTCAGCAATTTGAGCTACAGTAGCTCGTCTTTTGATCGGACCACATGGGCCAGCCTGTGCTCCCCACATGCATCAAAGAGCCTTGTCTACCAATGATTCTGTCGCCGGTTCAGTACTGTTCCTTCCGTGGATCACTTTTGATAGATACTGACCACGGCAGAGCGGGAACACCCCACAAGAGCTGCAGTTTTGGAGATGCTCTGACCCAGTCGTCTAGCCATCACAATTTGGCCCTTGACAAACTCACTCAAATCCTTAGGCATGCCCATTTTTGACACATCTAACACATCAACTTTGAGGACAAAATGTTCACTTGCTGACTAATCCCACCCACTAACTATCAGTGTTATTCATTTAACCTGTCAGTGATCATAATTTTATGCTTGAAAAAAATCTAAATATATATATGATATATATATATATATATATATATATATATATATATATATATATATATATATATATATATATATATTTTTTTTTTTTTTTTACTCTATTATGTATCAGTGTCCACATCCGCTTTGAAGTTATGTTAAAAATAATCACCTTCTAATGTTCTCATATGATTTTGCCATTTCCTTCTCTGTATGAAAAATGACATCAGGTTTTGTGTGAAAGCATAATAGGGCCGTGTCTCTTATGTGGCATTTCAAAAATAACCAGTGAGGCCATTGAATTGACATTGATTGGGACTCCAGCATAGAGCTTCTTCTGTAAGACGTGAGGCGTGAAGGGGTCAGTGCAAAGGGTCACCCGGCTTACATTTCCAGAGGTGCTTTTGGCATGTTTATTGTTCCCGTTAAAATGACCACTGGAAATGCTTGGGCTTTACATTCTCATGGGGAAAATTTGTCAGAGGTGGCACGAGTCTAGATAGGTTGGCCTCCTGCTCACTCTGAGCTTCAGTAGACCTTACAGGGGTCACAGTCAGCTCTTATAAACATACAAGTGGATGACCTGCTTTTAAAAAGAAATGAATCAAAAGCTGCAACGATCTGTCTGCTGTAATATATGCATACTAAAACATTGAGCCCAAGATGAGAGATGCAATGTTTGTGTACTCTGTGCTATATTTGTGTTTTGACTGGTGTACATTAAATTTAAGCACTCTATAAAGTCTCCTCCAGAACATCCCAAAGACTTTCAATGAATTTAAGCCATGTGTGAAAATGAGTCTTCATGCTCCCTCTGAATCATTCTTTCACAATTTGAGCCTGATGAAACTAGACATTGCCATTCTGGAATATGGCCATAATGTGTCTTCCTATGAGAATGTTTAAGAAATGAAAAGCTACACACTCCATTTCTTAGGGTTAGAACTGTTGCCTTACAAATAACATGCTAGAAACATAATAATCACTGCAATAATGATCCAATCATTGACTCTTAAGCATTTGCATTTTCAATCCAAACAGTCCGGGCAGTGTATATATAATATTTGTTTATGTTAAATTAGGATGTAGCACATCACTCATATGGACTATTTTTATGAACATACTGGACATGCTCATTATGGATTGACATTGTATAGAAAGAGCTCAATGAAGATTTCATGTTCCACAGAAAAAATAACCACCTCCGGGTTTGGAACATAATGAGAGAGAGCAATTATTGACAGAATCTTTCATTTGATCTCTTGACTAAATTGCTCAGACATTGTCATAACATCTCTATTTATTCAAATGCTTTTTCAAACATTTATTTGACTGTCGTGTTCTCTGAAAGCATATCAATTTATTATTACCCCGAGTCCACTTTGAGTCCATAACTCCTCTTGCAGCCATTAACCCCTCTGTCTCTGCTTCTCCTCTCTGAGATCCTCAATCTATCACTTTTCTCTGTACATATTTTGATGCCTTAATCACCTCCAGCTGCGAGGGCCAGATGAAAGACAAACACTCACAGTTATGGAGAGATGAGAGGAAAAGGGGAAACCATACTCTATAGTCCCTCTGCACCGGTCCTCCTGGTGTCATTAGTCCTCTTTATGCTGAATTGGCCGTCTTGTGATCTCCTGCCAAAAATCTGCACCTTACCCCAGCCTAAAGTACCTGCTGCTACCCCTCCCCGTCACCGTCAAGGCCAGAGATGAAAAGCTCAAAGCTGTGTTATTTTAGAAACCAACACCTTTCAGAAGTCTTCCAACCCCAATATTTACATCCAAAACTCAGGCCTTTACACCATACCTGGCATAAATTGTGGTCAACTACCAGAATACAAGTCTGCGTCTGATAAAAACGCGAAACATGACCAGTCGGTGTCAGCTGCTTCTTTCGATCCAAGACTTTTTGACTTTTTTCTGGACATTTCCTGATGACAGTGTCCTGGCGGGCAGCTAATAACGGCACGGCTCCTTGGATGAAGGCAACCTCCCTTGCATGAAGAAATAATTAGGGTGCTCAGTGATCTTGACATGTATATGATGTTTTACAGGCATCCCAGTATACTGCAGATCCCTTTTAATGGACATCTGGAGAGTGCCGTGTACTTCACAGATCTGGAGGAACGCTCCGATGATGTCATATTGTGCCCATTGACAGCTTGTTCTGTGGTGTAAAGTTCCAGTGGATGCAGGTCACGGTGACCTTTGGGGTTACTGCCAACCACTTGAAAGGGCGTCATAAAAAAATGTAATACTTAGAGAATGCATCTGGTTTGTTTCATAACACGTGTCTGTGTTATGTTATTAGCTGTTTTTGTCCAAATGGACATTATTTTATTTTTTTCTAAGCAGTGCAATAAGTGAATGCAGTGAATTATATATCTCTTATCCATCCATCCATCAGTAATTTTGGGATGGAAACTCTGCTTTATTTGAAAAAAATGTTTGGTGATTTCCATCCATCCATCCATCCATTCATCTGTAATTTTGGGATGGAAACACTGTTTTATTTGTAAATAAATTTGTAATGTTTTTGTGATATTCATATTATCCATCCATCCATCCCACTGTATATCCATCCACCCGAATTTTGGGATTTTGCTTTATTTGTATTATTATTATTTTTATTCAAATTTTTCAACAACAAAAAAATTGCAACTTGGACAAAATGATTTTATTGTTTATGCTCATTAGTAGTTTGTGTTTCGGTCTTAAAGAGGCAAGACATGTTACACGTCAAATGCTTCAGCTCTGTGGCTGTAATGAGCTGGAGGGATGTGCGGCTTTCACTCGGCCGCCGGTCAAGAGGGCCAGAAAGTAGTAGGAGGTATCCCGTTTCCCCCTCTTCCTCAGCTCTCTGAAGTGATGCCAAGAAGAAAAAGAAAGAAAGTGATCTCTCAATAAACAGCTGTAATAACTCATAGCATGTCATTCAATATTTCAGAACATGTCTTTCTGTCACCTTTCACCGCTGTCTGTCAGTCGCACACATCTCTTTACACTTCCATCAATCTTTATTTTCACTCAATGACCACTTTCATATTTGTATTTATCCATCAGTCAGTGTTTGTGCGTGTCCTCCCATGGGTTTGGGAATCATCCATCAGTGTGCTGTTTTTGTCTGTCTGAAGTCATGTGATGTGAATGATAGCTTCAATAAAATGCTGTATTGAAATTATTGGGAGCATAGTATGTTTATGGTGTGCTTGGCTTTGTCTGTAAGTATCCTTCTGAGAAAAGAATGTGCTGTTTTCTGTTTGATCTCTTATCTCCCCCGCTATGGAAAGAAATGAGATATAGCACCAGATTGAAAATATGAAAGCCATATTGTGGCTTATACTGAGAGACTTTTGATATAAACTCTAGATTTCAGACAGGAGTTGTATCTTGTATTTAAACACTTTTGAACTAGAGAACTAGAGATGTTAGAGACCTAGAGACATTGGTTAGTTTACCCTCAAATTTAAACCCATGGGACATGCACCTGAAATGTTTATAACTTTCTTTCTTCTATGAAACAAAAAAGTAGGGATGCACCAAAATGAGAATTCTGGCCCGAAACGGAAACTGAAAAATCTGGATACTCTTGGCCGACAACTGAAACCGAAAACTCTTTTTAAAAATGATTTATTTATTATTTTAAATGAGCTTATTTTCATATAATTTTATGAATGAATAACATTAATGACTTAGCAGCAGGTATTTATAGATTTACTGTCACTTTAATAGCGTATGCACTGATCCAATATAATTAGGCACATCGGATGTCTTTCTCAAGCACAGTTTACTTAAGACATAACCATCTGTGTTTACAAGAATACTTGCAGATGACTGGTATTTTGACTGGTGTATATGGGTCTGTTCAAGTGCACAGAGATGCAAAATAAGAATCAACCCACTGTTCGCATGCTGAAATGCTCTCTCTGTGTGTGCGGCTCTGCTGTATGCACAGATAACTACGCTGAGTACTGAATTGATGGTGAAACTTAGCAAAAAATCTGCAAAACATGCATGACAAACTGTTGGGCCTGGTGCATATGGATCACGAATCAACTACAATTTAACCCCTGGCATAGAGAACGCTGATAACAGCTAGAACGAGAGTGAAATCTGAGCGCAGAACACTGAGGGTCAGGGTGCATATATTTTCGGCATGAAAACAGTAAATTTTCATTTTCTGTCAATAATTTTTGGCAGCCGAAATTTCGGTGCATCCCTACCTAAAAGGAAATATTTTACATTTGCACTTTTATTTTGAAGTTGAAAAGCTTGTCTTTTATTTTGAAAGTCATCTCTTGTTTCCTTTTCCTGGATGCTTCCACATGTTTCCTATTTGTGAATGTAGTATTTAAGTAAAAGTATTTAAATAAATACTAAGAAAAGATTGTAAAATGCACTTAATTTATTTATTTTACTATATAACTATTTGTTGTATTGTTTTTTAGCCTTTTATAGTTTCCCAACTTAGTTCCCAATAGTTCCAACCCATTTTTTCTATATTATTTGGAATTTGTGCAACATTAAAATAAAAACCATTGCGGACCTTTCGGTCAAAACTCTGAACATTAGCTGCAAAGAAGGCAATATGTTTGAAGCTGAGCTTCACTTTTACGTGAGCTCATGCTGTTTCAGTTGGATCACCCTGTAGGTTTCTTGTTATTTAAGCAAAGTCACCACTGTACTCTCCACATGTCATGTTAGTGTTAGAGACGCCGCTCCAGATGACCTTAGTGCCAAGTTACACCAACTCGCTGCCTTGTACTGCTGTTATTTGGGGGTTTTGTCTGTGTTCTGGTGATGTAATTTGTGATATCTTTGGTTTTGTTTATTGATGTCTTCACTGAGAAGATCAGTAGTACAGAACGGGTCTTACAAAAGTGTTTGTCAAACAGACTCTGATTGGCTTGTTAGCAAGTTCACAAACTGTTCTGTCGGCTGCGGTGTTTAGTTTGGCTACAAAAGCTTCCTGATCAGATGGTTTGGTCTTGAATGCTGCAAGATGGTTTGTTTAACTAGGAACGTGCCACAGAATTAAATTAAGCGGTTCTGAATGCTAAATGAACTACACTTAGCAAATCTACATATCTTGAATTGTTGTTGGATCATAGATCTTAGACATAATTTGCATGGAAATTGTTCCACGGAAGAGTTTCACAGTCTCCTATCAATCATGGTACCATGAACTACTGTGATCAAATGACCAACTTACAGGTCACCTTGAGTCAGTGGTTTGTCGACAGACATTTTACAGACATCTTAGTAAAAGTTTTGTGTGTTCATTCCAAGGTGGTCAATTAACAAATCAAAAACTTCATTGTCATATGCAGCATTTCCTTTTGGGAAAGCATCGGCCAGGTCGCATACTCACTAAATGAGCTGTGTAACCTTGAGAAAACCCAATGCAGTGAAACCATATCCATTGCATTAGCAAAAACTAACGAGAACTGGACAAGCTTATTCTTTTTCCCTATTAATCTTGTATTCGCTTACTTGAATGTTTCTTTTTCTCCTCTAAAAAAGGAGTCAAGAGGAATGGTGGGTGAACCACAAAACTCCACAAGTTAGCATTGGATTCCTTTGGCTTGTTCTGCAGTAACAGTTCGCCCAGCCAAAGTCTCGCTTGGCTCGTTCAGGGCGGCTCGCATCTTTTGCTCGCACATGGAGAGAGAGGCGAGGGAACCGTAAGAGCTGCAGAACGTGTCCAACATTCTCACTCTTGTCTCACTTTCACACTGATAATAAATTATGTATGACGATTAAACCACACTCAACATAAACACCAAACCTCTGTTTGTTCAAGCATCCTGACGTTGGCTCAACCAATAGTGTGAGTTTGGGGGCGGCACTGTCTCGTTGTCCAACCAATGGGAGATGGGGAGAATATCACTCATTAGAATGTTTGTAATTCACTTTTGTGGTGCATATTTAAACTTTTTTAGACAACTGTGATGTAATATATGCAGCTTTTGAGATGAGTTGAGAAATTTATTAGGTGCATTTCAGTTTTTGAGGTCATCCCGTGCATTGTGCACTGTTGGCGTGTCTGAGTCTGCGTGTCTCCATGAGTTACGGTGAGGAAAAGCACAGAGGATTTAGCAGAGATTTTGAGAAAGCAGCTCGAGCACACTTTGACCCACTTATGATTCAGTCAAGATTGAGATTCCACTAAACTTCTTATGAACTGTTATTGTACTGGCAAAGGCAACCCGCTTCTTAAACAGTACATCTCCAAATCCCTCGGCTCTTGTGTGTGTTTGTGAAGTTGTATATGCATGTTTTTGTGTATGATGCACTTTAGGTGCCCCCTTTAGGACCCGAAAAGACAATCATTCAATCAGTCATCATGATTACTGGCATCTCACCACATATTCAAACACACTCTAGAAATTATGAGCTTGGGTTTCTCCCCATTTTGAGAAGCCACTTTATTTAAATCCCTTTTTGTTGGAGAGATGGAAAAAGAAACTCAACACCACTTCTGGTTTCAGTCTTCTACCTTTGAAGGGTTTACGTACTTAATACCGATTGTTTTCTGCCGTCTTATTACATGTACCATGCATATAGTCAACCTGACAGATGTTTTAAAGATGGCTTGAGTACAAATACATGATTTCTTATTGTGACCAACATGCTTCCTTTTCTCATACATCTTCCACTCAATAGCTGCTACGAACAGCGCTACGACTGAGAGGAAATATTTATCTTACAGTGCTGCTTTGGAGCTCTTTAGTTGGACTATATTGAGACCCACAAGTCCCCCAGACATTTCCCTGCTTTCTCTGCTCAAGCCAGGCTTTTATGGAAAATGGCTTTGTCCATGAAGCAGATCCTTGTTCAAACCGCCCTTCCACGGTTTGTTACCTCAAACTCTCGCTGTTCAGGCCTCAGGCGTCCAACTTCTGTCAAGCTATCGTGAAGGGAATAAGGATAGGTAGTGTGGTGTTTATGTATATCGTGCCCCCTACTCGGTTATAAAATATCAGGGTTTGCTTCAGAGCCTTGGATAGTTAAAAGGTGGAACATCTCTCCGCTGTGGGCTGGGACTTCTTGTATTCATGATGATTATTTTTCCTACACTTGCTCCATGGCCTCTGCCAGAACCCGACCTCAGACTCGGATGCCCTCATCTCAGTGTCATTAGAATCAGTTTACAAAGTTTCAGCCGTCATCCACTCAAGACGGCTCATGGCCGAGGTCTAATGTTGTTTGAGAGTACATTTCTGAAGCTAAAGCAGTATTTTTCCTTTTATTTGATGAATAAGAAACTGGATAGAAAGTAATTTCGCTTTCTGTATTTGCATGGAATGGCAATTCATTTTCTCCCAGAAAGTCATCACCTCTATACAAGTCTATTTCTCTCTGTCTCTCTCTTCATTTGTTTATCTGTCTGTCGTTCTCTCCTGAGCTGTTCGCTGTGGCTGTGAAAGTCTTTATGTCTGCTAGCTGCCAATAGCTTCCCTCCTCTTGGCTTGGTTGATCAAACCCAACTGTAGCAGAAGAGCTCTCCATGTGCTCTCTTAGTTTACCGCAGTATATGTACCTGCTGCAGAGAACCAGTGCAGTGTTTGAATGCCAAAGGCTGTGAACCAAGTCAGATAAATGTGTTGTGGTATTGCTCAGTGGAGGCCCAGTTTATTTGGGACAGGAAACTGCTGAGTGGCCTTGGAATATGAACATTTAAATTAAAACTAGAGCTGGGGGGTATGTTAAATAGTCACAATGTTATAATTAATATGCATTTTATCATTTAAAATGTATAATGAATAAAATATATTAAAATATATAAATAATTAAAAATAGTTATAAATATAATTATATATTTATAATTAAAAATAATTTTGTAGTTTTTTATTTATTTATGCAACATTGAGTATTGCAATAATTTCAATTTCATAATATACAATTTATTTTGGATATTATGTTTCCTGTTTATCACATCATTTGATGTTTCGCAATCATTCTTTGGCTTGAGATTTGTGAATATGACAGCATTAAGACTGATGTTTAGTCTTAGTCTTACTCAGACCTGGTAATCTAAACAGTGCCCGTGTGCGTTTGACCCCCAAAGTTTGGTTCGGTTGACTAGTGTGAGTGCCCCATGCCATTTAGCCTCATTTTAAATTCAGCTGCAAAGTTTCATTTCTGCTAATCAGTTCAAGTGGTTTCAGTGAACTGTTTTTAAATGGATCAAATTCAATCATTTGTTTGCGTTTGTACATCTTACACTTTTTGTACATAAATGTTTTAATAATAAAATATGTAGGCAAATATTTAAGTTATTTAAAAATTTAAATAGCAGAATATTATAAAATATTTAAATATTTTTTCAAACTATTATCATATTGGTTCATTTAAGTGAAAATGATTTAATATATTTTGCCTTGTGTTTATTTCTTTAATTTCTTTATTTTTTTGGAAAACAGTATTGTAAACATGCCTTCATTATTTTTGAAATATAATTTATTTACTATGCTTTAAACTTTTTACATTTTAAATATTATTGGCAACAGTTTTTTTTTTCATATTTATAAATATTTTCAATATTTATATTGGATACCATCAAAAGGCTGAGATTTAGTTTTTGACGTACCCCCCGAAAAATAATGATATCGACCCTTATATAATTATTACTACTGAGTGTAGAAACAATCACTGGTTTATAAACAAAGATCAGGGTATGTGACTAAATCCCATTGAACCATGGTCCTAAACACTAAAAGTGTCTGGTTTCTCTGCTTAAGCTTTTTTGTTACATTTGGCTGAACTTTAATCTAATGTGTTCTCTCCTTTTCCAGGTTACAGCTACTGATGCAGATGGTGGGTCTTTTGGCTCCATCTCCTACTCTCTGGGCTCTGGTCCAGGCTCTGTGACCCCATCTCAGTTCATCGTTGGCAAGCACAATGGACAGATCTGTACTACCACCAGCCTGGATCGTGACCAGGGTCCAGCCAACTACGACTTCACCGTTACAGCTGTGGATGGGGTGAGTGTCTCAGCAACCACATCCCTCAACAATACAACTGTGACATCAATTGTGACTGGATTGTTTTTAGAGGTGCAGCAAATTATGTACATTTTAGAAGCAAGAGGAAAAAAATAGCATGTGTAGTAATTCTTCAGTAGCGGTTTAGCATCCTGTGCCTAAATAATACTAGGAATAGGAATATTTCTATTTTAATAGGAAATTTCAGCAGACACATTAAAGCACTCAGAGGCAGCTGGGCCCTAAAGAGCACCAGCTTGTAATATTTAATAATTTGGGGCGTTTTCCTGACATGCCATTTGCTCCATATGGGATGCCAGGCGAGCAAGATGTTTAGCGACAAGAACCGTATCCCATGTGTACACTGTCCCTTCAGCAGATTGCAGTTCTCAACAGGGAATATAACCATAATCTTCTTCCTCCCCAGAAGTAGTTTTTTAAATGTTTCAATGGTTTCCACAAACATTATTATTTTTTTGTCTAATACAGATATTCTAAGGAATGTTTTCTGTTTAAAAAAAAAGATTTTAAGCCTAATATGTAGCCAGCCTCCATTAGTTGGTTGTACCAATATCTAGTTAGACTTTATTGTATATTCTTTATACAGACCTTTAATGACCGATTTATTCTAGGGTGGACTGAGTTCAATGGCATATGTGCGGGTGGATCTGATAGACATAAATGACAATCGACCAGCGTTCTACCCTCTGAGCTATGCAGTGAGCCTGAGTACGCAGAGCACCCCAGGGACCTCCGTCCTGAAGGTGACTGCTCATGACCCAGATGCTGGGGAGAACGGCAGAGTGATGTACCGTACTGTGCCTGGAGGGAGCTCACCTTTCTTCACCCTCAACAAAGATACTGGTGAGAAGATTAGATCTACCCTCATTTAAAGTTCACATTACAAATTCAAGGTTTTGATTTTTGATATATATATATATATATATATATATATATATATATATATATATATATATATATATATATATATATATATATATATATATGAAGTTTAGTAATTTAATTATTTATTGTGTTTCAAAGAGGTCTCTTATGCTTATCCAGACTGCATTTATTTGATCAATAGTAGAGTTAAAACAGTATTATTGTGAAATATTATTACAATTTAAAATAACTTATTATTATCAATGTTGAACAGTTGTTCTGCTTAATATTTTTGTAGAAACCATTTATCCTTTTTTCAGGATTCTTTGATTATTAAAAAGTTTGAAAGAACAGTATCTATTTGAAATATTGTGCCACTTGTGTTCTTAAAAATCTTCAGGGTATTCAGTATGGCTTGATGTATTGAGATACCTTTTTACCTAATAGAACCATTTATTTTGGTTGTTCATTTCCCAGGAGTGATTTCACTTTCACGCGCTTTACATGGAAAGGCAAACTCAGTCATTACGATGGTGGTCTCAGCCCAAGATGGTGGGGGCCTTACCGCGCCAATCAATGCAAGGGTCAATATCAGCATAGTGGCAGGACTGGTTGCACCCCCTGTGTTTGAACAAGCTCAGTACTTTTTCTTGGTCTCTGAGGATGCCCTGCGTGGAACACAAGTTGGCGTTGTGAGGGCCAGCACTAAGAACGGTGGGTGAGCTAATCTCAGAGGTTTTTCAGTCCCCTTTGGTCACAAAAATCCCTATTATCTCTATTTCCCTGATTTCATTTGGCATTTTTCTCTCCATGGTGCACCAGTTTTACAAATAGACATGAAACCACTTTACACACCTCATTTACAATCAACATTAATCATTGATTCTGTTTCACCACTTGGTTTAAAAAGAATTGCTTTGGATTTTTGAGGCACTGAATTCTGGTCTCATGTGTTGAAAAATAACTCTTTGTCTTTGTTTTCTTGCTACACTGTGAACTGATGTGTCTCTGGCCATTTGCCTTTTGGTTCTCAGGTGTCTCGAAGGATATCTCCTACACTATTAGCTCTGGTGACCCAATGGGCTACTTCACTGTGGATTCAGAGACCGGGGCCTTGAGAACAAGCTTGCCTCTGGATCACGAGGCCCAACCCAGCTTGAATCTGGAAGTCCAGGCGCACTGCGGTAACCCCCCTGCCTTTGGCCAGACTAGGGTACGAATTACAGTGTCCGACGTCAATGACAATGCGCCCATCTTCTTGCCCTCATCCTCCGAGTCATTGATTCTACCTGAAGACACACGGATGGGTACAGTGGTTTACAAGGTCCAAGCAGAAGACCGCGATTCTGGACACAATGGTCTTCTGAGTTTTGATCTTTTCAGCGGTGGTGCCCAGAGAACCTTCAGCATTGATCGCAATAGCGGGCACATCCGCCTGATTAGCGGTTTGTCGTACGAGAGCGTGCCCCGCTATGATCTGCAAGTGATTGCCAAAGACAGTGGAGCACCACAGCTAAGTTCTACCTTCACCCTGGTCATCCACGTACAAGCCGAGAACGGCCAAGGTCCCATGTTCGATAGCCTCACGTACCGAGTAGAGCTGAAGGAAAGCACACCTCTCAACACGCGCTTCCTGCAGGTTCGAGCAATAAACCGAGATGGTGGCATCACTGCTGGACAATCTTCTACGTCTTCTACCCCACTAGCCTACCACCTGCACCCAGACAGTGATGCGGCAGGGTTTGGCATTGTGTCCGACAGTGGCTGGCTGTTTGTGAAAAGTGCCTTGGACAGAGAAGCCAAGGAGATGTACCTGCTCACTGTACTGGCCACGTCAGGCAATGGACAGCTGAAGAAGACGGGTAGTGCCACAGTGCGTGTGTCAGTGATGGATGAAAATGACAACACCCCACGATTTACCCAAGAGAGAGCATTCCTGGCAGTGCGCGAGAACCTGCCAGCAGGCACTGGTTTCGGACGGGTGTCTGCCAACGATCGGGATGCTGGTCTCAACGGTCGGCTGAGCTACCGCCTGCTCCATCTGGATCGCCACTTCCAGATCAACTCCCACACAGGTGAGAATCAAATATGGCAGACAGTCCAACAGACCAAAACGACTTTGAGTGACAAGGTCAACTTGACACCTACACAAGTTCTCTAATGGTTTGTGTTTGTCTGTATAGACTAAGGATGTCCAAAATGACATATTTTCAAAATTGACTAGTTGGTGAGTTGTTTATGAATTAGTCAGTTATTTGGTCTTGAGGAAGCACTGTATAATTTACCTGGTTTCGAGTCATGTCCATTAGCATTTCTTAAAAGTTACGTAGCAGCTTTCCAAAAGGACCTTTAGCATGCTGATAGTGTGACAGTTACTGAATGTTACCATGCTGACTGACAGATATTCAAAAAATAAATAGGGAAAATAATTACAATAACCTTAAATTTATACTGATTGATATTTTTACTGATTGTTAGCATGCTATGTTAGAAGTTTTACAACCGCTAAAATAAAGCTTAAACAATAAGATCTATATAAACTAGCCAACCTCAGTAATTCAGTAGTCAGTTGTTGAATGGCTAGATGACTATTCTGACCCATCTTTCATGTGGAGCTGTTGAGCATACTGGACATCACACAGCTCCAGACTTCTGGCAGCATGCTAACTGTGGGGGTTCCTCTTGGTGATGTCAGAATGTGCCATCTGTGCCTTCTGCCACTGACATGTTCTTCTGCAGTGAAATAGTTTCTCACCTTTTTTCTGTGTTTTTCCATCTGTCCTATTTTTTTAAAGGTGAGATAAGCACAAAACTTTCCCTGGACCGTGAACTTCAGTCCAGCTACCAGCTCATTGTGGTGGCTCAGGATGGTGGGACCCCTGCACGCAGCGCTACAGGCACTGCTTTCATCACGGTTCTGGATGAGAATGATAATGCGCCCTCCTTCAGCCATGCTCAGACAGGAAGAGAGCTCTTGCTGCAGGTATGAGAGACAATATTAGCTTCATAATCCTCAAAGCCTTCTGAAGAGAAAAACTAATGTATACAGCATATGTTCTACAGGTTCATTGTGTCAAGTTAACTTGAATGCTAGATGCCTCAAAACTACTAAACATGGACTAATAGCAATACAACTTTAACTATTAGATTTTGTGATATATTTTAGATCTTGTTAAGTTGATGAGATTTCTTGAAATTAGGCAAATATGTTTAAAATGGCTACTGAAAATTCATCAGTCATCACAGGAATAAATTACATTTTAATACATTAAATACATTAAGAGATTATTTTAAATTGTAGTAATATTTCACAATTTTACTGTTTTACTGTATTTTCAATCAACTAATTGCTGCCTGGGTGAATATAAGAAAAAAATATACTTACTGTCAAATCTTACCCAAAGTTTTGAATAGTAGTGTACTGTATGTTCATATATAGTAGTGAGCTGTATTGATTTAAAAAGTGAAATCTCTGCACAGGCTCTAGAAGGTCAACCATCTGGATTTCTACTGGGAACCATTCATGCAAAAGATCCTGATGAAGGAGAAAACGGAACTATTTTCTACTCTATGTCTGGTAAGAACGATGCATAAGCGAATTAATCAATTAATCAAAACCATCTTGTAACTAGATGCAAAGTTTACAGCGATAAGCATTTTGTCTTGAATACTGAACATGAAACTGCTTTGCATTGTGACAGTCCCGGCTAATCAAGTGATATTTAATGGTCAATGTGATGTGGAGCAACATTTCAGACCAATGAGATTCCACGGTGGGCGGGACTACCTATTGTGACTCAGCTGTAATAGAAATCAAGCAGTTGTAGCTGATTTAATTAATACAATTAAAAGTTTTAGTTTTTTGTTAAGATTGCACTATATACTGATACTAAAAAAGTATGCTCGTACCAAAAATACATCATACCTGACCCATGCGATAATATTCTGCTATTCATCACAGTTCAGGCAGCGTGACGTGAAGTGTAAAAGGTAATGTGTTGATGCATGAGATCATTAAATATGTTTTGTAGCACATTTACTGAATTTGACACATAACTATTTCATCCTGTATTAATCAAATCCAGATGGGGTCTCTAACAACACAGAAATCATATACAGCCTTTGTACAGAATAAAAATGGTCTATCCAATCATTCCTTATCTGGTTAGGACATACAGTAATGCAACTTGTCTTGTTTCATTGTGTCTTTGCCATAGGTCCCAGAGCTGAACGTTTCACTCTGAACCCAAACACCGGAGAGCTGCGGTCGTCTTCCCCTTTGAGTCATTCTGAGCGGCCTGAGTACAGCTTCGTCATCCTGGCCTCGGACCGAGGTTCACCCCCTCAAAGCTCCACCATAACATTGAAAATACAGGTCAGTCTCCCTCCAGGAATCAGATGGGAAATATGAAACAGTGGCTAGGTTAAGATACAACTAGAGTCTGTGAACCGATCTAAATCATGCAAATTGAATCCACTGGATGACAGACGGATTAAACATCCTCTCTGGACACTCATTCTTTGGCAGATTTCCTGACAATGTATATTGTGCCTTGATTAGTTATGGCTATAAACATTAAAAAATGGAAGTTAACACCAAAGGGCCTTTAGTCATATTCAAGATTGGCTTCGTCGCAAGTTAAAAATAACACCTTCCACCACATGGATCTACTCATCACCTTTTCATAACATGCAAAATGATTTATTTAATACTGTTATATGAAAATTTGCACTTGCAAATTATTCTCTACAGGAATGGATCCGTTTACATCCGCTCTCAGGTTAAACAGCATGTGAAGGAAATATGGAATGATCTAGTTGGCCTAATCAAGGCTTACATTCTTGCATTGCAAATTTCCATAGCTAGCTCATCTCTTCTAGTCCAAAACTTGTAACCTTCCCCAAGCAATGCCGGGAAAAATATTCTCAGCTGGCTAATTTTATGTGCTCAAAGATGAATGTCTTAGCCTTGACTTTTTTCCCCATCCCTCTAGCCGTTGTTGTCTGCAACATTTTAAGCGTGATATTACGGTGTAAAACATTGAAAGTAGGAGTGAGCGTCTCCCAGCTGCACCGATACAAGTGCCAGCTGTGCTTTCTGCTATGCTGTGTCAAAGTCTCGTAATACAGTTCAGTAGCCCTTTGAAGAACAGAAAAGCTCCTTGTGAAATACCCCAGTGATCAAATTAATATTTCTCCAACTAGTCAACAGAGTGGAAACAGACACAACGGACAGCAACGGTAGTCATTTCCAACATGCAAATGCCTGGAAAACACATTTATGCTGTGTAAGCATTTAATATTTTTATATATGTGCCAAGACAAATAATGAAGTTTATAATTGATATCTAATTCAAATAAAAAGAGCTCTGGCAAGGCTTTGATACTACTAGAAATCAACAGTTTGATTTAAAAGCAGCTGGGCGGGGGGAAAAAGTAGATATTTTTTTGGAACGCGCTTTGACATGTCATTTACCGCTTAATGTGGGATTAATTACTCCTCTGTCCTATTATGTTTCATTAGAAGACTTGGCCTCAAGAATCCTGTTATTGCCAATATACTAATCACACTGCCGCGTAATGATGATTTAGTCATAGTAAAAAAAAAAATATATAGGTATTCATGAGCACCTGTATTGCAGTGCATACTTTTATTCTCAAACTTGAGTTCCTACACATAGCTTCTAAGGATTAGTAACGTGCATGTTCTGTGTTTGTATGTGTTTTTCCTTATCTAAAAGTTTCCATTTCTCTATATCTGTCTTTCTCTTTCTTTCTGTGTACATACACAGTCTCCAGTAACTATCAAAACAATGTCTCATCTGTGCAGGCTTCCATATTAGGAAGTGAGGTTCTTTTGCTTTGAAGTGTTTCAACTACGAGGATTCTGTATTTTTATTAAGAATATTTGCAAATTTTGGATGTTCTAACAGTTTCCTATTCTGATTATGTTTACTTTAATCCAGTATTATTTTTCCTGGCAGTCACAGACCCATCAAATTAACTCTGATTAATGCTAGCAGGTTTGTTGTTTGAGCTTGTAACCACCCCAAAAAAAAAAAAAAAAAGATTTTTCATTCCCTGTAGAAAGAGAAGGAAATGTGGGCTGCAATATGTTCCTGTTTTGTTGGATTTGTAGTCAACTGGCTGGACACATAGGTTTGTTTAAAAAAACACACAAACCTAATAAAAAAAATCTAATAAACCAAAAGACCTGATGTTAGATCTTTTGTGGTTTATAGTAATCAAACCATATAGGACATTTTTGTTTACTTTCATTCCTATTTGGCTTATTTGTCAGTTTTGCATAGTATATCAGTCATATGTGGTTTAGGCAAGATAATAAAGTGAATTTTTCTCTATATATATATATTTACTATAAACAGTGTTGGTACTGTGTTCGCTTTGAGTAACTTTAGATCCAGTGCTGTTTTAGTATCTGATGTACTGTTGTTAATATTTTTAATTAGATTTTATTTTCATATTTTCTGTTTTTGAATTTTAGTTATAGATTTAGTAATTGTGTTACGTTTTTGTCATTTTGTTCTTTTTTTTCAAAGATGTGCATTTATAGTTTAAAGGTACACTATGTAGGATTTTTGCAGTCAAATATCCATAACCACCAGGCCAGTGTTATATATTTTGCTCAGTTGAGTACTTACAATATCCCAAATGTTTCCAACTATTTGTAAATTGTGAGAAAATCGCTATTTTTACCAATGAACCGGGACATGTGAGCATAGCGTCTGAGAGAGTCGCCTGTCAATTGCGACATATCTGCGTTTCCGGTTTGATTTTGCAGAAAAGCTTTACTCTCACTGGAGTGTGAACAAGTGTCAGCAGCCGCACAGATTCACAGAGTAACGTCATAACATCATTTTAAACACACTCAAATGTATCTAATATAATAAACAGAGCTGCATTACCTCATACTCATGACCAGAAAAGCGGAGATTGTGCCGGCGAATGTGTGTCCCGTCATAATAAAAGTAATTTTGCTCGCGAGAAGTGTGTTTTGTGTAACAATCGCTCCAGCGGCCTCGCTCAGCTCCCACAGCACTCGCCCCTGCTCTGCTTCATACTACAGTAAAGTTAATAATCACATCCATGAACATGATTTCTGCCCGAGTCCTATCCCGATTCTTTTCCACCGGCTGTGAGGTGAAGACCACATGTCCCAAGATGCTGCGCTCAAACTTGACATCATCAAACTACGCCTTTGTTTTGAACAGGCGCCCTCTAGCAGACGGAAAAGTTGCATAGTGTACCTTTAAGTTATTTTAGTACTTTAAAGTGATAAATACTGCCATGTAAACCAGCTGAAATAAAAGTTTATTTATCTTTCAGTTAATTTATTTTATTTTAATGACATTTTTATTGTTTTAAAAGAGAAAATGTTATAGTATAAGTATACATAGTTAAATATCTACACAAATATTGTTGTTGTTGTTGTTGTTGTTGTTGTTGTTATTGTTGTTGTTGTTGTTGTTGTTGTTGTTGTTGTTGTTGTTGTTGTTGTTGTTGTTGTTGTTGTTGTTGTTGTTATTGACCACAGCCACATCGGACTATGATGCAAAATGGACAAATAAGCTAAAGAGGATTTTTCTTTTTCTTTTTTTAAAACAGTTGAATCTAGTTTAATCCAATGAACTCCTTCCCTGTTGTCAAAATAACATGTTGAACATTTAGCAATGCTTTGCATTCATCACAAAGACATAAATATCTTTTCTTTTACAGGTTCTGAGCTCAAGTAAAGGATTGGCCAGCACTAACCCCCAACCGTTAACATTGAATTCTGTGGAGGGAGCTAAACCCGGCTCTATTGTGGGGTCTGTACGTTCACCTGATTCTCAGACCCTTCCTGAAGCAGGCCAGATCACGTATACCGTGGTGGGAGGCACAGACTGTGACGGCACCTTTGTGGTAGACCGCCAGACGGGTGACGTTTACTTGGCCCGTGAGCTTGACTATGAAAAAGCTCCTCGATACACTCTTCAGGTTGAGGTGGATGACTTCTCCATGGCCCTTCCTAAAAGTCACTTTGTAACATTGGTAATTGACGTCCAGGACAGCAACGATCATGCTCCTGAGTTTCCAGAAGACCCCGTTATCATAGTCATCCCTGAGAGCACAGATCCTGGGTCGTCTATCTACACCTTCCAGGCCGTTGATAAAGACGGGAGTGGACCCAACAGTGAAGTACACTATTCCATCCTTCAACAGTGGCCAAATGTCGCAGATCTCCTGTTCCTGGATCCATCTACAGGAGTTCTCTCTCTGGGAATGATGCTGGATCATGAGAGGGCCTCTTCGCTGCTTTTGGTGGTTCAGGCGACTGATTCGGCCCCAGATGTCAGTCAGCGGCGCCGTGGAACAGTCACAGCCCGCATATTTGTCACTGATGTGAATGATAACGACCCTGTGTTCCTCTCACCGTCTGTGGTGAGTGTGATGGAGGACCAGCCTGTGGGCTTTGTCGTGGTCTATGTCATGGCTGTAGATGCAGACCAGGGAGAGAACGGACGAGTGACATACCGTATCCAGAGTGGCAACAACGGAGGAAAGTTCAGCCTTAACCCAGATACAGGTAATCCAATCAGCAGCTCAGTCTGAATGAAATGGATGATGTTCACTATTTATTGCTCTGCTTTCATCAGTGATGGGAATAACGGCGTTATAAATAAACAGTGTTACTAACGGAATTATTTTTTTCAGTAACGAGTAATCAAACAAATTATTGTTTCTCCTGTTACAACGGCGTTAGCGTTACTGATAAAAAAACGTGGCGTTACTATAATTTAGCTCACTGATGCGGTTTCCATCCGACCAGGCTCTCTGTCCGTCGGACCTGCAACGCTTTTCCTTCTCTGGTTGGTGTGTGTGCGGGCGGGCGTGCATGACATGCGTGTTGGGGGGTGGGTGGGGTAGTAGTAGTACACATAACTGATGATGATTGGTTGTTGGGAGACAAGGTTGAAGTTGATAGGTTGAGTTCACACACACACTATGACGCACACGCATAAGCACAGTCAGCGATGGCAAGTCCAACGACTTGCAACTTTTCAATCGTTGAGATGAAAGGTAAAAATGTTTATGTAACGTGCAACATATGCCCAGGAAGAAAGAGTCTCTCCACGTCGGTGGAAAATAATTCTAATCTAATGAAGCACCTCACATCATCACATGCCGCCACAAAATTAGTGGATAAAAACCCATGTGATAACACTCCACTACCAAAGGAGTAGTATAGTACTGATAATTACAATAATGTATTGAATTTGAAAGGTGTCTCTCACATTGGCAACATTACAATTGTGTACATTAATGTAATTTATTCTATTTCATATTATGTTTTATGTCTAATTCATTCATTTAACATATTTAATATTGGGGGCATCCAAGTTTTGAAAAAAAAAGTAAAAGTAGTTACTTTCCCTGGTAATTAGTTAATATAATGATGTAACTCAGTTACTAACTCAGTTACTATTTGTAAGAAGTAACTAGTAACTATAACTAATTACTTTTTTTAAGTAACGTGCCCAACACTGGTTTTCATACCCCTTACATACATTTGAAGATTATTAAAAATTGCATGTGTTTTTTTATTTAATTTCTTAATTTTTATTGTTTTCACTGCAGCCCACACTGCCGTTCAAAGTTTGGGGACACTAAGAAGTTTCTTATGTTTGCCAAGGCTGCGAAAATAATATTACAGTTTTAAATAATTATTTTCTATTTAAAAATAATAGATAAAATATAAAAAATAAAAATATAAAAAACATTATATATTCATGTGATTAATTTTCAGCATCATTACTCCAATCTTCAGTGTCACATGATCCTTATTCTTATTTGTATCAATGTTGAAAACAGTTGTGCTGCTTAATATTTCTGTTTATTTCATAAATCTTGGATGAATAGAAAGTTCAAAGGACAGTATTTATTTGAAATACAAATCTTTTGTATCATTATTAATGTCTTTACTGTCACTTTTGATCCATTTGAGTCCTTGCTGAATCAAATTATTAATTATTTTCAAAAAAATTATTTTACACACATTTTAACTCATTCCTATTTATAAAACAATGCTAAACACTATAAAGATTCTGTGATATGTATGATAAAAATGATAAGAATAGTTAGCACAGCTGTAATGCAACCATAATAGTACATATCGTTTATGTTTATCTTTTGAAACTTTGTTATTTGATGCGTCTTGCATTTTGAGTGATTTTCAAATGCTATGGCCAATTACTCAACCTAGCAGTAACATTGGGACATGCAGCACTGATTAAATTGATGTGTGAACAGGACATTAAGGGATTAGTTTTCTGTCATCATTTCCTCACCCTCATATCGTTCCAGACACATATGATTTTCTTTGCAAAATTGCATTGCATGCAAAATGCACCGTCATGTTGATTCTGCATTTCTGCTTGACTCGCATTTTTGACTCCCAAGTCAGAATCCTCTAAATGCCCTGTAGTTCTCTTAATCCTAAAAACCGCTAGCTCAACATCTCATCCACTCTGAGAAGTGCTGCCCTGTGCTGTGAGTTCTGCACAGTTTCTCTCGTCTCTGTTTGTGAGTTTTTGCATTAAAGGGGCAATATGTAGGATTTTTGCCGTCAAATATCCAAAAACCACCAGGCCAGTGTTATATATTTTGTTCAGTTGAGTACTTACAATATCCCAAAGTTTTCCAACTATTTGTAAATTGTGAGAAAATCGATATTTTTACCAATGAACCGGGACGTGTGAGAATAGCATGTGAGGAAGTCGCCTGTCAATTGCGTCATATCTGCGTTACCCTCGGTTTCCGGGTTTTATTTGGCAGAAACACTTTACTCTCACTGGAGTGTGAACAAGTGTCACAGCAGCCACCGAGCGAGCGCACAGATAAGCGTAAATAGCGGCGGCACCCGGTGACTGTTTCCCGTCATAATAAAAGTACCGCTACTCGCGAGGTGTGTGTTGTTCCTCTCATTAACAATCACTCCAGTGGCCTTGCTCAGCTCCACAACACTCGGTCCTGCTCTGCTTCATACTACTGTAACGTTAATAACCGCATCCATCAACATGATTTCTGCCCGAGTCCTATCCCGATTCTTTCCCATGTCCCAGGATGCTGCGTTCAAACTTGGCGTCATCAAACTACACCTTTGTTTTGAACAGGCGCCCTCTAGCGGACGGAAAAGTTGCATAGTGTACCTTTAATGCATTATGACTTAAAGCAGAAGTGTAAGACAGTACACTCAGCTGGTAGATATTTACAGCATGTTTTGCCAATAACAGATAGTGCAATTTGTGTTTCTATGTTAATGCTTTGTTGTGGACCGTGATTTGCTTGTGGACCCCACACTCAATATTAAGGATCCTGGATCTATTAAAATATGGAACTAGATCAAGCCTGTTCTTTAGCTTGTGCTTACAGTGCCTGAATCTGTTGTACAGGTCATTGCAATAACAGACTACAGAATTAATTAGTTCATAAATATTAAAGGGATAGTTCACCCAAAAATGAAAATCATCCCATGATTTACTCAAACCATCCTAGGTGTATATGACATTCTTCTTTCATTAAAAAAATATAATTGCTCTTCCAAGCTTTATAATGGCTGTGAATGGCAGCCCTGATTTTGAAGTCCAAAAAGTGCATCCATCTATCCATCCATCATAAAAGTAATCCATACTGCTCCAGGGGGTTAAAAAAAAGGCCTTCTGAAGCAAAACGATGGGTTTTTGTGAGAAAAATATCCATAATTCAATCTTTACAAACTAAAATAACTAGCAGATAGCCTATGCCAAAAGAGAAACCCCTGACACGATGTAGGAGTTGTGCAAGCTTTGACACCTCTCGTGGTTCGAACAAATAGGGCTGGTCAATAAACTCAAGCTATCAAATCGTCCAACATTTCTCTTTAAAAGTGTTCTTTTTAGAATTTTAATTCATGACCGGTGTCATTTTGTTTTGCTCTATCCTCTGCGCTTCCACGTTAATCAATATGTCATGTGTCAGGTCAGGGGTTACTCATTCGCCGTAAATCGATGATTACAGCCGTCTGTCAGGAGCTAGTTATTTTAGTTTATTTACGTTTTAAATATGGATATGTTTCTTACACAAACGCATAACTTCGCTTCAAATGGACTTTATGAACCCACTGGAGCTGTATGGATTAATTTTATGATGGATGGATGGATTCACTTTAAAATCTCAACCCCCATTCAATGCCATTATAAAGCTTGGAAAAACAAGGACGTTTTTTTAATATAACTCAGATTGTATTCGCCTGAAAGAAGAAAGTCATATACACCTAGGAGGGCTTGAGGGTGAGTAAATCATGGGCTAATTTTCTTTTTTATGTGAACTATCCCTTTAAGCTGTCAAAATAAGCATGAAGTGAGTTTAAACATCTACTTTTCATACAGTGAAAGTATCGTAAATGGTCACCAGAGGCTGTCAAGCTGCAGAAACGACAAAAATCCATCAAATTTGTCCATACTACTAGTGCACTGTATTGAGAAAAAAATGGAAGTCATATGTTGGAGTCAAATGTTGAAGTCATTATTCTCTTCTGTTGTAGATCTGTTTTATTTTTTCTTAATTTGTGCATTGTCAAATGTGGAGAGTTTTGAGATCATCAGATATGAGAATCAAGGAGAAAGGCATCATTGAAGTCAAAACTGAAGTCAAGACAGGTGAATGATATTTGAGAGCTTCAGCAGATAAACATAGTTTTAGCGAATGGCAGTTTATTTTCCTCAAAACTATCGTATGGCTTCAGAAGACTTATTGGATTATACCACAAAAGTCATATAGACTAACTTTATGATACTTTTGTGGTTCTTTATGACATTTTTGTAGCTTTGAAAGCTGTTTGTCTGCATTTACTTTCATTGTATAGCGAGGATCTGCCTCAGCTTTGCATCAAACTTTTGTAATCCATGGAAGCAAGAAAAGCATACATGTTTGGAATGACACAAGGTTAAGTAAATGATGATAGGATGTTCATTTTGGGGAGAACTGTCCCTTTAAAATAACATTTGTCTGCTTTGTAAATGACGACCCCCCTGTGCAAACTCTTCCACTTACTTTGGAAGCTCATTATTAATCCCCTCAGCTATTAACATGAGAATAGAAAATCAAAACATCTTCATTCTTCCTCTTGGTTTCTCCTTACGTTATCAGAGCACAACTGTTTAGGAGTCAAATTGTCTGAAAATATTCGAGCTGGTAATTCTAACCAGATTAAAGCCTCAGAGGCATGTTAGCTCAGCGTTATGGAGATAGAAGAGAGGGAAAAATAAGTCAAGACAGAACGAAAACACCCTCTAGTGTCCCAGTTCCCATCATGCCTTTACAGCCTGCTTTGAATCATTGCGTCTGGTTCTTTAAAAGCATGAAATTGAGATTGGATCAATAGGAGCACCGCTCGCTTGTGGTAGGCTAACGATAGGGGCGCTGGCACCCCCAAATTTGAGCAGGGCACGACAGGCAGGGCCGTTGCGTGTCTAGAGTGGTTGTTTATGCGCTCTTTGTGTTTGCTGTGGAAAAATTTTTGAGAGATTGTGTGTGTGTGTGTGTGCCAGATAGTTGAGCTGTTACAGTGGCTCAGCGAGTGTTCAGGTAGGGAGGGCTCTGCATGGGAAAAAATGTATTATTTAAATACGTCGCATGACTTTCACTTATTTTTAACACAGCAGAAAGGCGTCAAATCTTCATGCTGTGATGTTGCTTATGTAAGATCAAAGTGTGCTACAAGATGGAAATCATTCATCGTGCGAGCGTGTGAATGAGGCTTTACTTAAGTGCGAGTGGTTTTGTTGTAAACAATTTACATCATGGCTTCATTACTGTGTAATTGTTTAAATGCAGTTCAGCAGGCGATCACTCACAAGAAATACCAGATACAAAGCTTATTACATTCATCATATGGTAGCCTAACACTTTTGCTTATTTCCTCTTTAGGGTCTTTGTCTATTCTTAGACCAATTGACCGTGAAGAGCAAGATCTCTACAACTTGACCGTAGTGGCGGAAGACCACGGTTTACAACAGCACAGCAGCTCCCAGTTACTGTCAATCCAGGTGATTGACGTAAACGACGAGGCGCCGTACTTTGAGGAAAGCGAATATGAAGCTTTTATTGCAGAGAATCAGCCTGCAGGAACCACTGTGCTGGTGGTTTCAGCTTCTGATATGGACCAAGGTAAAATATATTCCTATATATATTATAAACATGCCACTGGTGGTGGATTTATAATATTATCATTATATATGATATTTTATATTTATTAAATAAATATTGTATTTATTTTAATTCATGCAAAAAATGCAATTACATTAAATTCCATTTAATTACTCATATAAATATAAAATTAAAAATAATATATTTTTTATATTTGTTATTTTAGTATTTATATGCAATTATTTTATTTATTAATATTTTAAATTTGCTTTTATTTTTATTTTAATATTTCATTTTATTTATATATATATATATATATATATATATATATATATATATATATATATATATATATATATATATATATATATATTATTTATCTTTATTTTTATTTCATTTGTAACACAAATATTATTTTTAATAGTTTTAGTTAACAATAACAACACTGCTGTGTACACAGAGACTAATGTCTTTGGCCATTATGTCACATCTCGCGCCATGAGCGCTGCATTTATAAGACTCTGTGCCGTGTGCTCTCTTTAAATGTGGTTTGGCAAGGTACGTTGCCTGCAGACTCGCAAAAACATAAAGTTGGTACTTTTAATCTTGAGTTAGTCTGATGGGAGGAAAATCTCTTATTACTGAATGAACATATGATTCAGGAATTATGTTAATTTTGTTTTTGTCTAATTATTATGTTATGTTCTTTATTTAATCACACTAAATGAACATGTTAAATTAATAGTAATAATAATTAAGTTTACATTCTCCTATATCTCTGCCACACAACAACTCAGATATACTTGATATTAAAAATGATACAGTCTGTAAACACGCATTGAGTGAGAAAAGTTTCCACCTTATGAGATTAGCGATGGTCACACCATTCTCTTTAAAAGTGACACGAATGTTTGTTTACGGCTAACATTCCCCTAAAACACTGGATACCACAGCCAAACCCATCACAAATAAAAGTGTGTGGTTTTAATTGGTGCCAGCCCGGGGGGGTGGTGAAAGGGGAGTGCTGCATTCTCTTGGACTTACTCAGGGGCAAATAAAACAGAAGGATCATAAACTTTCTCTCCATGAACAATTAGCGAGGTAAACAGGTGACACTCTGCCAGATTGCTCGCCTTTTGCACGCGATCTGCCATCCAAAGACTAAGGGGAGGGCGATTGAAACCAACTGCTTAGACAGTGGTATTAACTACAAACAAATAAAAACAGGGTGCGCTGCCGTGTTTACTTCTTCCGTGAGAAAAGTCCATTGTACAAAGTGAACACAGCCTCTTAAGAATGTTGACTTTTTTTTCCTCAGATGTGATCATTTGGACTTGCATTCAGGGAAACATTCAGATTCATCTCATGTCATGTTTTGTATGCTTTTTCCATAGGGACCAATGGAATTGTGACGTATGGAAGCATTGTAGGAGATGATTTCAGTATTCATCCGGTGACAGGAGTCATAACCTCTTCCAAAGCTTTAGACAGGGAAGCCCAAGCGGTGTATGCTGTGACAGGTACTTCAGACAGAAGGCAACCGCTTGCAACAGATAATTTATTCTCGGATATGCTTTAAATAGCAAAGATTGCATTTTTTTTGTTTGTTTCTGCCAATGTCATGTCACGGTTGGGCACGCATTTGTTTAGCCAGTTTATAACCTCTTTCTCATAAACAGTGTATGCCAGAGATGGTGGTTCTCCTCCCAATTTCGCCAAGACCACAGTGCGCGTCACAGTGCTGGATGAGAATGACAATAGGCCGGCTTTTGGGAGAGTGTACTACAGTCTGGAGGTGCCTGAGAACCAGGAGCCTGTGACGCTCTTCACAATTAGAGCTACAGATCAAGACTCCGGCGACAGTGGGGTGGTGCACTACAAAATCACTGGTATTAATGCCATGAGCAATATTAATGTTGTTGTATAATATATGTTAAATATTATTATATATTTTATACAAACAGCTACATAATTGTTCACACATGTTTTGGAATGCCCAAAGTCATTTTCAATTCTACAAATACCCATTAATCCTTCCCCCATTGTAGAAATATTTGGTACAACCTCATCAGAACTCAGTCTAGACAACATCATTGACTAGACTAGTATTGCTAAAGTATTAATTTTCCGAGTTCTACTCCGTCTCGAGTGCAGTCGAATTATTCAGCAGCCATTACTCTATTCTTCAGAACCTAGGCACAAATAAACTTCAACATAAAAGTCCCACAGAGCGCTAGACACAGAACAGATGTGACACTTATGGATCATTTTGCAGAAAAGATTCATTATTCCACAAAAGGTAGTCAAACATTGTGAACTTTCTGGCAATCTGTACTGACTATGTACAGGAAATAAACCCTGTCATAGTTAGGAGTAAAATAATTAATACAAAATGTGTTCATGTGATACAGTAACATTGTAAAATAAAGTTATTGGCTGTTGCATCATTAATTGTCTGTTGTAGTGGATATAAATAAATGAGTTTATTTATTTATCCATTCCTGTATTACATTACAGGATATAGTTATGAAATGTTATAAGGGATTATGCAATTTACATTGAACACTTCACAGGTCAGTGTTGATGAAATTGAACAGGCCAGATAACAACATTATTTTTATATCTTTCTTTTTTCAGAGGGAGACCATTTTGGTGATTTCCACCTGGACAGGAAATCAGGTGTGCTGTCCACCTCTAAGCCTTTGGATCGAGAGTCCAAATCAAAGTACACCCTCACGGTGGAGGCACAAGATCAGGGTATACCGCCCCTCACCAGCACTGTCACTTTGGACATCAATGTGCTGGACCTGAATGACAACAGCCCAGTGTTTCCCAGCAGCAGCTACTCTGTGGAAGTATCAGAGGATGCTTCAGAAGGGTCTCTTGTTCTGGAGGTTTCAGCCTCTGACAAAGACGAAGGATCCAACAGCCAGCTGGTCTACTTCCTGAGTCGTGAATCCAGAGGTATGTTTATTGTGGACCAACACACAGGTCGCATTATCACAGCGGCAGCTCTTGACCGAGAAAAAGGGGCTTCCTACAGCTTCCAAGTCTACGCCATGGACTCCTCAGAAGCCAATCCCCATAACACTTCCGCTGAAGTGACCGTCCACATCTTAGATGTAAACGACAATGCCCCCTTCTTCATCACAGACCCACTCATCATCAATGTCTCCAGCACTAGTCTCTCCAACCGCAAAGTGCTGGCCACCATGAGAGCTGAAGATAAGGACTTTGGTGCAAATGGATCTGTATTTTATCGGTTTGCGAATCCTGTCAAAGGCTTCACCATAAACTCTTTGACGGGGGACATCCAGGCTACTGAGAAGCTCCATGCTCTGACCCAGAGTCAGCGGACCCTCATTGTGGAGGCCATGGATCAGGGTAACCCATCGCAGTCCTCTCTTGGAGTGGTGGTTGTGTACATCCGGGAGCAGAGTTACCAGGGCATCCGTTTCTCGCGCAACACTAGGGACGTGAGCCTGCAGGAGAATGCCGCTAAAGGTACGATAATGGCCTTCGAATCCATTACAGAAAGGTGTAATTGCTGTACATCAGTGATATCCAGCTGATATTCCTATAGCTCAAACAGTAGAGCATGACGCTAGCAACACCAAGGTCATGGGTTTGATTCCCAGGGAATGCATAAGCTGATAAAATGTATATCTCGCATGCAAGTCGTAATGCCAGTGTAATGTAAAAGCTGGGGAAATTAGTTGCACGGCTAAATATCCAATGTCGTCTGATATGATAAATAAAAAATTGCCAATTTGGATGATACTCTTTATGGTATTGATATATACTGTGCATCACTGCAATCTCTAATATATGCCAAGTTGATGGAAAATGTATTTTAATCATCATTAATCTTGACTTTTTTACAGGTACAGCAGTTGTTCAGATACAGGCTCACTATCCTGATGGATCTAGCAGTGGCATCAACTACAGCATTTTCAGTGGCAACAAGCAGCAGTCTTTTAGCATCAGCTCCCACACAGGTACGATAGTAAATCTAAGTCTTTGCATCAATTCATTGTGAGATGTTTCAGTATTAGTCATAATAAATTCATTCATTTTAGGTGAGATTTGGGTAGAAAGTTCAACAGGTCTGGACTTTGAGGAGACCCCACGACTCCGCCTGGTGGTCAAGGCTGAAACCGCATCCTCCAGCTCCTTCATGGCAGTTAACCTTCTCCTACAGGATGTCAATGACAACTTACCACGCTTTCAACTTCACAATTATGTTGCTTATGTTCGTGAGGCCCAGGGTTATGATCATCCTATCATTCAGGTGAGGTAATCTTCCTTCTGTTTTCTCAATGGTTGGGTGTTCAAAAAAGTGTAAAGTTGTGGAGTACAACATCCCTTGGCTTAAATACAGCATATTTTCAGTGCAAGCTAGAAGAGTTTCCTTTGCGTTTCCACAATGTTTTCATTGTCCATGGTGAGAATATAGGTTCAGCTGTCCCACATAGCCACAACCAATTCCCTTTTTAACTTTTTTTTTATTTTTTATAATTTGAGTTCCAAACCCAACATTGCTTAGAGGTTCATGTTACGCTCAAGCAGCTGTAGCAAATCTGCCTGTATTTTCATTGCCAATTTCACTGGTAATTTCCTCAGGTGTTGGCGAATGACCTGGACCAGGGTCAGAACGGGCAGGTGACCTACTCTTTAAGGTCATCATCCATGAGCGGCCTCTTCAAGATCGACCCGATCACTGGCAGTATATCCACCGCTGCCATCATGGACAGAGAGATCTGGACACAGACCAAGTACTAAGTTATTCCTTCCACTATTATGTTTATGTTGTTTTTCTTTTACCTGAGAACAAGGAGTCTGTAGATCCTTAAAAATGAGTGATTGAAAAATAATGTCTTAAATGTACTATTTCGATTAGCTAAGAAAAAAATCCATGCTTGTGTATTTGTTGACGGACATACAGTTCTGTAGAGGCAGATGCACTGATTTGGTTAAAAACCTTCATATTGAATCATATAATAAATACAATTTTCATAATAATTTTTAGAGTTTACATTTAAAAATCTTAAAACAGCTTAAATTAATTTCACATGAACATTAAAATTGTCTGTGAGAATACTCTGACTTTTCATTTTGTTGTTTTATCTCCAGCTTGGTTATTATGGCAACGGACAGAGGCAGTCCTCGGTTAGCAGGTTCTGCCACACTCACGGTGATCATTGTAGACTTGAATGACAACAGTCCTACCATCCCTGTTCCACATGAAGTCCGTATCCCTGAGAGTAAGTTGACTGCTGTTTGAACTCGATATCATTGCTGTAATCAATGAACTAGATTTCCTATTTTTTCTGGCAGACAAACAATGAGGCACACCGTGCTTAAAGATTGACTCAATTACCAGGCGTTTTTCTCGCCAAACTCCTCAATGGTTATTTCCTGTCACTGATGTTGTACAATGTGTCCAGTGATGGGCGTTGTCCAGCAAAACGCAATACTTTTGAAAGGTGTAACCACAAATGGAAACAAGTTAATTACATTTTACACAGGGTTATCAAGATTGTCTCTTTCTTTCTCTAGATACTTTGATTGGAACTGTGATCACTCAGGTCACAGGGAATGATGTGGACTCTGGGCCTGCTCTCTCCTATTCCCTTCTACTGGACTCAGACACTCAAGGGAAGTTTGGAATACACCGCTTTGGAGGAGGGGTGTCCTTGACCGCCTCTCTGGACTTTGAAGAGAGAACATGGTACATGCTGACCGTCAGCTCCTCAGACTCCAAGCAACAGAGTTACGCAAATCTGACTGTGCTTGTGGAGGATGTAAATGATAATGCTCCAGTCTTCTCCCAGGACCTTTACGAGGTACATCAGAAGCGATCACAGGTTTAGGATGAGCATTGAAATTAAACCCGACGTATGATAACTGAATAATATAAAGTAAACAGTCATTTGACAGATTAGAATTAGGTACTCCAGAGTGCTTTGTAATACTAACAGATTACATAAGCTTTGATGCTCTACTCTCTGTTTAATAAATCTGTTCCACTGGTTAAAATTTAAATAAGCACTTGCAGTTTATTTAAATGACAATGAGATGCATATTTGTATTCATAAAATATTCCCTGTGAGCCCCACATTTAAAAAAAATTCTTTAAGTAAAAATAAATATAAATTGATGCTATGTTCTGCTCAAAGCAGTCAGTGTTAAGGTCGATTTATGTCTTTGGCAGGTGACTCTAGCAGAACACTCGCCAGCAGGAAGCTCAGTTATCACAGTAACTGCTACAGATAAGGACTCAGGAGAGAATGGAAGGATAACATACAGGGTTGTGTCAACAAAGGACATGTTCTACATTGACCCAAGCAATGGTAATTTGTCCTTTTGTTCCTGTTGTTACCCTTTTGTGTTTATTGTTCTTCATCCAAATCATTGTCAGATGTCTTGTACAATTTATTTGTAAGGAACCAGACATTTGATGCAGTGGTTCTCAGCTGGTTGTTCTTTAGGGCCCACATAATAGGAGGTCAAGTGGCAATCCAACACTATATCAATTTTATTAATCAAACAAAAGTAAGATAACTACAAAGGTCCCGAAATATGCATAAAATTATAACATTGACTATACAGAAAGAAATCACTGGAAATGTTGTAAATTATGTAAGTAAATTAGTAATTATGCATGGCAGTCCAGGATATTATTATTGTTATTGGGTTGTCACCGGCTAGTCAAAGTCTCACCTGTGGTGACATAAATATTTTTATATTTTTTGAAGCTGTGGTCAGCCAACTTTCTCCTTCTTTTTGTAGTTTTTTTGTGGACACTCATTGAGCTTTTTGCCCATTAGATCTGCACACTTTGTGTTGAATCTTTGTGACCCACCAGTTAAGGACCACTGTTTTGAAACATAATAAAAGCCCCGATCTTTCCTTGAATCTCATCCTGCAATTTCTATACATAGGTACTCTGTTCATCAAGCAGAAGGTTGAGTTTGACTCGCAGCGTCCTTCCATTTTGGTGGTGATTGAAGCCAGTGATAGTGGAACACCACCGTTGACCGCCCTTACCACAGTTCAGGTGCATGTGACTGATGTCAATGACAATGCCCCTGTATTCCACCAGACTGAGTACAGAGCCTCTGTATCCGAAGACGAAGTTCCTGGTTCAACCATTCTAACCCTGGAAGCAGTGGATGGGGACTTATCTAGGGACAACTGTGGCTTTGATTTTGCCATCGCCAGTGGGAACATCGGCAATGCCTTCCAAATTGAGAGCAGTGTTCGCTTCCTTGAGGGCCATGGATTTCAGACAGTAGGAATGCTGATATTAGTTGATAAGCTTGACTTTGAAATCGTGAATGACTACAATCTTACTATTGTGGTCTCAGATCGTGGCATACCACAACGAAGCTCAAGTGTTCCAGTTTTAATCACTGTAATAGACACCAATGATAACCCACCATCCTTCAGTAGGGCAGAATACAAAATTGTTGTCAATGAAAGGGCAGAAACAGGAACAGAAATAATTCAACTTATTGCTGTGGACCCTGACTCGACACCTAATGGAGAAGTTCAGTACTCAATCAGTTCTGGAGATGAATCTGAGCTCTTTTCTGTAGATCAGTGGACTGGGTCCCTTCGTCTGCGGAGGTCTCTTGATAGTGAGGAACAGTCCTCTTACATGTTCATTATTCAGGCCTCGGATGGTCAGGGCCACTTTGCTCTTGCTCCTGTAACTGTCGAGGTCAAGGACATCAATAATAACCAGCCTTACTTTCCTCTTAAATCACTTACAGCAAGCATTCGTGAAAACCAGCCCCAGAATGCTCTAGTAACCATATTACATGCCATTGATCATGACAAAGGAGCATACGGAGAGCTGAGATATTTCCTGATGTACAATTCCGGCAATGGTAAAGATTCCTTTCTAGTGAACCAAACCTCTGGTGAATTGCGAACCCGCTTTACATTCGACTTTGAGAAGATAAGTACTTTCAATTTTATTGCCATGGCAGTGGATGCAGGCAACTACTCTGCTACAGTCACAGTGCAAGTGTTTGTGACTGGTGAAGATGAGTATGACCCCGTTTTCACTAACTCAGATTTCAACTTCCGTATACCTGAGGGTGCCAAGAAAGGGCAAAGCATCGGCCAAGTAAATGCTAATGATGAGGATGGAGGGGTGGATGGCATTGTCCTCTATTCACTTGCAAACAGTTCACCTTACTTCGAGGTCAACACATCTACTGGAGTGATATCCCTCAAGATGGATGCCTATCATCGTCATATAAGCCGGTCTAAAAGAGAGACACGTCAGATGACGTTGGATGTTATCGCCCATAGTCCTTTGGAGAATTCCCGAAAATCTTCCGCCCAGATCACAATTGATGTCACCCATACATCCTTTGGCTTGAACACAGATATGAATGTGGTACTTGCCAGTGCTATAACAGCTTCCTTGGCAGCCATTGTGTTCCTGATCATAGTTGTTGTGGTCATATATCTCTTGAGATCCCAGAGGTACAAAGAACAAGAGACTTGCACCAGAATAGTCACCAACAGTACTGTTCTGGAGAGTCTTGAAGATTCAAAAGTTCCAGGGGATGATAAGCTATATCATCAGAACCTTCCTGGGTATGCAACAGACCAGACTGGGAATGGAGGAGGTACCTACACACGAGGTGGGTCTCTTGACCCATCCCACTCTAGTGGACGTGGTTCCGCTGAAGCCGAAGCAGCAGAAGATGATGAGATTCGGATGATTAATGAGTATCCACGAGTTTCTAGCATCTCCTCCTCTATGCAGGAGCACATAGCTGCACGTGGACCTGACTCTGGTATCCAGCAAGATGCAGATCAACTGTCTGACATTTCCTGTGAGCCAGGGATGGATGCAAACCAATGGTTTAAAGGGAAGAAACTGGGAAGTTTAAGTGGAACAATATTATCAAGCCAGTTGCCAACTTACCGGGATGAAGGTGGTGGGTATCTTGGGGTTGGAAGAGGGCTTAACATCTCGCATCCGAAAGACTATGCTTTCCCGGAGGATGGTAAGCCTGCTGTCGATGGTTCCCTTACAGCAATCGTGGCTAGTGATGAGGAACTGAGAGGCAGCTACAACTGGGACTACCTCCTCGACTGGTGCCCTCAGTTTCAGCCACTGGCTAATGTCTTTACAGAAATTGCCCGATTAAAAGATGAGAACGCACCACCTAACCCTCGGCGGCCATTTCATCCCAAAGCAAAGACTGATCCCAAGCCCAGAATTGACCCTCCTCCCCTAATTACCTCTGTAGCTCATCCAGGGGCCAAAACTGTTTTGCCAAAACCTGCTGTAGGCCGAACATTTCCCCACCTATCCTCTTTGCGACGGTCTCCTATTGACCATGATGGCTCGGTTTCCTCAATTGCCATGTCTCCAAGTTTTTCTCCATCTCTTTCACCACTTTCAGCCCATTCCCCAGCCATCGCTCCTTTTGGAGGTCACTCGTCCTCTATTATCAATACAGCGGAGCACTCCTTAGAACATGAGGAGACAGAACTGAGGATTTAATGCAAGTTGAGCTCACACAAAAGGACTCAGGTTCTCTAAAAATGCCTCTCCTCTGGCATAGTCCTCAACATCATGTTGTATGTAATGTCGCCCCACTGGCTGGCCAGAGGTTTCGGTGCATTTGTTACCCTTCTTTAGACTTACTGACTTGAGTTGTAAAAATGATTTTATAATGCTGTTCTAATGATCCTGAAGATCAACTGACATTTTTATTAGCCCAGCATTTGCACATTTTAAAGGACAGTTATGTTTGATGTCAATGTTTTGTAAGAGAAAACACTTTTGTATTATATATTTTTGTACTGATGTTTGTTTTGTTTTGTTTTTTGTTTAAAAAGAATGACATATGTCAAACGGTTGCTATAACCTGTTGATTTTATTGACATACATTTATATTTGTATATTTGTGGGAGTAACAGTATGTTTGTTATCAGAGCTTGTTCTGGTTTATTAACAGTTGCCATTCTAAAGTATTCTATGTATGTTCAGTATTAAGCTCTTAAATGTTTGGGGAACATGTTTTGCTGTCAGTATATATATATATATATATATATATATATATATATATATATATATATATATATATATATATATATAAAAGTTACAGTATCTGCAAAATGCCAGTGTACAGTCTTTAAAGGTTATGCTGCAGACCACAGTGATCATATTGATTTCTACATGCTGCTTCCCCTCCCGTAGCTTGACAAATGGGAACACAATTGTAGCTATGAAACAAAATATTAAAACAAAAGATCCCCCCCCCAAACCCCATTTTGTGAGGTTTTCGAAATCTAAAAAATTAATTAGCTCAAGTTTTTTTCTTGTCTTTTTTTACTAGTGTTGAAGCCTAACAACTATAGTGCAAGAACACAAGCTATCTGTGACAGGAATTTCAAAAGCTACAAAGAAATAACAATAATAGAAATGTTAAAAATTGTTATGGCAGCTCTTATCAGCACCTCTGAAGAGCTGACACCTACAAACACCATAACGTAACTGGAAATAACATATTGTCCTCAAGTTTGTTCTCAAGTGCTTTTTTGAAAACGGATCTTAACAAATACTCTCAAGGCCAGTGAAAAGGTTAACATGTCGTTAGAACAAAAAATAGGCTGTAAATAGAACTTTGATAAGTTCAAATTCCTTCTCTTATGCATGCTAAAAAATTTTTTAGGATGTTTATGTTTTAATAAATACATCAAGATATCCAATAACACATCATTTGACCAAAATAAAGATTCTCTCACAACCCCACTACTCCCTCGTCAAGGAACTGTATAGGTACATTTTTTGTAGCACATTTCAAACATTACTGTGGGTAAATAATTGGTGAAATGTATTATACCACAAAATGCTGGATTACTTTGTTTTTATGTATGTAAATTACTCAATACTGTTATGAAACCGATATTTGTTAATAAGCACTGGTGATTTGATTTTAGTTACATGTTTGTTTCTACAATGTACAGTTTGCTTTAAAGTTAAAAGATAAAGTAAAAATATTTCAAACTAAATAATGGCAACATTTTCCTAGCAGGATTAATTTGTAACCTTTTAATTAGCTAAAGTGATTGTGAAATTTTTTTGTAAATTATTTTCTAATACTTAAATGATGATTGTAAATGTTGCCATATGACCATACTTCATTTTCTGTGCAAATTTTTTCTTCTTCTGAATTTTTTGATGAAAATGCCCATTGAAAGGCTCAGATTGTAAATCTGAAAATCGACAGTGCCTATTGAAGAAAAACGTGTTTATGACTGATTGTTAAAATGATGTTTAGATTCGTTTTTTTGAGGTTAGCCTGATTTAACAGGATATCTCTCTACTTGTTTAAGACTCCTATATTTATGGCAGATACTTCACTTTTGTACACAAACAATTCCTCACTCGTAACTGTGAACATGTTATATTCATGCTGCCTTGAAGGAAAATAAATAATGTTCCGTTGTTCTGAGTTCATTTAAAAAGTTTCTCATAATGTTCGAAACACTGTTCATAGTGTTATAGGTGAATTAAATCTGTTTACAATAATTTTGAATAGCACTGTGGTCCAAAAAATGGCCAGACATTTTTGTCTTACCTTTGTACCCAATATAATCCAAAGGGCATTGATGATAGGTGGTGGTGTTTTTATTGTAAATGATGACTAGAAAACACTGAATTTTGTTCAGTTTCCACCTTAAACCTTTGAAGATTTTTTGTTGTTGTTGTATATTTACAAAGTGCCTGATTAAAATGTATTTCCAATAATGAGCCTTAAACATCATCTACTTCTTAATTATATGTATACATCGGTGTTGATAATAAAAGTTTACATATTTTAGATCTAAAACAAGACTACATTGGAGATTTGAACTGTATTTCAATTGTAAATGTAAGTTACAATATATATTTTCACCAGGATTTGTTGAGTTAGTTGATACCGTTGGTAAATATTACTTTGTCTCAATGTTTTCCTTGTAAAATTGGAAGATAATTTCAAATTACTAGGGATGTCAAGTTAATTTACCATAATTAGTTATTAAAAAAATAATGGGCTAAAATGCACCTGCCACATCCCGGAACTACTTCACCTTACATCTCATACAGTTGATTGGCTAGTTAAGCAGTTTGAGTTTCTACAAGAACCAATGAGGTTTGTTTGTCCTTAATGTTATGAAGCGTTGAGAATACTTTAAATACGTTTTTTATTTTTTTTAAATAACGATAACAACTTACAGCAACAATTTCTTCTAGACTGTGTCGGACTCTTAAAGACAAAAATTATTCTTGTCACTTCACAACATTAAAGTTGAACCACTGAAGTCACATGGACTATTTTAACAATGTCTTTACTACCTTTCTGGGCCTCTAAAGTGTTCATTAAATTGGTGTCTAAGAAAGCTCTTGGATTTCATCAAAAATATCTTTGTGTTCCGAAGATGAACGAAGGTCTTAAGGGTTTGGAATGACATGAGGGTGAGGAATTAATGACAGAATTTACATTTTTGGGTGAACTAACCCTTTCAATTGAAGATGAAGGAAAGTCTTGCAGGTTTGGAATTACACAAGGGTGAGTAATTGATTACTTTTTGTTTTTCATTTTTGAATGAACAAACCCTTTATAATTGTGTTATACAGTATTTTACACACAATATTGTTTATGCTCAATTCTGTCAAAGAAAATATTACCATAAAGCCACGGCAAAAATGAAGTAAGTCAGTCATTCAGGATTTTTGGGTGAACTAACCTTTTAATACATAGTTCATCTCGTTGGATTATTTAATGCAATTGTATTTGTAGTGTAAATGCATTCATGCCACCTCTGAGCTGAGCTTTTTGTAATGTATATTTATACATTTTCTTATTTAACACAATAATGACTTTAAATTATCTTTTGGGGTCATTTCTCAGAAAAATGTAATGTGTGATTAATTTGCGATTAATTAGATTCATTAATCAACACATCATGTAATTAATTGGATTTAACAGCCCTGATTTGTACATACAGTTGCACAAATGCTGATGGTATTTAGATCTTCAAGAATGTTCATAAAGCATAGATAGCTGCAGTCCAGCCATCTACTGAAGTTTCAACATGTAAAGTCAAAGTAACAAACTGAACTCCAAATACAATCCAGATGTTCACCCAGAAATTGGAGAAATATTGATGTAGATTTATTGTTCGTATGTCAAATAAAAATATGTGTGATTCCCCCTTGACTAAAATAAATACTTATCATATGGGATAGTTAATACGTGGTTCATGAATGAAACTGCAGGCATACAAAGACCACAGAATCCTAGTTTAGCTAATGTAGCAGGTCTCAAAGCTTATGCACAGACTGATTGGGGTTCAGTCTTCCCACCTGTCCCGGAGAGGAAGTACCAGATAATTTGTCTCTTCCAAACTGTCTCGATAGGGACCAAAGATATACAGCACACTAGATACAGCAACTTTTGCAGCCGGGGCCTTATAATTAATTCTTTAAAAAGCCAAAAATGAGGTTTTAAATCATGGAGCCTATAACAGTTGCAAAAAAACATTGTCAGGACATGTCATACACTGCAGACTCTCCTGTGAGCATATTGCCATGAAGACACAAAGAACTGTCTAGCATTCGACCACAAAATACTCCTTGAAGCTAGTTGTTGAACGTGGGTTTGACAAAAAAATGTATACCGAAGGACATTTTGTTGGACTAAGACAGAAGGTTATTACGCTCTACCTCACAACGTTCATATGTAAATACACGTTAACCAGACGTATTTGACCTCGCTGCTTATGTAGCATCTTGCTTTGAGATGTGTCAAATTAAAAGAGCTGCGAGGCCATTAGCATTTTAGTACTTCCGCTTCCATTGTCCTAAAGTCGATGCTTGAAATAAGGTCTGTGGTAAACACAAGCTCAAGATACTGTCATGTTTTACAACCCCAAATCAGAAAAAGTTGGGACAGTATGGAAAATGCAAATAAAAAATAAAAAAAGTGATTTCTAAATTTACTTTGACTTGTATTTTATTGCAGACAATATGAACAAAAATATTTCATGTTTTTTGGTCAACTTCATGTCATTTGTAAATATGCATCCTTTCCTGTCATTCAGACCTGCCACACATTTAAAAAAAAAGTTGGGACAGTAAAGCATTTACCAGTTTGTAATGTTGCCATTCCTTTTCACAACACTTAAAAGACGTTTAGGGACTGAAGACACCAAGTGATGAAGTGTTTCAGGTGTAATTTTGTTCCATTCTTACGGGGTACGGGGTCTTTGTTGTCGCATTTTCCCCCAGGTCGGGACTGCAGGCAGGCCAGTCAAGTACCTGTACCCTCTTCCTCCGCAGCCAGGACTTTGTAATATGTGCAGAATGTGGTTTTGCATTGTCTTGTTGAAATATGCATGGACGTCCCTGGAAAAGATGTCTTCTTGAAGGCAGCATATTATGCTCCAAAATCTCTATGTACTCTTCAGCATTAATGGTGCCTTCACAGAAGTGCAAGTTACCTTTGCCAAGGGCACTGACACAACCCCATACCATGACAGACCCTGGCTTTTGGACTTGTTGCTGGTAACAGTCTGGATGATCCTTTTCTTCTTTGGTCTGGAGCACACGGCGTCCATTCCTGCCCAAAAATACCTGAAATACTGATTCATCTGACCACAGTACACGTTTCCACTGTGTGATGGTCCATCTCAGATGCCTCCGAGCCCAGAGAAGTCGACGGCGCTTCTGGACACTGTTAACATAGGGCTTCCTTTTTGCACAGTTCAGTTTTAACTGGCATTTGTGGATGTAACTACGTATTGTGGTACTTCACTGTTTCAAATCACATCATTATTTAACCATTTTACCTCATTACTAGCCCTAAATTGCTCCTGTCCCAACTTTTTTTTAAATGTGTTGCAGGTCTGAATGACATGAAAGGGTGCATATTTACAAATGACATGAAGTTGACCAGACAAAACATGAAATATTTTGTGTTCATATTGTCTGCAATGAAATAAAAGTCAAAGTAAATTTAGAAATCACTACTTTCTTTTTTTATTTGCGTTTTCCATACTGTCTCAACTTTTTCTGATTTGGGGTTGTATTTGACGATATAAAATACATTAGCATTACCCCACTGGTGATTTTTTTAAAGATTTTACTTGTCTTTTAAATGGTGGTTGCTAACAAGTGGCTAAATGGGACTACTGAGGTTGTTGGGGACATTAAACATCATCAGCCGAATAGGTAAATTCTTCTACGCGCTAATTTGCTGTGAAAGCCTGGTCGTATTTATAATCATGCTCTTCTAACTATTCTAACTTTCAGGGAAAAATGTTTCTAAACAAAGACTGAAAGACTTGTCGGAAGCATATATATATATATATATATATATATATATATATATATATATATATATATATATATATATATATAATGTCAGAATTATTAGCCCCCCCTTGGTAAATATGATTAAAGATGGCTTTAAAAATAAATCTGCGCTGTTTATCCTTTTAATCTTTCATTCAAAAAATTCACAAAAATCTAGCCTTTCATTGTAGTTAAAGAAATGAGAGTGGAGGGAAATTACATTATGAAATACACAATTATTGGCACCCCTAGAATTGTTTTGAGTGAAATATCTCTGAAGTATATTCCCATTCATTTTTTATTTTTTAGCACACCAGGGTGACTAGAAATATTAAATTGCCAAGCTATGACTTCTTGTTCCACAGGAGTTAAATTTAAGGAAACACATAAGGTCAAAATCCCTTAATCATTCATCAGAATGAGTAAAACCAAAGAATATAGTTCTGATGTGCAGTAAACCACCACATGTTGTTTGGGAGGGTTTCAAGAAAAATCCTCCTTGCTTATCCAGAAACAAACTCCAGCACACCAGATGTGTTTGGTGCTAACAGGGATAAAAAGTACTCCCCATGGTTAAATAAACTGTAGGATCCGTGACATTTTTGGCCTACTTTTTTTGCTCAAAGTCCTGGACATCTTTTTCAGATACATGGCATCATTGATTCTACCAGCAGATAAAAAATCAAAACCTGACGGCCTCTGCTAAAAATCTTATAATGGGATTATAAGATTTCCATGGTTGGATCTTCCATCAGGATAACAATCCAAAATCGACACACAAATGTGTCACTGAGCACAAAATAAAGCTTCTGCCATGACCATCCCAGTTCCCTGACCTGAACCCTACAGAAATTGAGTGGGGTGAAATGAAGAGAAGAAGCACCAACATGGATCTGGGAATCTGAAGGATCTGGAGAGATTCTGTATGGAGGAATGGTCTCTGATCTCTTGTCATATGTTCTCCAAACATCAGACTTAATAGGAGAAGAATCAGAGCTATTATCTTGGCAAAGGAGGTTGAAAATGTATTGAATAAAAGGATGCTAATAATTATGTCTAACGTATTTTGGAGAAAAACATTTCATTCATAAAGAGATTTTCCCCACATTTTCAATTCTTTTACTCCAATAAACTGTTGTTCGATTTTTTTTAAATTATTATTTCAAAAGGATTAACAATGCAGATTTATTTTTTACAAACTTTTTTGTTCATATTTACCAAGGGGACCAATAATTCTCTCCACAACTGTATATATAAAGATGCCTCATTAGCTATTTCAATGGGCTCTAATGAGGCTATATGGTAAATGTACTTACAGCTATATGGTAAATGGACTGCATTTATATAGCGCTTTTAACAGACCAATGGCCATCCAAAGCGCTTTACATATTGCCTCACATTCACATTGATAGTATACTCGCGGTCATACAGGCCAAGTGCACGCAACCACTGACGCCAATTTCCACGTCTGCTGGAAAGCTATGCAGTCCAGCACTGCTGTTGCAACCAGCAACACTACACCTAACGTTACATACCATCCTAACTAACCACTGTACTAAATACAGATAAAACTAATGCTAAAAATATACGCTAACTTGAAGCTATCTTAACTGATGCAATACTATGCGAACTATGCTTCTAACAATAATACACTAACGACTATGCTAATAAATGAACTAAAAGGTTACACTAAATAATCTATATAACTATATAAACGGCTATGCTAACTAGATTCTAATATACGATATCCTGATAATTTTCAATACTCAAATTCCAACTCCTGACTCGCTACAGTGGCTTTGACGGAACAAGATGTTTTTATACCAGGAGCTGAGCGAAGGGCGTGGTGACTGAGCTCGTGCCAGGAGCGTGGTAGTGAGCCGTTGGAGGAACCATCCTACGTCACAATGTACCACAACGTCCAATAGGAGAATTAAACTGCAGTAGCCACCGTTCAACCTTAAGAGGGCAGCACTTTGGCGGTTTTACACCATATTTTATAGAATTAAAACACTTTATACTCAAATGTAAAAACTCTTACTTGAATCAATGAACAGCACTAATAAAGCCCCAGTCTTGCATATCATCAACTAAAAAAAGTTGTTCTAGGTTTTAGTTACCCTTTAAACTCAAGCCCATAAAGGGACTTGGTGATGGGAAAAATAAATATGAGATGAGAGGAAAAATGTCAAATGTTTTTGAGTTCTCTTTCAAATGTTTTGCATTCCCCAGGGGAGTTTGCTCACAAAACTTTTGAGTTTTGAACGCAAAAGTTTTGAAAGTTTTATTTTTTCCACCCCTTTCATATTTTTTTTTCCATCACCATGTCCCTTTAGGTGCTCCGTAGAAATTAAGAAAATTTGAAATGTAATGATAGTTTTACTTCATAAGTTCATAAGTTCGAACATGAATGCATCAAAAACATAATTGTATATAAACTGCAAGGATTCATTCATAAAGTCAAGCTTTCTGAAACTTATTTTTTAAGGTTAAGTAAGGGGAAACATTTAATTTACTTTCAAAATAGCATTACATCATTTGTTGGCAAGAACCAGGCGTGTTGATGGGACAAAAATGAAACACAAGAGGTCTGCATCAGTAGTGCCGAACCTGCATTGTGTGAGGACACGACACTCGCTGGCTCTGTGCAAACTCAAACCCACTGCTGTCGTCAGCAAACGAGGTATGAATATTTACTGATGTAAACTATTACAAAAATCTATTATGCTTCAGCCAGCAATTGTGCTAGGCTTTATTTAATTTTGATTTGAGAGTTCATTGAGGCGTTTTGGTGAAGGTCAATGAGGATTAATTTGCTCCTATTACATAAGAGTTTGATGGAGAGTCTGTCTCTTTGGTGCACCAGCTAACTCACATACAAGAAGTTGTGTGGAAATTCTATTTAACGTGTTTTTGTTTTGTTTTTGTATGTCTGATGGAATGATCACAGTTGGAGAGATTTTTTTTTCCCACCCCAGTTTCAGTCGTTGACACAATCTTTGTGTTTGCTGAAGCTAAACACTACTGTCAAATCACTCAGGCCATGTGGACTGTGTTTCTGGTCATGACAACTCTCATTCGAAAGCAAAAGAGACTTTCAGAATGACTGTGTTATTTAATTGTGAGGCTTTAGATGATGCATCATCAATTTTGCTAAATGTTTGTGTATGGCATCTGACGTTTTTCGCTTTGATGAGGTCGGTTTGTTGTGTCTGCATGGGTCAATATGGAGACACATTGAGCCTTGTTTTGATGGTGCCACTTAGAACAACTGGCCTGAGACTAATTTATTCTAACATTGCTTTGATGGCTTTAAAAACGTCTTGTGGCCCTTCATAACAAAACTAGCTTGAAAAGTAACCTTTAAGTCAACCTTTCCAAGGGGCTCACTGGCTTTCTTCGCTGGGTAGGCCTGGCATGAGTCTTGAAAATGTAATGACAATAACGACTGTCGAATTTAATGATTTTAGCAGAAGGGAAAGAGAGTCTATTTTGCCCTTTGTCTAAAGGTTTCTTTCATAACGATGCCGACCAAGCTTGGCAGAGCCACAAAGACGGATATTTCTAGTCGCCAAGGGCCCTATAATGTGCTTTCTTTAAATATTGTCTAGATTTCCATTCATCCGATTGCGACTCAGTCTCTTTAGTCCTATGAAAGAGAGCTTAAATGTCAAAATGAGACTTCATATGCACTTTTACATCTGTCATGTGATGGGGATTCATTGTGGGGTGGGGTCTCAAATATTAGTCCTGCCCACTTCCATATTTGTGCACTCCTTAGGCTCAGTTTACACCTGATATTTAGATGCAGTTTGGTCGATCAGATCACAAGTAGACGAGGCAGACATACTCGTTTACACCTGGTGTTTTTGTCCTTTTTCAAACATTTCTGCCTGACTTCTTCGAGGGGAGGGTCTATGGGTGGGTAAATGTATTTGTTTCTGCTCTGACAACCGCAAGACCACAGCGAATGCTCTGAGAGCATGTTAGAAATCAGGAATGGTGAGAGAACATAATTGAGCTTGGTACGTTTCTTGTCAAACTTGGTTCTTCAGCCGTCAAACTTTAAATCCTGTCTGACTAGTGTGCTTCCCATAATGTTTACATGTTACGTCAGTAGGCGGTCTTTTGTCAGAGTTTACACTACGAAAGCAATCCGGTCGGATGTGTTTACAACTATGGAAGTGGTCGAAAGTGGACAAGCTCCATGGACAAGCGTTTTAGACTTGTATTTAGCGTCGTCCACACATATTTATACCAGGTGTAAAAAGAGCCTTAGCGATACAATGACCATTACAATCTCCAGAAGGCCTTTTGTCTTTCCTTCTGTCTTTTTGTGTGTTTTTGTTTTGTCCTGCTTTGATTTCCAAAGTCTTGCCAGGCTACTTGCGTGACTAGAGGGAGTGAAAAAAGTGAGTCTTCAAAACCCATTGGCACGCGATCCCTAATCTATTTTTGGAGCACGTTCCTTTTTTCTCTCAACTTTAGACACACACAAAAAAAACAGCCAGGGGAAGAGAGCCAATTGTAGGGTTGAAGGGGTCTGGTTCTCATTTCAGGCCGCCCTGCTTCCCTGTCTTGCCCTGCCAGAGTGAGAGCCACTGCGGTGGGGAGAGAGAGGCAGGCGACTCAGGAGGTGAGCAACTGCGGCCCAGGCTTTAGGCCTGCCACTCAGCCGCTGTCACTTAGCAACCACCTGCGGCTGGTTCTCATTAGTGGTTCCAGCTGCTTGTATTTCAGGCTTCCACGCTTTGCTGTATTTTGATTCATTTCGTTACTCTCTTTTGAAGGAAAAGAGTTCGCCGTGATGAAAATATGATTCTTGGTGTGCCTCAATCTCTCAATTGTTTTCATTAACTAGAGTCTGGCGTGGCTACTGGGTCCAAAGCTGACAAGGCCTAATTGATGGCATTACTTATTATTTTGAACTCACAGACACCATTTTGTGGTCATATCTATACTCATCTAGCATCTTTTCTTCATTTCACTCAGTAAGAAATTTAAAGTAAAACAAAACAGATCTGATTGTGATAACTGAAATAACAGTAGAGTACATCTGCTTTTCAAGATGCACGTGGAAATTTGTCTGATCTTTGACGTGATCGCGAGCAGCAGCCCAAAGATGATTCTGCGCTCATTTGATCTAATATTTGAGGTTTTTAAAAATGTTGTAGATTTAAGTAACAAAAAAGAATCGCTAAAATTATTGAAAATATTATCAAAAGGTTTTGTTAATGTTTGTCAGTTTTGTTCAAGGTAATTAAAGCAACAATTTTTCACTCACCCTCATGTCGTTAGACACCAGTAAGACCTCCGTTCATCTTCAGAACACAAATGAACATATTTTTGTTGAAAGCTGATGGCTGAGAAAGGCCTCAAATTGGCCTCCATTGGCATTTAGTACATTCATACTCCCAAGACCCAGAAAAGGCACTTAAAACGTGGTTACAAAGTCCATCTCACCACAGTGTCTCTACAATAATTTTACAAAGCAACGACAATAGTTTTTGTGTGCAAAAAAAAAATAAAAATGACGCATTTATCCAACTTGTTTTTGTCTTTCGTGTATGTCTCTGGCGTGAACTCACGAAGCACCACGACGCATGCGCAAGAATATGATGTAGCGCCGGTGTTCGGGAATCCATGAAATGCACACTTTAGCCCCATTTTGAGCACTACGCCGAGACCTAAAGCACGATAAATGTAGAATTCAACAGATTAGATGCGCGCGTCTTCCTCTGCTTGTAAACAAATCGCTTCTGTGTCATGTGTCCGAATGCCGGATCTGCATCATATTCTCGTGCATGTGTCGTGGTGCTACATTGTTTCATTTTGGAAAAATTATAATACAGTTTTCATATAATACAAAGAGTATCTGTATTGTAGAGATCAGTAAGCAGAACGCTATATAGTGAGTTATAATAAATGAATTTGTTATAAAAACAGGTGTGATGTACAAAACAGCTCATAGACAACAACTGTTAATTACTGAAACTTCACTGATTGCTTTGACACAACCATTTACTTTGAGATAATCTATAAATATTATTTTGTTAAGGCTACTTCCATGTTATGTTTCTGACATGACATGTTTCTGGTGTGTTGTAATAATAATGATGCCAGAAATGTCCTACTTTCCACTTCTGAAATCGTCATTCAACCCATCAACACATTCAAGTACTTTGTTGTCGGAAAGAACGGGAATTGATCCACCCACCCGACTTAGGACCGCAATTTCAAAGAAAATGCCCACTCTCAGTATAATTTAGTAGGAAACCATCTTCATAGGGTCTTTTGAACTTCATCACAAAAAAGGGAGAGCAGAGAGCAAAAAAAATCCACTTTTTTAGATTTTTATGTAAGGAAGTGATTATTTAAGTGTACTATTTCCCAATTTTAGGGCTCAGGGGGAAAAAATGATGCATACAAAATATAAAGAATAGTAAATGTAGGCTTTTTGCACATACATAAAGCTTGTTTGTGCTACATATAAATCTGGCATAACATTATAACTAATATTGTGTTGGTCCCCATTTTTTCTGCCAAAACAGCCCTGACCCGTCAAGGCATGGACTCCACTAGACCCCTGAAGGTTTGCTGTGGTATATGGCACCAATATGTTAGCAGCAGATCATTTAAGTCCTGTAAGTTGCGAGGTGGGGCCTCAATGGATCGTACTTGTTTGTTCAGCATATCCCGCAGATGCTCAATTGGATTGAGATCTTGGTTGTTGTACTGTTGCCACTTTCAGCAGTGGACAGGGGTCAGCATGGGTAACCTGATGTGTCTGCAGCTAGGCAGCCCCATATGTAAAAAAACTGACACCTGAACCAGCATTAACTTGTGCAATTTGAGCTACGGTAGCTCATCTGTTTGACCACACGGGCCAGCCTTTGCTCCCCACGTGCATCAATGAGCCTTGGCCACCCATGACACTGTCTCTGGTTTACCACTGTTCCTCCCTTGGACCACTTTTGATAGATACTGACCACTGCAGACCTACAGACCGGGAACACCCCACAAGAGCTGAAGTTTTGGAGATGCTCTGACCCAGTCGTCTAGCCATCACAATTTGACCCTTGTCAAACTCGCTCAAATCCTTACACTTGCCCGTTGTTCCTGCTTCTAACACATCAACTTTGAAGACAAAATGTTCACTTGCTGCCTAATATATCCCACCCACTAACAGGCGCCGTGATGAAAAGATCATCAGTGTTATTCACTTCAACGGTCATAATGTTATGCCTGATTGGTGTATCTACCCAGTTCAGATCTTGTAAACTCTGCGAATAAGCCGATGATTTGATTTATGTTTGTTAAATGAGTGTTGTCAATTAATTAATGTTGGTTCCACATCATTACTGTGGACCTTGGGGTCCAAAACACAATAGCAAATATTTTATTGTATGAATTAAAGCATTATTTAAAAAAGAAAATGGATGTCTATTTATATTGATAATATGAATACATTTAATTTTAATAATATTAAATACTTATTAAATAAAACAACTTATTATTTGAAAGTAATATCAACCATGTTTTTAATGTATAGGTTGTATTTTATTTTGCATTGTTTTTCTCATAGTTATCTGTTTATAGTATATGAATCTACCTAGTCTATAGCTAATTTCCACAAAGTCAATATCTGTATTTAGCGCTGTTTTTTTTCACCCACCACTACAACTTTTTCATAACAGACCCGTGACCCACTAGTTGAGAACCTCCTTGCTGAATGATAGAAACCACCGCTCAATTTTCTTGTAGGGGGCGCTGTTGAGCAATGGAGGATTGAGATGTGTTTTACATAGCTCCGGCAACTTTTCCTTTATTAATACATTAAACACCTGTATATCCGCTTAAAAGTGCTTTGAAGTGACATAAGAAAACTCAAGTGAGTGGGAAACTAAACTCAAAAGGAGAAAACGATGTAAAAAAAGGGAAAATCCAAAAAGAACGACCAACAAGAATCAGGCATTGATCAACCCTCAGGCTCAACTGAGGACGTGGAGCCTGACTATCTGAGTGAGGAGGCAGACCCACCAAACAGGGCAGTGCTGGCCGCTATTGCTGCTTTGCGAAACGAAATTACACAGATTAAAGATGACATATGCGCCACTATCGATGTCTGTATACAGTCTGTGTACACCTGAGAGGCGAAATGGCCACAACTAAAGAAGAATTGCAGACTTCCATTACGGCCCTGGAGAAAACTGCGACCTTGCAAGCTAACACTATTAGGGAGATAGAGAAGTCTGCCTCACACCAGTCGGACGATGTCACTGCACTTCAACGTCAAGTCACCCACCTGAGCTATGAAGTAGAAAAACTAACTGAGAAATGCGAAGACCTAGAAGGGCGCTCGAGGAGACACAACATCCGGGTCATTGGAGTCCCTGAGGGGACTGAGGGACCCAGGCCGAGAGACTTTATCGCTGAGGTGCTATCCCTGGACGAGAAACCGCTCATTGATAGAGCGCACCGGACCCTCCGAAGACGACCCGAACCCCACGAACCACCTAGACCCTTTGTACTGAGGCTACACTACTTTCATACACTTGAGGACATTCTACACAAGGCTGCAGCGGCGAAACATGTCTCCCACGGAGGTAGAAGGATTCAAATCTTTCCGGACTACCCCCCTGCCATGGCTAAAAGGAGAGCATTATTCAACCGCACCAGGGAACTACTACGGGGCAGACCCGGGGTCAGGTACGGCCTCCTCTATCCTTCTAGACTCCTGATAACCCACAACGACACACAAATCTCGTTTATAGATGCCAAAAAAGCGGAAGAATATGCCGAACACCTCTCGACATCTGGCTCGACTGAAGTGGGACAGAAGGATGCTTAAATTGTTGCGGAGAATCAAGATTTTCAGAAAGATGGTTATGTACTGATGCTTACTAGCTTGTATGGCTAGCGTCAACACAACACTGGCTGTTACCTATTTACACTCAGGCACAGACAGCGTCTGTCTCATCATGTGACTGTAAAATCGCTAGTCTCATTAGAATAACAACTGGACAAGGTTATGTCTTGCCTAATAAAGATCTGGGTTTGCACTGTTATTCTTTCTTTCTTATTTTCTGATATCCTATCTAGAGCCCACACAATTGTTGAGCTAGTTTTTCTAAAGTGTTAAGATGGCTCATTGTTATTGAAAGATATCAGGTTATTGCCTCCGTTGGAGTTGCAACTGAGCTTAATTTTTGGATATGCAAATTTAAAATTCAGTGTGTGCGCCTGTGCATATGTTTATGTTTAGGTGTATGCATGCCCATGTATACTATGTTACTATGACACTCAAGCAATATATATATATATTTTTTTCTTTTTTTTCGTTATCTTCACTAAACTACCTAAATTTTTTGTGCAAGTTGATAGGAGTTAGCACCAGGTCACCAGAAAGTGTGGGGAAGTAACTTATCTTAAGTTTTATTTGATTTATTTGTACTTGCGAAGTATTGCGAAGTAAATAATCCAGTCAATAGGGGTAAAGTTCTGACCCATCTAAAATCACTGACCTCAGACATTATGTTCCTACAGGAAACCCACTTGAAGAATGGGTCTCATTGCAATAATTGGATAGGTAATTGGATAGGGGAAGTTGCCTTTCGAGGGAACTCCCACTGCGTCGGAACGACGAATTTGGGGATGCTCCCTAAGCATCAGCGAATCTGAAGTCTGAATAAACACTAGTCCAATCCGATTGGCGTGCGTGAAGACGTCACTGTGACGGCATACCCGGAAGTATAAAAGGGGAGCCGGCGCAAAATTGCTTGGTCATCCGTGGCAGATTCCTCTGAGGAGGGATCTCCTGTCTCAGGCAGCAGGCACAATATTTCACCCCCGGCCGGAGATTTGGAACCTTTGGGTCTGGCCCCTGAGGGGGCCAGGTACCTAGAGGCTGGCCTGTCGGCAGAGGTGGTAGAGACCTTACTCAGTTCCAGGGCTCCGTCTTCAAGGAGACTGTACAGCCTCAAGTGGAATGTATTTTCCACTTGGTGCAGGGAGCGTGAGGTGGACCCAGTTAACTGCCCGGTGGCTTCAGTGCTGGAGTTCCTCCAAGATCGCTTCTCTGCTTGTCTAACCCCATCCACACTCAAGGTGTACGTGGCTGCCATTGCGGCTTTCCACACTCCTAAGGGTGATGGGCCTTTGGGTAGGCACCAGCTGGTTGTACAGTTCCTCCGTGGGGTTCGGAGGATGAGGTCTGTGGCTCAGTCCAGATTTCCAACCTGGGATCTGGCGGTGGTTCTCGGAGGGCTGGCTGAGGCCCCCTTCGAGCCATTGGAGTCGGCTGAACCAAATAACCTGACCCTTAAGGTGGCTTTTCTCCTCGCCATTACCTCTCTGAGGAGAGTGGGAGATTTCCAGGCCTTGGCGGTAACGCCGACTTGCCTGGAGTTTGCCCCAGGTGGAGTAAAAGCCATCTTACACCCTAGGCCAGGCTACGTGCCTATGGTCCCATCAAGGGTGGTCAGGTCCTTGGTTCTGCAGGCATTTCATCCTCCACCAGACGTGATGGCGGAAGAAGGGAGACTTCACCTACTCTGCCCGGTTATGGCACTTAGAGTATATTTGGCAAAGTCTGCACAGTGGAGGAGATCTAAACAACAACTTTTGGTGTGTTTCGGCTCACCCAAGAAGGGGTTGCCTGTGTCTACCCAGACAATCAGTAACTGGATTGTCCAGGCGATAACCATGGCTTATCAGGTGCGCAGTTTGCCTTCACCTATGGCCGTGAGGGCTCATTCCACCAGAGGCATGGCCTCTTCGGTGGCCCTCCTTTCTGGGGTCCCCTTGCAGGATATCTGCGAGGCGGCTGGGTGGGCTACCCCACACACCTTTATCAGTTTTTTATAGCCTGCATCTCCCTACGACGCCTGGCGCTAGGGTGCTCCAGTCCTAGCTGTGCCCGGTCTCCGGCTTCACACTAGAGCAGGCGCTACCCTCGGTGTGGCCTAGTGGGTACTCGTTCCCCAAATTCGTCGTTCCGACGCAGTGGGAGTTCCCTCGAAAGGGAACGGCTCGGGTTATGTATATAACCCTTGTTGGCTGAGAAAGGGAACGAGCACTGCGTCGCGTCGCCACACCTCGGCACGCCTGGAGCGTATGCTTCAGAGCAATAGCTGCCGCCATTTTGCGCCGGCTCCCCTTTTATACTTCCGGGTGTGCCGTCACAGTGACGTCATCACGCACGCCAATTGGATTGGACTAGTGTTTATTCAGACTTCAGATTCGCTGATGCTTAGGGAGCATCCCCAAATTTGTCGTTCCGACGCAGTGCTCGTCGTTCCCTTTCTCAGGGAACAAGGGTTATATACATAACCCGAGCCGTTTACCACTCAAACTTTTCATCCAAAGCAAGAGGTGTGGCCATTCTACTGAGAAAAGGTGTGCCCTTTTTGCAGAAAAAAAACAATTACTGATAAAGTGGGCCGTTATATTATAGTGATTGGTGAAATTCAAAATATGTCCCTCACTCTAGTAAATATATATTCTCCCAACATAGATAACCCCATATTCTTTCAGAAAGTTTTTTCACTGATACCTCACAAACACACTTGATAATAGGTTGGCGACTTTAATACTGTCCTCGACACATATCTTGATAGGTCCTGCACGAAGAGACTCCCAAGAAACGCCTCTAGTGAATTTTTAAATACGTTCATTAATAACACGAATGTACTGGATATATGGAGAGCGATGAATCCTTCAGGCAGAGAATACTCATTTTATTCACCTGTACACAACTCCTACAGTAGGGTAGACTACTTTCTAGTTGACTCCAGACTCATACCATCCACATTGAATGCTAGATATCACAGTATTATGATTTCAGATCACAGCACACTCACCTTTTCGGTGTGTTTAGATCACGTAGTTAAGCCACACACCTTTTGGAAATTGAACTTGTATTTACTCACTGAAAATACATTTTGCGAATACTTGAAAGACCAGATTTTGTTATACTTTGAAGTAAACAATAACCCTGATACCTCTCCCTCCATCCTCTGGGAAGCATTCAAGGCTTATATAAGAGGTTGTATCATCTCGTTTGAAGCTTCTAGGCCAAAAGTAAATAAGACCAAATTAAAAGAGTTAGAAGATCAAATTAAATTACTTGACATAGAAAATGCACACTCCCCCTCTACTATAAATAAGTAAAGCATTCCTCTATACTAGGCAAAAATATTTTGAATTTGGTGACAAACCACACAAACTTCTAGCTAGACAACTCAGAAAAATGGAAAACGACAGAACGATTCACAAGATAAAAACCCAAAATAATACAATACTTACAAAGCCTAAAGATATCAATGACAGTTTCTGGAATTTTATACTGATTTGTATACCTCAAAGAATACTTCAGACTCTGTAACTATTAATGCATTTTTGAATAAATGTGTCTTCCCAGACTGAGCAAGAAAGATTGTGATTCTTTGGATTCTGAACTTACATGTGCAGAGGTTCGGAGCGCCATTGCCTCCCTAAAGAGTAATAAGACACCCGGTCCTGATGGACTTCCAGGGGAACTATACAAAACATTCAGTGAAAATCTATCCCCTTACCTGTTGAAATTATATGAACATGCCCAGGTACAGGTACAGGTACAGGTACAGGGTAATTTACCCCCCACCTTAACTGAGGCTGTGATTACATTAATTCACAAAAAAGGGAAGGACTCACAGGAAGTAGGTGCTTATTGTCCAATCTCTCTCCTTAATGTTGATGGGAAATTATTTGCCAAGATACTGGCAATAGAATCCTCTATTGGAAAAGCTAATTCATATAGACCAGACAGGTTTCATACCAAATAGGAGTGCTACTTTCAATCTTAGACGTCTTTTTAATATTATATATACAAAGAGAGGTCCACCTACTGATCTAGTCATACTTGCACTTGACGCCAAGAAGGCATTTGACCAGATTGAGTGGTGCTATTTATTTGAAGTTCTTAATAGGTTTAATTTCGGAAATAAGTTCCTGTCACTAATTAAACTAATTTACAAGAATCCCACGGCTCAAATCCTAACAAACCGGACAATATCCTCCCCGTTTAGCTTAAATAGAGGGACAAGGCAGGGTTGTCCACTATCCCCTTTGATTTTTGTGCTAGCTATCGAACCTCTAGCCCAATGTATCAGAATGGAACCCCAGATTTATGGATAATCGACTAAGGACACAAATAATAAGATATCGTTACGTCCCTCAGCTCTAGTGTTTGTTGCTACACGTGTTTGAGTGAGTCCATGCAGTGTGTGTCTCTTGATTGCAGATGAGCCACACCTGAGCGGAGCCTGTGGTAGCGCTATAAAAGCTTTCCTGGAGCATGTCAGGGGGCGCACACGGATCCTTGAGAGTCTGCACAATCCGTGCTCACCTGCTGGCTTTGGTTGCCGTTCAGCCGTCCACCCAGGAAAAAGACGTTCCGTATTTATTGTTGTTTTTTTTGTTGTTGTTTATTGTTAAACTACCTTTAAGGCCCATTCTGTTAAATAAAACCCCTATATTATTTTGATACGAGCTGGTTTGTGTGCGTCTCTCCTTTATGTTAAGGGTGGTGTCCGACCGCCCGTAACATATTGGGGGCTCGTCCAGGATCTAGTTTTGATATAATCAGACTTTAGTGTTAAATTGCGGAACTTCTGAAAGCTACAACATTTTGGTGAGTATTCTGGTGGGCAATGATGTTTGTCTGTTCATTTGTTTAGTCGAGGTTTATTTTATTTTTGGTGGATATCTCAGGAGGGGGCACTCGGATGCCTCGAGCTGAGTAAGCCACTGAAGATACGTAGGTAGCTAGGATTTTGTTTTGGTTTTGTGTATAGGTAGTAAGAGTAGTTGGACAACATTTTGCCTATCAGAATACCTTTCGTTTAGTTGTATAGCTTGTGGTATATTGTGGCATATCGCCTATTGAGTGAGCGCTCGTCTTCTGATTATATTAGCATATTGAATAAAATTTGTGGGTGGACATTAAATATCGTGGTCGTTTGTAGCCTATATTGTGCTTTTTGTTTGACCACTTTAGATATTTGCTACCTTATACTGTAGCTTTGTGGCAGTTAGACTGCTTTGTTAAGGGTTTTCTTATTATATACTTTTTTTTTCTCTTGACTTTTGGTGCGCTCTTAGGCGTCCTTTTGCAGTTTAATTATAATTTTGGTACTTGAATTTGGTGTGCGTTTAGTCATTGCTTTCGTGTTAAAATGGCAACAGAGGAAGCTTTTATTAAAGAACCCTCTAATGAGTTACTTTTTAAATTTTCGAAAGAGCAGTTGCTGAATTTGGCAGTAACTTATAAAGTTGAGCTCACTTCGGCTGAAAAGTGCACCAAAGACACAATCAAAGCCGTCTTGCAAGCTGCTTTGGTTAGTCAGGGCATCTTGCCGATAGAGAAACAATCTCCCGTGTCTACAGAGGCATTAGAACTGCAGATTCGATTGAGAGAGTTAAATATCAAAGAGAAGCAAATTGAGTTTGAGCGGGAGCGTATGCAAGCACAGGCCCGTGAGACTGAACTTGAAAACCGACTAGCTTTAAGAAAGTTAGAAATCGAGGCCCAGAGGGAAGGCGTCATTCCTTCTGACCCTAATTCCGTTGATGTCACTCGCCACATTCGACTTGTGCCACCTTTTAATGAAAGAGATGTGGAAAAATATTTTCCACACTTTGAGCGTGTCGCAACCAATTTAAATTGGCCAAAGACTGCATGGGCATTCCTCCTGCAATGCGTTTTAGTGGGAAGAGCGCAGGAGGTTTACTCATCGCTAACAGTGGAGCAGAGCAGTGACTACGAGGTGGTGAAAGCATCAGTTCTGAGGTGCTATCAGCTGATCCCTGAAGCATATCGACAGAAGTTTAGGAACTTAAAGAAAACTGAGCGGCAAACTTTTGTTGAATTTGGTCGAGATAAAGCTGCTCTATTTGATCGCTGGTGTTCATCACAGCAGGTTGATAGTCAGGAGAAATTGCGTGAGCTAATTCTCTTAGAAGAATTTAAGAACTGTCTTCCGACCGCTGTGGCAACCTATTTAGCTGAGCAGAAGGCCGAGTCTATTTCTGAAGCTGCTATACTTGCTGACGAATATGCTTTAACGCAAAACATGGCCAAAGATCGTTTTCGCTTAAGAGTTAACCCCTCCATGACCTCTGAGGTAGACGTGAAAAAGAATGCAGTAAAAAAAGAAGACAGACACTGTTTTTATTGTAAAAAACCTGGGCATGTTGTGGCAGACTGCTTAATATTGAAGAAAAAACAGTCCTCAAAACCAATGGGTCTAGTTAGTTCTTCGAAGAAAATGTCGCCTGTCCTTCATGCGGAGATAAAGTCAGAGAAAACCGAGTCCATGTACGAGCCCATTCTGACGAATGGGACCGTATCTGTGCCTGGTGAAGATGCCGTTGCTGTGCGCATCTTGCGAGATACGGGCGCTGCGCAGTCTTTCCTCCTCCGTGGCTTGTTGCCCTTGTCTGAAAAGACTGCAACAGGTAGCAGTGTCCTTGTTCGAGGAATCGAGATGGGTTTTCTTGATGTTCCCTTACATAAAGTACATCTTGATTCAGATTTAGTGTCTGGTAATGTAGTTGTTGGCGTTCAAGACTCTTTTCCAATCCTAGCCGGTGGAAACGTGTGGAGCCGTGGTGACGTTCCACCTGAGGTTGTTTCTGTGCCGCTCACTCAAGAGGGCCCTGATGAGTGCGCACAAAAGTTCCCTGAGGTATTTCCTACTAGTGTCGTCACTAGGTCGCAGACTCCGAGGTTGAGGGATGCAGTACCTCCCAATAACGTTGACCTGAGTGACAGTTTCATTGCTCATCCTGCAGAATGTGAGAGGCTCTTTGAACCTCCTTTCACTCGACACCGCAGTAGTCCTAGGCCTGTATTGAATGGGAAAGAAGAAAAACAATTAGATGTCTCATTGTCATTAGAGAAACTTATTGCGGCTCAACAAAAAGACCCCACTCTTGTTTCATGTTTTAATGGAGTTCAATCTGTTTCAGACCGTGCAAGTGAGAGCCCGACCTACTTCATCAGATACTTCATCATAACACAACTTCGAGAGCTTTTCCGTAGGCTGTCCAATGCCAATCTCACAATTAACCTTGCAAAATGTGAGTTCGGAAAAGCCACTGACACTTACTTGGGGCGGATAGTGGGCAGAGGACATGTTTTGCCAGTAATGGCTAAAGTAGCCGCTATTCAAGAGTTTCCAGTGCCTTGTGATCGCCGCGAATTACGCCGATTCTTAGGAATGGTAGGCTACTATCAGAGTTTTTGTAAGAACTTTTCGACTGTGGTTGGTCCCCTCACTAATCTTCTGAGCCCCAAAACTAAATTTGACTGGACTGAGTCCTGTAGTAGAGCGTTTGAAAACGTCAAAGCTCTCTTGTTGACTGCTCCCGTGCTCGCTGCGCCAGACTTCAACAAACCGTTTCAACTTGCTGTAGACGCCAGCAATGTAGGTGCCGGAGCCGTACTTTTACAATCGGGTGCAGACAACATAAACCATCCTGTAAGTTTCTTCTCCAGGAAGTTTAATTCTGCCCAGAGAAATTACTCCACTATTGAACAGGAGACTTTGTCCTTAGTCCTAGCAATTCATCACTTTGAAGTGTATTTAGGCTCTACAGTACACCCAGTTAAGGTCTATACTCACCATGACCCACTCAAATTCCTCAGTCGAATGTACAATTCAAATCGTAGGTTAATGCGCTGGAGACTATTGCTTCAACCGTTTAACCTCCAGATTGTGCACGTCCGGGGCATAGACAATGTTGTTGCTGACGCGTTGTCTAGGGTGGATGCTTAATATTAAGATGTAAATAGAGTTTTGCCGTTTGTAAAAAAAAAATAAATAAATAAAAAAAATTGTTATTGCGAAGAATTGCATGTGACCTTGTTAATTGGAAAGTCCTAAAATGTTCTGGCCTGGGTGGCCTAAACCTAGGTTATAATTAATAATAAATAAAAAAATGTATATATATTTACGTACTTCTAGTTATCTTCACATGCAGGTACGTCTACCATCGGTGGTAATGATTTTTTTTTGTATCTGGAACTCTATTGTCTGGGTTGGTTCGAACAGTGAGCTGAACACAGAACAAAAAGAGTTTACAAAGTATGGCGACAGGTCACCATTTTGGGGTGAGGGTGTTACGTCCCTCAGCTCTAGTGTTTGTTGCTACACGTGTTTGAGTGAGTCCATGCAGTGTGTGTCTCTTGATTGCAGATGAGCCACAACTGAGCGGAGCCTGTGGTAGCGCTATAAAAGCTTTCCTGGAGCATGTCAGGGGGCGCACACGGATCCTTGAGAGTCTGCACAATCCGTGCTCACCTGCTGGCTTTGGTTGCCGTTCAGCCGTCCACCCAGGAAAAAGACGTTCCATATTTATTGTTGTTTTTTTTTTTTTGTTCATTGTTAAACTACCTTTAAGGCCCATTCTGTTAGATAAAACCCCTATATTATTTTGATACGAGCTGGTTTGTGTGCGTCTCTCCTTTATGTTAAGGGTGGTGTCCGACCGCCCGTAACAATATCATTATATGCAGATGACATCCTTTTATACATAACGCAGCCTCAAATTACCATACCAAATCTTCTCGACAAAATCAATCTGTTTGGGACCTTTTCGGGTTATCGGATCAATTGGACTAAAAGCGTTTAAATGCCAGTCCATATGAATGACTTAGCACACTTAGATCACTTTCCATTTGCAGTCTCTCCAGAAAAAATTTACCTATTTGGGGATAGAAGTGACAAAGCAATATTCATCTCTATTCCAGGCAAACTTCCCCCCTCTAATAGAGCGATTACAGACTAAAATATCATTCTGGGACATGCTTCCAATTTCTTTAATTGGGAGAATTAATGCCATAAAGATGATTTTCCTCCCGCAATTGTTATACCTATTTCAAAACATCCCAATATTTATAAAAAAAATCATTTTTTAAACACCTAGATTCGTTAATAGTTCCTTTTCTGTGGGGACACAAAGTTCACAGAATAGGTAAAAAGCATCTCTGTAGGCCAAAGCCAAAGGGAGGATTGGCACTCCCAGACTTTTTGCTATATTACTGGGCTTTAGCGATTAAGGTATTTAGCTTTTGGTTGGACACATCAATACCAATGTCTGATTGGCTAATGCTGGAGCGGGAAGACTGCCATCCGTATTCTATGGCCGCGATCCTACTAGATCCAGCTGCGGTTAATAAGTCCCTATATGATAACAATACCATAATACATAGCATGATCTGCACCTGGAAACGAATCAAGACCACCTTTAATCTTAAACCAATCTCTCTTCTGTTACCCACCGCGAGAAATCCTACATTTGCCCCCTCCAGTCTGGATGGAGCCTTTTCTACATGGAGTGAGAGGGGTGTCTATTGTATTGGTGACTTATACATGGGAGGCATATTTGCTTCATTCACACAACTACAGAGGAAGTATGAGCTGGGGAATAATAACTTCTTTCGTTACCTACAAGTTAGGGACTACGTTCGGAAATACTTATGAGAATTTGAGATTGAATCAAAATCTGAAATAGATGACTGTCTGAAATTGTCTCCTAACGAAAACAAACTGATATCCCGCATCTATAACAATCTCTTATTAATAAGCTCCCCATCGACTGAAAATTATAAGCTTAAGTGGGGTAAAGAGGGAAGAGGAACTTGGTGAAATTATTCCAGATGATTTATGGGAAAAAAGTCTTGAAAACATACATAATTGTTCAGATGACGCAATTTAAAACTATACATAGGCTTCATTACTCAAAGGAGAAATTACATAACATATACCCAGAAGTATCACCTATGTGTGATAAGTGCCACTCTTCCATGGCAACACTTCTCCATAGTTTTGCTCTTTGCCCAAGGGTTCAAGTGTTCTGGATTGATATATGCAACATTATGTCTGAGATCATAAATACTTAAATTAAACCTGAGCCCCTGTTCATCATTCTTGGAATATCTGAGACATTCAGGAAATTGAGTGTGTGTCAGCAGCGTTTTCTCTCTTATTGTTTCATAATAGCAAATAGATTGATCCTCATCCTGTGGAAGGGCACAACTGTGCCTACCTCAAAGATGTGGTTAGATGATTTAACTAACACACTTCACTTAGAAAGGATAAGGTATACGCTGAGGGAGAGGCTCAACTTATTCAACAAAACATGAAAACCCCTCATATCATACCTAAAAATTACACAACAGTCAGCATCCTAGCACATGATATATGACAATTGTAGTGGTTCTTGAGTGAAGGTCTTCACGAGGAAGGGTGGGTAGGGTGAAGATAGATGGGAAAGGGATAGACGAGTGGATAAGGGGTTGGGACAGTTTGGGTAATTGTGGTTAGCCTGATTTTTTTTTTTTTTTTTGGTATTGCTGTTACTTGTTTTAATGTTGTATTATTTAAGCTTACTGTTATTAGATTTATTTATTTTTAACTATCTAATTTTTTATTTTATTTTTTAATTGTAAAAACATTCTCAGAATGTATAAGAGAATTGTATGTTTAATTGTATGCTTTAATAAAAAGACGTTTAATAATTTTCTTGTATAGCAAAAATGAACTTTTCAAATGTGTTTCCTTTCATAAACATTCCTTGGGTTCAGTTCAGGTACTCTCTGATGACTTGTAAAAACGTTAACCTGGTACGTGTGGGAGGCCACCGAGGCTGCGCTGCATACATCAGCAATTGGCATAATACAAAAACAAATTACTGAGTGGAATAATAAACTTCACAGTCTTATACTATGTGCGCAATGAAACTTTTCCCACTCGTTTTTATGTATCAATCATGCATATGTGCATAATTATAGATATTAGAATTATTTTATAGAAAATATGCCCCCCCCCCCCTTTTTTTGCAGTCTGAAAAATAAGTTATTTTATTGTCGCATTGTTATGCTTGAGCAGATGCCATGTTAATCTAACCTTGCTAGTAAAAGTCGGGTTATTTTCCTTAGTTCTATCTCCATGGGACCTTTGGGTCTCAAACTGGATCAGAGCTTTAGTTTGGGGAGAGAGAGTGAGATTGATGGAGTGAATGCGGACGGCTTCCAGTCCCTTGGTGACGTGGAGAGAGGAGAGAAAACAGGAGAATGATTGTTTTGTTCTTTCTTCAGAGAAAGTGCTGCTGCAAACAGTCTAAACAGAGAGGAAAAAGGACATTAAACACTCTGATATCCCAGCTACTTCACTGGACAGCTGGTCATGTGACTCAGCAGACAACTTAATCCAGCCACTCTCTCTCTCTAGTAAGACTGAAAGTAACCTAAATATGATTTTTCACAGAATAGGCCCTTTTATTCCTGTTTGCACTTTTTCCATGTGGTTATCATCACACTGGCCTCCCAAAAGGTAAAGGGAATGTAATTACAGTGGGGCAAAAAAGTATTTAGTCAGCCACCAATTGTGCAAGTTCTCCCACTTAAAAAAGATGAGAGAGACCTGTAATTTTCAACATAGGTACACTTCAACTATGAGAAATCACATTGTCTGATTTTTAAAGAATTTATTTGCAAATTATGGTGGAAAATAAGTATTTGGTCAATAACAAAAGTTAGTCTCAATACTTTGTTATATACCCTTTGTTGGCAATGACAGAGGTCAAACGTTTTCTGTAAGTCTCCACAAGGTTTTTACACACTCTTGCTGGTAGTTTGGCCCATTCCTCCATGCAAATCTCCTCTAGAGCAGTGATGTTTTGGGGCTGTCACTGGGCAACAAAGATTTTCAACTCCCGCCAAGGATTTTCTATGGGGTTGAGATCTTGAGACTGGCAAGGCCACTCCAGAACCTTGAAATGCTTCTTACGAAGCCACTCCTTCGTTGCCCGAGTGGTGTGTTTGGGATCATTATCATGCTGAAAGACCCAGCCACGTTACATCTTCAATGGCCTTGCTGAAGGAAGGAGGTTTTTACTCAACATCTCACGATACATGGCCCCATTAATTCTTTCCTTTACACAGATCAGTCATCCTGGTCCCTTTGCAGAAAAACAGCCTCAAAGCATGATGTTTCCACCCCCATGCTTCACAGCAGGGATGGTGTTCTTTGGCTACAACGCAGCATTCTTTCTCCTCCAAAGACGACAAGTTGAGTTTTTACAAAAAAAGTTATATTTTGGTTTCATCTGACCATATGACATTCTCCCAATCCTCTTCTGGATCATCCAAACGCTCTCTAGCAAACTTCAGATGGGCCCGGACATGTACTGGCTTAAGCAGAGGGACACGTCTGGAACTGCAGGATTTGAGTCCCTGGCGGCGTAGTGTGTTACTGATGGTAGCCTTTGTAACTTTGGTCCCAGCTCTCTGCAGGTCATTCACTAGGTCCCCCTGTGTGGCTCTGGGATTTTTGCTGACCGTTTTTGTGATCGTTTTGACTCCACCGGGTGAGATCTTGTGTGAAGCCCCAGATCGAGATTATCAGTGGTCTTGTATGTCTTCCATTTTCTAATAATTGCTCCCACAGTTGATTTCTTCACACCAAGCTGCTTACCTATTGCAGATTCTGTCTTCCCAGCCTGCAGGTCTACAATTTTGTTTCTGGTGTCCTTTGACAGCTCTTTGGTCTTGGCCATAGTAGAGTTTGGAGTGTGACTGTTTGAGGTTGTGGACAGGTGTCTTTTATACTGATAACAAGTTCAAACAGGTGCCATTAATACAGGTAACAAGTGGAGGACAGAGGAGCCTCTTAAAGAAGAAGTTACTGGTCTGTGAGAGCCAGAAATCTTGCTTTTTTGTAGATGACCAAATACTTATTTTCAACCATCATTTGCAAATAAATGATTTAAAAATCAGACAATATGATACAACCGAGGTATGCAGCAAAGCATTTGTGAAGCCACAACACGCACAACCTTGAGGCAGATGGGCTACAACAGCAGAAGACTCCACCGGGTATCACTCATCTCCACTACAAATAGGAACAAGAGGCTACAATTTGCACGAGCTCACCAAAATTGGACAGTTGAAGACTGGAAAAATGTTGCCTGGTCTGATGAATCTCGATTTCTGTTGAGACATTCAGATGTAACTCCGCCTCACTGTGTGAGTATATAAGGAGGTACGTGGCAACATCGCATTATGTTTCTGCTTTCGGAGCCAAGAGGACCTCTTCACTCCTACAGCCTTCTGAGACTCTGTCAGCTTCTTCGAGACGAGCAGCTTTCCAGTCGGTGTTGGGGCCGTGGCCTAAGGTACACTGGAGTCCCCCTCACTGTTGGGCACTCTGTTGCGCACTACGGTGTCCACGGAGTGCTTCGATGTGGCGTGGCTTGCCAATGCTAAGCACCCTCCCGAAGCCTCAGGGCCCGTCTACTTCGGTGGCTTGGTCCTGTAGAGCGACGGGGCAGGCCGCCGCCCCTTTGCACATGCACGAGGGTGGAGCCGACCCAGGGCTCTTCAATGAGCTGCGTGCCGCCACTGATCCCGCCCTCTGGGCGGTGAAGGTGGCCACACGCTCCCTGGGCCGGGCGATGTCCACAGTTGTGGCCGGGAGAAACACCTGGCCTTACCTGGTGATGTGGAGGTAGTTGAGTGAGCCCACCTCCTCAACTTGCCCATATCCCAGACTGGCCTCTTCGGCGGCGTGGCTGAGAACTGTGCCCAACGGTTCTCAGCCGCCCGAGAGCAGACTGAGGCTGAAACACGTACTGCCCCGGTGGCCAGCTTCTGCACCAGCCGCCGGCTCAGTCGCCTCAATCCGCTCGCCGCCGAGGGCTCCCTTCCCCCTCCCGTCCGGCCCCAGCAGCAGCCTTCACCCGGGCCGTGTCATGGAGGAGGTTGCAGGATGATGCCCAGTCCACTCCACAGCCTGACTAAACGCCGGGCTGGAGGTGGACAACTCAGAGATGGGTTCCAGTTCTTTCCAGGGGATGGTAGCAGGGCCTCTCCTTCCCCCGGTGGAGGGCCGGGGGAAAAATCCTTTCGCTGCTGGCCTCCGGGCTGGCAGCGCTTGGAGAGAACTGGTGTCCCCATCTCTGAGGACACAGAGACTGGTGATGGCAGTGTGCACCGCCCCGGCCGCGCCGCGCCTCGCCCCTCTCTCGCCAGCCTCTCTCTCGCCAGCCTCTCTCTCGCCAGCCTCTCAGAGCAGACCCCAGTGGAACGCGCGTCCTTCCCTGGTCTCCTCTGTCAGGACGCAGCTGCTGGCTGTGCCCCCACACCGGGACGCTACGCCTCCCACGTCTGGGCCAGTCACGCTGCCTCGCTGCCCCACCCGGGGTACGTCTGTGGTTCGAGTGACCCCCGTGGGTCAGTTCCTGGGAGACTGGCTTCAGCTTCCAGGACTGTCCGCCGGGACGCGAAAACCATCAGGCTCGGCTACGCGATTCAGTTCACGCAGGCTTCTCCCCGCTTCCGGGAGTCCGCTCACCATGGTGGGGCCCAATGTCCCAGTCATGCGTGCGGAGGTTGCCACCCTACTGGCGAAGGGTGCGATCGAGCCTGTCCCTCCAGCCGGCTTCCTCAGCCCTTGCTTCATTGTACCCTAGAAAACCGGTGGGTTACGGCCAATCCTGGATCTACCCGTCCTGAGCCGATCCCTTTACAGGCTTCCGTTCAGGATTTTGGCAGCGAATGCCTTCTCGAATGTGTTCGTTCAGTAGATTGGTTGCAGCGATTGACCTGAAGGACGCCTACTTCCTTGTCTCCTACCTCGACGCAGACCGTTCCTTTCAGTACGCGTTCCTCCCATTCGGACTAGCTCTGTCCCCTTGTGACTTCACGAAGTCTGTCGAGGCAGCCCTTGCGCCACTCAGGCAGCACGGGGTTCGCATCCTGAACTGCCTCGGCGACTGGCTCAGACTGAGTCACTCTCGAGGTCAGGGTGCGAACAGTTCTAGTGCTCCAGCACGTAGCTCACCTGGGCCTTCAGGTCAACTGGGAGAAGAGCAACTCTGCTCCGTGCAGGGAATCTCTTTTCCCGGTATGGTTTTCAACTCGGTCGCCATGTGCGTGCAGCTTACCAGCGAGCATGCACAGTCAATGCTGACTTGCCTCCGTTAAATCAAAGCAAGAGTGCGGTTCCACTGAAGTTGTTTCAGAGGCTCCTGGGGCATATGGCATCTGCAGCAGCGGTGACGCCGCTCGGATTGCTTCATATGAGACCGCTTCAGCAGTGGCTTCGCGATCGAGTCCCGAGATGGGCATGGCAGTCTGGCACGCTCCGGTCCAAGTGACTCGGGCCTGCTTGTAACGCCACCCCGTGGTCGAACCTCAGTTTTCTACGGGCCAGTGTGCCCTTAGAACGAGTTTCCAGGCATGTTGTCGTATCGACAGATGCCTCTACCACGGGTTGGGGTGCCATGTGCAAGGGGCAAGCAGCCGCGGGCTCCTGGACAGGACCCCAGCGCCATCTGCACGTAAATTGCCTCGAGTTGCTGGCAGTACGGTTCGCCCTGCACCGCTTCCGAGCGTTGCTGAAGGGTCAACATGTGCTTGTCCGGACAGACAACACGGCCGTAGTAGCGTTCATCAACCACCAGGGCGGTCTACGCTCCCGCCGTATGTCTCAACTCGCCCGCCATCTCATTCTATGGAGTCAGAAGCTCCTGAGGTCCCTTCATGCTGTCTGTATTCCGGGAGTCCTGAACCTCGCAGCCGACGAGCTCTCGCGGTTATAGCCTCTCCCGGGAGAATGGAGACTCCATCCCCAGACGGTCCAGCTGATTTGGGAACAGTTCGTGGGCGCGCAGGTAGATCTGTTGCCTCCCACGACTCTTCCCACTGCAGCCTGTTTTATTCCCTGACCGAGGCACGCTCGGCACGGATGCACTGGCGCACAACTGGCCGCGGGGCCAACGCAAGTATGCGTTTTCCCCAGTGAGCCTACTCGCACAACTCTCGTGCGAAGATCAGGGAGGACAAGGAGCAGGTCCTTTTGGTTGCCCCGTTCTGGCACGGCCGGACCTGGTTTCCCGAACACTTACTCCTTGCGACAGCCCCTCCCTGGCCTATTCCTATGAGACACTCAAGAGACGGGGCACCCTTTGGCACCCGCGTCCCGATCTGTGGAGCCTCCACGTGTGGCTCCTGAATGGGACGCGGCAGGTTTGAGTGGCCTGCCACCTACGGTGGTCGCCACCATCACTTACGCTAGGGCAGAGTCCACTCGGCATCCCTATGCGTTGAAGTGGAACCTCTTCGTCACCTGGTGCTCTTCCCGCCAAGAAGACCCCTGGAAATGCCCGATCGGGTCTGTGCTATCGTTCCTCCGAGAGGGGCTGGAGCGACGACGGCTGTCTCCCCTCCACCCTCAAAGTCTATGTGGCCGCTATATCTGCCTACCACGATCTCTTGGAGAACAAGAAGGTAAGTCAGCACGACCTGATCATCAGGTTCCTGAGGGGGGCAAGGAGACTGAATCCTCCTCGCTCTCCTCTCGTACCCTCTTGGGACCTCTCAGTAGTTTAAGTGCTCTGCAGAGACCTCCCTTTGAGCCTTTGCGGTCGGTTGATATTAAGTTCCTGTCGATGAAGACGGCTCTGCTGACTGCATTGGCCTCCGTCAAGAGGGTCGGGGACCCGCAGGCATTTTCGGTTTACGAAGCGTGCCTGGAGTTCGGGCCGGCTAATTCTCATGTGATCCTGAGACCCCGGCCTGGATATGTGCCTAAGGTTCCCACCACTTCGTTCAGAGACCAGGTGGTGAACCTGCAAGCGCTGCCCGTGGAGGGGGCAGACCCAGCCTTGGCACTGCTCTGTCCAGTACGCGCGCTCCGTGCCTACGTAGACATGACGCAGTGTTCAGGACCTCAGACCAGCTCTTTGTCTGTTATGGTGGAGAGCGGAAGGGAAGTGCTCTCTCAAAGCAAAGGCTGTCTCACTGGTTAGTGGACACCATTGTTTTGGCTTACCAGCAGCAAGGTCGACCATGTCCCCTTGGGGTGCGGACTCACTCCACTCGGAGTGTCGCCTCCTCTTGGGCTTTAGCGCATGGCGCCTCGCTAACAGACATCTGCAGAGCTGCAGGCTGGGCGACACCTAACACATTCGCCAGATTCTACAATCTCCGAGTGGAGCCAGTGTCCGACTATGTACTCGCCCCCCCGAGGGGCCAGTAATGGGCCAGGCTCAGGTGTCTTCGCTTGCTCGCCATTCCACTCCTCGGACTGGATACGTGCGACATTCCTCAGGTGAGCTCCCCGAGAGCCCTGAGTTCCTCCAGCACTGCTTACGCCGATACCTGTGAGTCTGCCCTCTAGCGAGCCCAGACCCTTGTGTCCGGCCAGTTGCCCCGTGTGCATGGTTCTCTCCGGCGACCCCCACACGTGTATTTCACCGTAAGCCTCCGCAGTGAGCGGGTTTCTTCCCTTGGCATGTCCCTGCCACCACCCCTAGGGTTAAAAATCCACCTTCGGCTGGTACCCTAGAGTTTTCCCATTTGCAACCCTTGCGGGTCATATGTGTACTCTTAAGTCCTCCCTACGGGTAGGCATCTTGACATTTCCTCACTGGGATATGCTTCCCAGTGTACCTTGGTATTCCTGTGATAAGTGGGAGTCCTTCGTCCGTACTAGTCTTACGACAGGGTACTCACACTTACGCAGGGCACTGGAAGACAGCTGAGTGGCGGGATTAAATTGGACCCCCATTCGTTAGTCACTAACGCTACGTCAGAGTGACTGAACGAAAGGGAACGTCTCGGTTACGGATGTAACCCTCGTTCCCTGAGGAGGGAACGGAGACGTAACGTCACGTTGCCACATCAGCTGTGCTACCTGGAACGCAGGAGTTCAGTCTTGGCTCCTCAAGCAGGTAACATAATGCGATGTTGCCACGTACCTCCTTATATACTCACACAGTGAGGCGGAGTTACGTATGCAAAATCCGCATGCCCCATGGCATTGGCACGCCATTGGGCGTTTTCTCTAAGCTCGAAAATGATAGGCTTCTAAGCAAAACCCCCATTCGTTAGTCACTAACGTTACATCTCCGTTCCCTCCTCAGGGAACGAGGGTTACATCCGTAACCGAGACGTTGCTCATTCTTGAACAATTTGAAAATCTTCACAGATAAGATTTTATTTAGTGATAATAATCTTCTTATAATGTATACACCGTATTTGGTTCTTAGGCAGAGAGATAGAGAGAGCCGTGATAACATGTTAACATGCAAACGCATGATAACAAATTATCCTTATTAACTCATTGTTTCAGGAATGTTCATTATGAAAATTTAAATTTTCCAGGGTGTGACTGAATAGTTATCCTGGGCTCCCTGTGAAAATGCCGCTACAAGGAGAAACAACAGTGGAAAATTAAGAACAGTGCCAGAATGTTACTTGGATTGGTAATAAAACAAAGTAAGCAAAGTTAAACTTGACTTAATCACAGTCAGACACAGTAGTTACTCTAAAGAAAAAAAGCAGAAGCTCTATGCTGAAACCAATACAACAATATTCAGTTGAGCAGTGATTTACCAAGACTCTCCAAGAGAACTGTGATTTCACAAGAGTGACTGTTATTGCTCATACTTTGGGTTAATGATTTGTCCTAAACTTTTAACCTTGAGTATTAATGTTTTTCATGTAACTTATCCTTGATATTTTGTGCTATGGACGTTAATAATACCTCAAATTGTGTAGCTTATTTCAGAAACATTTTTATTTAATTTAACCACCATTTAAATGTTATTTAATTTAGACCACAAGCCTTAATAATCTCTTCACAAAAACCTTGCAACCAACCACAACATCATAGGAATGTGGAACTACAATGCTTCATGATATTTTTCAGCCTTAATTACTAAGTTAGCAAACCACTAAAAGAAGTAGCTCTGATTGTATCTCTTTAAATCTTAATGAGGCCATCAGATACTCCGAGCTCTTAAACTTTGCGTGTCAAACTGATCACTTTCATGAATTAAAGGCACATTTCAGCTCAAACTTGCTCTGGGTTTTTTATTTTCTTTCTTTGTGCTCATGTGAAAGTCATAAAACAGGTTACTCGACTCCTGACTGTTTTATTACCAAATTCACAAGTGAAAATTTAAATGGTTTTACGATAAAATGAAGGGGGGGAAAATACATTAACCCTTCAAGAAAATAAATCTGCTCCAACTTCACAGTACAGCTGCTGGAGAAAAGCCAACATTTAATGACACTTTAAAAGCAATACAGACGTGGAGGTTAGAATAGCGCTAAAATCAAGGGCTTAAAGGAGAATTCTTTGTTTCCACAGTGGCTAACATTTAATATGATTAAAAATCGGCTCAACCACAGCATAGAAGTAATAACTTGGTTTCAGGCAGGGTGGGCTGAACTTAAGAAAGGTGTTAGTGAAAAGAGACGCCAAATATGATTGGTCTTTGGAAAAGCCCTGTGAGAGAGAAATCTCATGGAGTCAGAGGTCTAATGTGTGGAATCGCTCAGCCAAAATCAAGAGGGTACAGCCAGTGGAGAGAAGGCCACTGTGGAGGAATTTCTCCACTGACACAGTTTAAGCTGCACAAATATGCTGTATTTTCTTAAGGAGCACTTATAGACGGTTTATGTTTCAAAAAAGATGAATAGTGTGTTGACAACAAATAGCATGCAATATCAATTTTAAACTGTACGCTTTGAAAACAGTAACATGAGCTACTGTCACGTATACGTAGTGACTGGAGTGCAACAAAAAATTAAAAGCAGTACCATGTACAGTCTGATTAGACAGTAAAAATGCAAATAATGCTAGTAACGCGTAGCATTGGCAATGGACTAAATGCATGCAAATTGTAAGCAGCAATTCTACTATAACTATACAATTACAAACATCTGGGTTTTTTTATTATTAGTTTACACTATTGAGTAAATGTCTCATAATTAATATTCATAAGCAAAGCAGATAAGTTATATATCGTCTTCTCTTCACTCATCATTCCTATTTCCCTAGTTCCTCCAAGACGATACAGTGAGATGAATATTCCAGACCACTTTTGGAATTTACTTATAAAATAATTCAGTCAAATAGTTGGACACCTCAATGACACAATGAAGAGCTCTCCCAAATCCAAGGCTCTTCAAAATCTAAGCTCTGCTTGGGGCCCCAAAAATGATAAACCCACCCCCTAGTGGGCTGATTTTAGTTTGGGGTGCATGGACATTTGACTAGCCAAATTCCTGAGATATTTTCCACTCTTTCAGATATATTACAATGTGAGGTCTCAGACAAGTGAGGATATTTGAGGACTAAGCTACATTTTCTAGCTGATTAGGTAAAAATAAAACTTTTGACAGCATATGCAAAAAAAAGTGAATGCAATATTGATTAATAGTATGATCCATATGCACTTAATATGTGCCTGTGTACATAGACTACAATTTTAACCTACTTGTTTTCATAAAAAAATAATGAGGAAGAACTGAGTTACTGTAACATGTATGTTCTGTTTAGTTTCTGTTAAGCCTGTCTGCATTTGTAGTTTGTTTCCTTGGTAACTCATTAAAAGAGAATCATTCTGTCCAGCTGTGACTGTTAAAGATAGAAAACTTTTTTTAATCAGGTTTATTCACAAAAACATGAATCTGTGAAAACGGTGATGGCATGCATGTTATGTTAATCTGTAATGTGGCTTTCCAACACGCACAACTTGGGTAAAAGATACGAATAGTATTAAATGAACAAGGAGAATACTCAGGAGATTGGTAGGGGAATAACAAAGCATCACACAACAATCAAGATTCAAAGAGCAAGCAGTCTTTAATAAATAAATTCAACAGGCACAGGACAACTCAGGAAATAGATAACACAACAACTAACGTACACACAAAAATTACTTATAAACATTACTGGACAAAGAACTAATGAGAACTCAGAGTTTAAATAACAGGGAGCTGAATAGAAATACAGACCAAACTGAATTGTAGCACAAGAAACAAACACTCAGGAATGAAAATACAACAAAACAAAGGAGGGGGCTCTGAATGTGGACAGCAACGATGACGATAACAAGAGGTGCTGGGAAGATGGCCCTCTAAGGCAGAGCAGACAGAGAGCCAAGGCAGAGTTCCACTAGATTTTCTGGATGAAGCCTTGAGACCCATCAACAGAGGCGGAGCCAGCGAGATGGAGACCTCAGCGCAGCTGCAAGGAAGTTGGCCTGTGATAAAGTCGCAGGTCTGGAGGTCCAAGGTGATGCAGTCAGCTTAAGAGACCAAGATGAGGGACTGGCAGAATGGGTTGACGCCAGAGGGAGTGAGGTCCAAGGCAGAACCAAAGGGAAGGAGGATCCGAGTGGAGCAGAAGGGGTCAAGGGCTGAGGCTCAGCCGGAGGCCTGGAAGTCCGCAGCAAAATCACGGTGACGATGGACCAAGGTGGAGTCTTACTGATGATGGACCACGGCAGAACTGAGGGAGCTGAGAGCCAAGGTGGAGCAGATGGGCTGACAAACTCATGTCCTTGGTGTACTTTAACTGTCCAGGACACTCAAGTCCACTTTGAAGTGGGGAGAGAGAAAGCTGCTGGTGATGGAATATGTACCTGGAAAAACTCAACAAACTCAGCAAAGGATGGTGACACTCCCTCAACATCTGGCCAGGGGTTTCATCCGTCCCGTTCCAGAAAAGTTATTTTAGGGTCTCATCGTGCCTCGTTGTACCCCTCCACAAACCTCTTCATCAGTTTGAGTCGGTTCTTCTGGCATGCTTGTCGTGGTAGTTAGTAGAATCATGACGCACAATATCAAATAATAACTTCTTTAATGAACACAAAGAGAATACACAGGAGTATGCACAGAGAAACATCACACTAACTACTTACATGAAAGACGAGAACCGACAATTAACTGAATGAAAGAGGGAGTATAAATACACAGGGAAACTTAATGATAGACAGCTGAATGTAATCACTAACCAAGGAGACTAAATACGATGCAAACAAGACTGAACTGAACTGAAGCACAAGAAACTAAATATAATCCTGATAATTATTATTTTATTATATAAAATATTGTAAGATTTAATATTGTAAGAGCACCTTAATAAAATGATAGTGTGTAACTGCCTGCAATTACTTATTGTTGCTACTTTGGACATTAGCAACAAAATAAAGTAATATGCAGTATGTCAACTTTCATGTAACTTACCATATACCATTCTGTAATCTCTGCTTTTTTCAATGTGCAGACATACAGGTGGTATGTTACCTTGCCGACACCAAAGAAGAAAAAGAGGTGAGATTTATAGTGCACCTTGGTCTAGACCCTGTTAACCGATCCCGGTTTCATGTCAGACACACTCTGCTCTCACATAAGCTTGTAAGACTTGGCAAACACAATGCAGTGCACATAGAGGTGAGACACCATTGCAGTCAGAACCATCTCCAGCAGTGCACTGGCCTTTCCATGCATTCTCAATAACATTTTATACTGCTTCATACGGTTCCCATTCCCAAAGGGGCTCAGAGCTGGGCTTCAGCAACAGGGTAATGCGAGGGATTCAGGGTGGTAGTTGGTATGTCATTGACAAGTAGCCTGGGCTCACAAATTACTTGGGAACCTCAGAACTTTTGTTTATCCTCTGCCCGATGCTGACAGGCAACTAAAACAATGCATTGAGGATGAGGAAAAACAAGACTTTGAGCATATGGAGAGCATGTGGGTGGAAAGTAAAAAAAGGCTTAAAGACTAGAAAATGCCTGTGAAACACCTCAAAGATCCAATGACATATAAATAAAATAAAACTACTTTTTGATAAGTCTCTCATGTGCAAAGCTGCATTTATTTAATCAAAAGTACAGTAAAAACAGTAATATTGTGAAATATTATTACAATTTAAAATGGCTGTTACTATTTTAAAAGGCAATTTTTTCCTATTATGGCAAAGCTGAATTTTCAGCATTATTACTCCTGTCTTCAGTATTACATGATGTTGGGTGATTTACCAGTAATATTTTAGTTCTTAATCTTATAGTGTGAGCGGTAGTAATGGGAATGCTGGTCTTATATGAATGGAGAGGAAAGCTTGGCAAATCTGTGATGAAACATAATAATGTGGTAAGAAAGGTTAATGTGTTTTGTTCTTGCAAAACTGACAATTAACGTAGTGTTTTTCTCCCTCATGCCACACTCCAAAACCAAAGGTGTTCTGTTCTTTGTTTAAGCTGAAGAGAAAGCCCAAAATCTGTCACAATCAATGAAAGAGTCTGTTCAGAGAATTGATATGTTGCCTTTGTCTTTAACAGCCCATACATTCGTACAACACCAATGTGTATTCAAACCCTCCACACCACTGGTGGTCCACAGTGGGTAGCAGTGTTACTGGTATCCTACATGTGCTTCAGGGTCACAAGAGCATGTTTGATTGCCTTGATATGCATCTGGCAGACCTATAAAGAAGCGCAGATGTGGTTTGCATTGTTTCATTTTAAACCTGGACACCACCACTGCTAGTATGTACCATATCAAAGGCTGAGGGCACTGGGCCAAGCACTATATATTTTATGCCAATAAACCAATAACGCACATGAAATTTATCAGTTCATGTTAAAGGGAGGAACCCTGTCGTTCTTGTTCTATGGTGTTATTCTAGAGAAATTACAAGAATGTTTCATTTAAACCAACTTCCTCTCTCACTTCACGATTCCCTACAGAGCTGCGATCCTTCTTTGTTAAGAAGCAGAACCAAGGCTGTCACATCTCTTCAACCCCATGCCAAACATCGCCTGCCTGAGGAGTAATTGATTCTATTCTGTCTCGTTTTTGGAGAAGGTGTTAAATCGGTTTAGCAGACAGAATCCGTGAATGGAATGCAGCAAAGCTTCTCCAGCTATTGCTGACATCCATTACTCCGAAGAGCACATGCCAGCAAAGCACAAATCCTGCTCAGACAGACTCTATGCAGTAGGTGGCAATTTAACTATTACAGTAAGGCTGAACAAATCCTTTGGATGAACTTAGAGAACTGACAGCCAGTCGATGGCTTCAGGGTTTCTGCAAGATATTTGGTCACAATAACTGGTTCTCAAAGCCTTAAGTATAAAACGCTAAGTTACTGTTTAAATTACAGTATAGCCTATTTTTTTGCGGTTTATTTTTAAAAAAATGTTATCTTTCTAAATAATAAAGAAAAACAGTCTGGAAATGACACTTGATTTTGAAAACCTGGGCCAGATAGGACAGTTTAGCTCATTTGAGCTCACTTTCTATATTTACATAACTGAGATTGAGTGTGAAGAACTTATAGGCTAAACCTTTTGTGAAATGGGATTGTTCCAGCGATATGTCCCAGTGGCTATGGTGCGGAGCTAACCATCAAAATAATTTCTTCCCAAAGTAATTTCAACTACAAATTATCAAATACTGTTTTGTATTTTATATTGTTATTTATTTATTATTGTAAAATGTCATTGAGCTCTGGCACCTGTTGGTACCTCTGGTGGCTGAACTAGAAATATCGCCCTGGTCCAGCAGCAACACATGAGAACCCAACCGTATTTCACCTGATGGTTGAAACTAATACCTAGACCCGGTAATGTAGGACTTTAAGGCTCCGACTATAGGCTCTATGTCTGCTTTAAGGTAGACAAGGTTGTGTCCCACCTCCTTTAACAAAACATGACCGACTTTATTACTGTGGAAGTACTAAGCCTTGGAGCTTTTCATTTTGTTCATCACTTCACCGTCAACAGAGTCAATAAAGTAGCTAAATACTAGTGTAATTCAGGTCATCATCCCATCCCTCAACAGTAGAAGGCAGAGGTATGACCACATTATTCCGTTTGAGGTGTAACAGGTTGAAACAGGCATAATTTGCAGGTGGGACATGTCCCCAAAACTTTTTGCCTGGGTTGATATTGTCCCACCACTTTTTGTGGCATGGATGAACCTACTAATACAAACAAAACATCTCCAGTTAACTAGCAGGGCATAATCAGTCCAGTTTATCAGTCCAGTGGTATTTTTTTAGGACATGAGAAGTTCATAAGACACTCACTATCCCTTAGAAAAACAGCGTGTTTTGAGACTAGATGGCAAAGATAGTGTGAAGTGTTTTTCTCTACTTTGAAAATAGGAATAATTTCTCTTTTATGTCCCGTGGAAATGAGATGTCCTTTCTGTGGCTCTCCGAATCTGCATGCAGTCTAGAAAGTGTCTGTGCTCCTGTGCCAAACACAATAGCCTAGCGTGATGTAAATCGCATGAGGTGACCGAGGCAAAGGAAGACGCATGTCTGAGCTGTCAGAGCCAGACATTTCCATTAATAGCTTGTCAGGGTGCCTTGCATTCATGGGGAAACTCTCCAAAAGATGGAAATGAAAGATTTCCCTATATCAGAAATACTCCTCTTTGGCCCTTCACAACAGTTCTATAAATGTAATGGTAACATGGAAAGAGTGACGTATGAGACGATAAGGAAGGAACTACTCCCTGTGCACACCCCTGTGAGACGCTTACCCAGGTAGAGGGTTATAAACTCCTTGCCCACGCCAGAACATGTGCTTGGCTTGTTAAAGTCACTTGTGAAAAATTACAAATGCTTATGCAAGTCCCAAGCACTTTATCATGCTGGAAACAATCTTAAAATGGCCAAAAAGACAGGCTGGTTTTGCAGGTGGTGTGTAAAATAGGTGAACTTTAACTTTAACTAAAAAACTGAAAACTGTTCTTAGACCAGCGCTTGAGAAATAATGTTCACAGAGACTCACAAAAAAGCACTGGATCTGCAGGGGTCATGGCCTGAAAAAATCAGCAGTACAGCAGTTACCCTGTCAGTTACACAGCGATGATGATGATGATGATGATGATGATGATGATGATGATGATGATGATGATGATGATGATGATGATGATGATGATGATGATGATGATGATGATGATGATGATGCTGTGATACTGCGCAAGACAGAAAAGTGTGACATAACACTTCTCATGTTCTCACCCACAGGGTCTTCTCACGTCATATATCTATGCATACATTGTCCAGATTAATGATTAACATGAGATTTAACTGATGCCTAAATCATTCTAAAGTCTGACAACTGGAAAATGTCTTATATTTATTTATATCCAAAGAGAGCTTGCTTGAGCATATATTTTTTATTCATTCATTCATTTATTTCTTATTTTTTTATTTATATATATTTATTGATTTATTTATATACATTTTATTTTAAAAAAAGTTGTGGGGTGACACCTTGATTTTTTTCTTTACTCCTGCTGCTTGTGCATTGCATATTTTGTATTATCAGCATTGAATTGAAAAATAAACATTGATTTTATTATGCCCTAATATTTGGTTTGCTGCTCTTTGTCTTTAATGACAGCAGCATTCGTGCTGCATAAACTTCACAAGTTTGAGTAAAACCTGATGATCTTTTTTTTTAATCCCCATTATGTCATACATTTTATTTGTTTCCAACATTTTCAAAATCCTAATACTTTCTGTTCTATTCCAGGTTTAAATCAGCCCACAAACATCTGGTCTGAGGAAAATTGGTTCCAGTGAGGATTCTGGATGTGACTTTGGCCAAGGTCAGGAGGGAAATAGCTAATATAATGAGCGAGCTTAGAATGCATTGTAGAACGCATCCTATTTATTACTAATAGGGAAAGTAGAAGGTTGGGTGGTACACACAAAAACAGACACTCTGCATCCGATAAAATGTATTGGCAGCTGAGGAGACATTAAACAGAGTAAATGGAAGGTGAAGAGAATAAAATGTGATTCTTCATTGAAGTACCATGGAAAATTAGCACAAAAAACATCCTCAATAAAATGAAGCAGAGGGGAAAAGTCCAAGTTGGTGGATTAAGGAAGAGTCAAAAGAAATGTTGATATAAATTAACATTTTATTAAATATATCTCCCTTTGCTGTGTTACTTCTTGAATAATGTTTGACAATATTGTACTATATAATTATTTTAGGATATAAGAATCAATTGTGTGCAATCTTAGCGAAGCAGCACAAATAGTTAAAATGCATGGCATTCAGAGCTCAGATTACTGCCTGTAACTTCACAGGACGTGGCCTTTAAATTCCCTGCATCTGCCATTGCGTGCAAGCCATGTCTGCAGACGCTAGGAGCCAACCACAACTAGTATTCACAGAAAACAAAATTAACACTTTGGAGTTTATGCTAACAACCCCAACAGGATTTATGATGCTTAAATCGTTTTTTAAACAAATGTCTGGGCTCTTTTTGGTCATCTTTTGATTATCCAGGTAAAATTACCAGGAAGAGTCATAGTGTTACCAGCAGGTTGGTGGAGCTGCTTTTTATTGGGTTTTACAAGCTGCTCTCACGACAGGGTCAAACGGTGGCAATGGAAAACTTTAAGTGGAAAGGTTTTTTGATAATGATAAAGCAAGTGTTTTTACTCTTTTACTCATGCTTGTGTGAACAAGTACACTATATTGCCAAAGTATTGGGACACCCCTCCAAATCATTCAATTCAGGTGTTTCAATCACTTCCATGGCCAGAGTTGTATAAAATCAAGCACCTTTGTATGCAGACTGCTTCTACAAACATGTGTGAAAGAATGGGTCGCTCTCAGGTGCTCATGGCACAGGTGGCAACCTATCACGGTACCATGCATGAATTCAAGTCCATTGTGAAATTTTCTCACTACTAAATATTCCACGGTCAACTGTTAGTGGAAGCAATTGGGAACAACAGCAACTCAGCCACGAAATGGTAGGTACGTAAAATCACAAAGCGGGGTCAGCACATGCTGAGGCGCACAATGCGCGGATGTCGCCAACTTTCTGCAGAGTCAATAGCTACAGACCTCCAAACCTCTTGTGGCATTCAGATTAGCTCAAGAACAGTGTGTCGGATGCAGTGGTGTAAAGCTTGCCGCCATGGACTCTAGAGCTGTGGAGACGTGTTTTCTGGAGGGAAACTTCTCTGTCTGGCAATCCGATAGACGAGCCTGGGTTTGGCTGTTGCCAGGAGAACGGTACTTGCCTGATTACATTGTGCCAAGTGTAAGGTTTGGTGGAGGGGGGATTATAGTGTGGGGTTGTTTTTCAGGGGTTCGGTTTAAACCTTACGGATTAAAAATGGGATGCCATTAAAGTTCAAGTGCATGTAAAGGCAGACGTTCCAAAACAATATATAGTTTTAATATATACATATCATAATATGGAATAACATATGTGAATATGGAATAATTCTGTGATCATGTGGAAGTTTACAACATGCAAGCTTATATAGGGCTGTGGGTGGCATTTCTTCCGAAACTACCCACAAAATCAAGAAAAAACATGTTAATTGCTTTAGGTAAACAAGCAAGAGACAATGGTTTTCTGGTCACAAACCATTTTCCCAAGTGAAAGTCTGAGTGGTTTCTTGGTATCTCTAGTCCCAGACTAGAAAACAGGGAGGAAAGTATAACTTTTTCAAAATACCACTCTATGATAGTGAGCTGTGCAATTTCATCCCTGAATGTTTCTTTTTTTTTGTGCAGAAACTGAAGTTCAGGTCTTTACAGAGACTCTAGAGAATAGAAAGTACAGAGGAAAAGATAAAAAACACTAAGAAAATAATCTGTCGTCTTCCTTTGAGCCAAAACTAATTTCATTAATATTCAAAAGAAGCTGTATACATAAACAAAGTATTCTGCCAGAGAGCATGTAATATTCACATATAGAGGAAACTCTTCTGTACATGTGGAACTAGCTGTGGCATACAAAACCCATTGTCTTGTAAGTAGCCTATAATGTAGTGCATTTATATATTTTTTGCATTCAAACCGTTCCACCATGTCAGTATAATGTGTTAAATAGGCAGAAGTTGTTCTTTTACAGAATTTCCTTTTTTTCTTAGAATTATCATGAAAAAAAATGCAACTGGAAAACCAATATTGTTTATCAGTTATGAAAAGCCAAAACACTCAACGGTTTCTGGAACACCACTAGATACTTTTTCATAATGTCCTTGTCAAATGAACCCAGCTTCCCAGCATAAACTCGTTCAGCTGTGGTTCTTCCTCACCATAGCTATAACTCTCGCTAATTCCAGCTGGATTAAACAGTGCCTGAAATCCACCCAATTTAGCCCTGAAATATAGTTGCTTAATGGATGATAGGCGACATGGAAAATAACATCACTGTAACTTTTTGCCAAGATCTGAAAAAGAGAACAGCTGCTCTGAGAACTGCTTTACTCTTCAAATATCAAAGTGATCTTTCCTCTTATGAGAATTTGCAAGCTGGAAAATCAACATTGGTTATTAATACAGCTACTATAGGTTCAGTTTAAGGTGAGATTGCATGAAAAAAAAAAAGTGAAGCCAGTTAGGAAAATCTTTTGCTTTTGGCATTTTATATATTAATTTATATATTATATTATATTATATACTTTTTTTTAAAATACATTTTTTATTTTATATATTTATTTATTTTTTATTCGAAAGAGCTACTGAAAACTTCTCGTCTTATGTTCCACAGAAGGGGAAAAAAACCAACATACAGGTTTGGGTGAGTAAATGATAACTTTTCCTTTAAACATGTTGTGCTGACTTATAAGGATTACGTTGTTGTTTCTCTCTTTTCACCTTGTGTTTTCAGGGAGAGGTTTAGTGTTTGATGTTCACAGTCACGCATATTATGGATCCATAACAGTGACGAATTGCACTAGTCTGATTCAACAGCAAGCATGAAGAAAAAAGGTTGACAGTTTGTTTGAAATGGCACATTACAAAAACTATAAAAGGACCAGGTCCATATGCTACACGGTGTAAACACAGAGCAATGTTTGTAATTATTTTGCTTGGGAATAATGACATAGCGGGTAAGACATCTAGAGCATGGTGTGTTGCCATGTTTTCTTTCTTGCTTTTCTTTGAGGTCCTTGTCTCTGTGCCTTGATTGCAGTCGAGGAACTCAGAAAGGGCTGTGTGAGGACGAATCGCTGGCCAACATCTGGAGGCGCATTTAATGATCATTAAAAGCGTGACGGGATATTTACTGAATGGGAGGAAAAGAGTGGGAAGCTGCAGAGCTTTCGAAGGCACGGAATGGTTCAGTAATGTATGTCTTTGCAAAGGTTTCTAACATGGAGAACTTACATTTAACAGGCCTTGTTTTCAGTTTATGTGTACCAGTAAAATTGCATCCAAATACATCCACTGTGGGTGGCTGTTTTGGTCTGCCTCATTGTCAAATTTAACCAAAGGTTCCCAGACTAAAAAATGCTCTAAACAGAAGGCTTGTGGCATAGACACAACTTCAATAAGGTATGTGTTTGGAATTACAACCTAATTGCAATTACATTAAACCTTGTGTTTTTATTCTTGTTGGCCTCGGGTGAACCCAGCAGCAGGCGACAACCCAATCAGAATTATCTTTTAAAGATGCTGTTTAAAGTAAAGATAAAAGTTATTTTATATAGATATTGATACAATATATTTAATGGATTGCCTAGTCCAGTACATGACTTTTAATATAAGATATTTTGGTAACACTTAATTTTACAGTGTCCTTGTTACACATGTAGCTATAGTAGGCTAATTACTATCCCTTGTACATAATAATAAATGGAAATTATAAACCACGCTCTAAACCTAACCCTATAGTAAGTACATAGTTCATTCTTAGTACTCAGTACTTAAATGTATTTACACTGTAACACAGACACTTTAAAATAAAGGGTTACACTTTATTTTAAAGTGTTACAGTGAAATGATATATTTAAGTACTGAGTAATATTAATTTACAACATGTACTTACTATAGGGTTAGGGTAGGATTATGGTTTGGATGAGGGTTAGTTGAAAGGGTTTATGCATAATTTTCTGGTATTGCTATGGTAAGTACATGTAACATGATAATTCTGACAATTTCCAGCTTTCATTTTCCGTTTTTCCGCTATTATCTCCTTTTCTTTGGCAGACACAGAGGACCTAGCTTTTTCAATGCAAAAGGGCCAAATAACTGTTAACTTTAACCACGTTTACTTTTTATTTTTTAGGTGCACTCAAGAATGTGGAGGTCAAAGGTTAAAAGTCAAAGGATGTTCATTCGAACGGTCAAGCAAAAGCACACTTTTCCAATTTTTCACTTCCTCCACATGCTTGATGCATATTGGCTTGCAAAGGTGAAGCATGTGAGGCGTATCACGCACCAACTAACATCCATTCCCAAAAGACTCTGTAACTGCTTCTTCCGGCTTAAGCTTGGCCTCTATAAAATGGTATTCTTTGTGAGACTTCTACGATTTTTCTATTGGGGAAAAAACTGATAAATAATAATAAAATGATGAAAAGTATAAAAAAAGACAGTCATTAAATAATGACTGATTTATATAAACATTTCAAACTAAGTATCTGAGACATGCAGCCTCTATGCGATACATGATCAAATATACACTTGCTTCTGGACTTGGCTTAATCAATCTTAGAATTACAAAAATAGACATAAAAACTCCAGCCATCAATACTCATGTGTTCTGTCAACTTCTGTGAGCCTCAAAGATTGTTGCCTTAATGATCAGCATAGATCTTGTGATATTTTCTCTTCCAGTAAAATGTCTGCCCTAGCCTTAATAACTTTTTTAAGCAAACTGAGTCAGAACAAAGAATGTAATATAGGCCTATTCATTTTTGCACTGATCTAAGTAATCAGCTTTTGAGATTTCAGCTTTTGATCTAATTAGCAGAGACTTATGTTGATCTTCACCCTTGCATAGACACATGTATGTGCATAGACTATAAATATAAATGAATGCAAGCTTTGTTGGCCCAATGTATAAAGCAAAATTAAATGTAAAGCTGTAAAAACAATGTTTAAAAATGTTTTGTCAGGTTAAAAATGTTCTTCATGTGTTACCATATTAAGTAACTGGATTAAGTCAAAATTATTATTTAAATGACTGAATTAGAATAAGAGGTAGAGAACAAAGCCTAAAAATATAGACCACATTTAATGTGTGTGTATAGGCATATATATTAATTTGCATAATTAATGAGACAGGATGCTTTTAGTTAGTTAGAGCCGGAACGGGTTAACAATTGCACTATTGTGAGCCGTCGCAATGATGCTTTTATTCCCAAAGTCATACTGACACCTCCTGGTTATACTGAGTGTAGCAGAAAACCTCTATTTATCTCTCATTCCTTTTTACAGAAAGCTACGTATCACATTTAACCACATACATTATTATTTTTATTTGGATTGTATTCTGTGTAAAATATATATATAACAATACTACTGTTTACGCTCCAATACAATGCCGTTAGTATGTATCGCATCGACGCTACAACAGTAACCCTGAAGAATTTCACATCGTCACTTCCGTTTGCAGAGGACAGACGGAGAGGATTTGCGTTACCGAGCGACCAAGAGGATTGACAGAGCAGCCTGTGGAGATTATTTGCCCTCCAGACATCCATTAAAACACACACACATCGCATTTTGGTCATGGAATAATCTTAAATGTGGTCCGTGTGGTTCGGTTCAGCGGTTAAGACGGCATACAGGTTAGTAAAGCAGCGGCAGATGGATCGCATAGGTCAAGCATCCTCTTCTCTCCCGGTGTGACACGTAGCCGTGAAGCGGCGCTGACAAGAAGAGGACGCTTGACCTGCTCCGGCTGAATCGCGTCATGGCGTCTATTCACACCACACTGTAGTATAAAGTATAATCCATCCCTTCCCTTTCAACCGCCTCCAATACATTTTGTTATATATTTATTTTTTGTATTGGCCCCTAGATTATTGCTTCTAGACTGATTAATGCATTGCATATAATATTGGTTTTCTAATAAAACGTACATTGTATGTTGTGTATTTATTACTCTTTTATTATACATTATATTCTACGTTTTACATATTTATATTTCAACACATGCTTCACTAAGACATCATATAGTTTTAAGGATGTAACCAAAAATTCAGGGATGGGAACTATTTGTTTTATGTTGTATCTGTAATGTATCTGTCTGTTTATCTATCTATCTGTATCTATCTGTCTGTCTGAGTTTATCTATCTATCTATCTATCTGTCTGTCTGTCTGTCTGTCTGTCTGTCTGTCTGTCTGTCTGTCTCTGTCTGTCTGTCTGTCTGTCTGTCTATCTATCTATCTATCTATCTATCTATCTATCTATCTATCTATCTATCTATCTATCTATCTATCTATCTGTCTGATATCCGTCTTCATTATCTATCTATCTATCTATCTATCTATCTATCTATCTATCTATCTATCTATCTATCTATCTATCTATCTATCTATCTATCTATCTATCTATCTATCTATCTATCTGTCTGTGTTTATCTGTCTGTGTTTATCTATCTATCTATCTATCTATCTATCTATCTATCTATCTATCTATCTATCTATCTATCTATCTATCTATCTATCTATCTATCTGTCTGTGTTTATCTATCTATCTATCTATCTATCTATCTATCTATCTATCTATCTATCTATCTATCTGTCTGTGTTTATCTATCTATCTATCTATCTATCTATCTATCTATCTATCTATCTATCTATCTATCTATCTATCTATCTATCTATCTATCTATCTATCTATCTATCTATCTATCTGTCTGTGTTTATCTGTCTGTGTTTATCTATCTATCTATCTATCTATCTATCTATCTATCTATCTATCTATCTATCTATCTATCTATCTATCTATCTATCTATCTGTCTGTGTTTATCTATCTATCTATCGATCTATCTGTGTCTGTGTTTATCTATCTATCTATCTATCTATCTATCTATCTATCTATCTATCTATCTATCTATCTATCTATCTATCTATCATCTATCCATCTATCCATCTATCTATCTATCTTTGTCTATCTGTCTGTGTTTATCTATCTATCTGTGTCTATCTGTCTGTGTTTATCTATCTATCTATCTATCTATCTATCTATCTATCTATCTATCTATCTATCTATCTATCTATCTATCTATCTATCTATCTATCTATCTATCTATCTATCTATCTATCTATCTATCTATCTATCTATCTATCTATCTATCTATCTATCTATCTATCTATCTGTCTGTGTTTATCTATCTATCTGTCTATCTATCTATCTATCTATCTATCTATCTATCTATCTATCTATCTATCTATCTATCTATCTATCTATCTATCTATCTATCTATCTATCTATCTATCTATCTATCTATCTATCTATCTATCTATCTATCTGTCTGTGTTTATCTATCTATCTATCTATCTATCTATCTATCTATCTATCTATCTATCTATCTATCTATCTATCTATCTATCTATCTATCTATCTATCTATCTATCTATCTATCTATCTATCTATCTATCTATCTATCTGTCTGTGTTTATCTATCTATCTATCTATCTATCTATCTATCTATCTATCTATCTATCTATCTATCTATCTATCTATCTATCTATCTATCTATCTATCTATCTGTCTGTGTTTATCTATCTATCTATCTATCTATCTATCTATCTATCTATCTATCTATCTATCTATCTATCTATCTATCTATCTATCTGTCTGTGTTTATCTATCTATCTATCGATCTATCTGTGTCTGTGTTTATCTATCTATCTATCTATCTATCTATCTATCTATCTATCTATCTATCTATCTATCTTTCTATCTATCTATCTATCTATCTATCTATCATCTATCCATCTATCCATCTATCTATCTATCTTTGTCTATCTGTCTGTGTTTATCTATCTATCTGTGTCTATCTGTCTGTGTTTATCTATCTATCTATCTATCTGTCTGTCTGATATCCGTCTTCGTCTATCTATCTATCTATCTATCTATCTATCTATCTATCTATCTATCTATCTATCTATCTATCTATCTATCTATCTATCTATCTATCTATCTATCTATCTATCTATCATCTATCCATCTATCCATCTATCCATCTATCTATGTCTATCTGTCTGTGTTTATCTATCTATCTGTGTCTATCTGTCTGTGTTTATCTATCTATCTATCTGTCTGTCTGATATCCGTCTTCATTATCTATCTATCTATCTATCTATCTATCTATCTATCTATCTATCTATCTATCTATCTATCTATCTATCTATCTATCTATCTATCTATCTATCTATCTATCTATCTATCTATCTATCTATCTATCTATCTATCTATCTATCTATCTATCTATCTGTGTCTATCTGTCTGTGTTTATCTATCTATCTATCTATCTATCTATCTATCTATCTATCTATCTATCTATCTATCTATCTATCTATCTATCTATCTATCTATCTATCTATCTATCTATCTATCTATCTGTCTGTCTGTCTGTCTGTCTGTCTGTCTGTCTGTCTGTCTGTCTGTCTGATTACCGTCTTCATTATCTATCTATCTACAGTGAGGAAAATAAGCATTTGAACATCCTGCTATTTTGCAAGTTCTCCCACTTAGAAATCATGAATGGGTCTGAAATTGTCATTGTAGGTGCATGTCCACTGTGAGAGACATAATCTAAAAAAAAAAATCCAGAAATCACAATGTATGATTTTTTAACTATTTATTTGTATGATACAGCTGCAAATAAGTATTTGAACACCTGAGAAAATCAATGTTAATATTTGGTACAGTAGCCTTTGTTTGCAATGACAGAGGTCAAACGTTTCCTGTAGTTTTTCACCAGGTTTGCACACACTAGAGGAGGGATTTTGGCCCACTCCTTCACACAGATCTTCTCTAGATCAGTCAGGTTTCTGGCCTGTCACTGAGAAACACAGAGTTTGAGCTCCCTCCAAAGATTCTCTATTGGGTTTAGGTCTTGAGGCTGGCTAGGCCACGCCAGAACCTTGATATGCTTCTTACAGAGCCACTCCTTGGTTATCCTGGCTGTGTGCTTTGGGTCATTGTCATGTTGGAAGACCCAGCCTCGACCCATCTTCAATGCTCTAACTGAGGGAAGGAGGTTGTTCCCCAAAATTTCGCAGTACATGGCCCCGGTCATGATGATGGTACTCATCATTCTTTTTCCTCCAAACACGTTTAGTGGAATTATGACCAAAAAGTTCTATTTTGGTCTCATCTGACCACATGACTTTCTCCCATGACTCCTCTGGATCATCCAAATGGTCATTGGCAAACTTAAGACAGGCCTGGACATGTGCTGGTTTAAGCAGGGGAATCTTCCGAGCCAAGCATGATTTCAAACCATGACGTTTTAGTGTATTACCAACAGTAACCTTGGAAACTTTGGTCCCAGCTCTTTTCAGGTCATTGACCAGCTCCTCCCATGTAGTTCTGGGCTGATTTCTTACCTTTCTTAGGATCATTGAGACTCCCCGAGGTGAGATCTTGCATGGAGCCCCAGTCCGACCTCAAACAGGTGCATCTAATTTAGGATAATATATGGATTGGAGGTGGACATTTTAAAGGCAGACTAACAGGTCATTGAGGGTCAGAATTCTAGCTTATAGACAGGTGTTCAAATACTTATTTGCAGCTGAATCATACAAATTAATAGTTAAAAAATCATATATTGTGATTTCTGGATTTTTTTTTTTAGATTATGTCTCTCACAGTGGACATGCACCTACGATGACAATTTCAGACCCCTCCATGATTTCCAAGTGGGAGAACTTGCAAAATAGCAGGGTGTTCAAAGACTTATTTTCCTCTATCTATCTATCTATCTATCTATCTATCTATCTATCTATCTATCTATCTATCTATCTATCTATCTATCTATCTATCTATCTATCTATCTATCTATCTATCTATCTATCTATCTATCTATCTATCTATCTGTCTGATTACCGTCTTCATTATCTATCTATCTATCTATCTATCTATCTATCTATCTATCTATCTATCTATCTATCTATCTATCTATCTATCTATCTATCTATCTATCTATCTATCTATCTATCTATCTATCTATCTATCTATCTATCTATCTATCTATCTGTCTGTCTGTCTGTCTGTCTGTCTGTCTGTCTGTCTGTCTGTCTGTCTGTCTGTCTGTCTGTCTGTCTGTCTGTCTGTCTGTCTGTCTGTCTGTCTGTCTGTCTGTCTGTCTGTCTGTCTACCTGTCTGATTACAGTCTTCATTATCTATCTATCTATCTATCTATCTATCTATCTATCTATCTATCTATCTATCTATCTATCTATCTATCTATCTATCTATCTATCTATCTATCTATCTATCTGTCTGTCTGTCTGTCTGTCTGTCTGTCTGTCTGTCTGTCTATCTATCTGTGTGATTGCCGTCTTCATTATCTGTCTGTCTGTCTGTCTGTCTATCTGTCTGTCTGTCTGTCTGTCTGTCTGTCTATCTGTCTGTCTATCTGTCTGTCTGTTTATCTCTCTCTCTCTCTCTCTCTCTCTCTCTATCTATCATTCTATTTATCTATCTATCTGTGTTTATTTATCTATCTGTCTATCTGTCTGTTTATCTATCTGTCTGTCTGTCTGTATGATTATGTCTTTTTTTTGTTGTTGTAGATTTCCATCATGACAGACAGTATTTTGAGCAAAGCCGCCACTATGGAAATACCCATCAACAGCAACGGGGACACCAGGACGGCAGAGGATGACAGTCTTGAGCAGGTGTGTATCCACTCTCCATCCAACCTAATTTCTAGTTTCAGTCCCTGCGGCTCAGTTACATCATGAACTACAGCTTATTGTGATGTGACGTCCTGTTCCTGTGGAAATTGTGTGGCAGGTTCTGAGAGGCCTTGAACAGTTGAACAGGCTTAATCACACATTAATGAGCCATTGTAAATATGACACTTCATTTTAGTTCCGCTTGGATATTTCAGCACCTTTGTCTTAATGTATCTGTTTCACCATCTTTTTGACACTGTCTTCACATTTTATGTTTTTTTCATGTCACAGGGTGCACAGATTGGTGGGAGCTTAGATGAAATTGTAGGCACACTGCCAGTGTCCATGGTGAGGGAGAGTTTGTAGGTGTCCTCGTATGTTGGAGCCCCATTCCCTTTGAATTAGTGTGGTCGATGGTTTGCATAGTTGCACACATAGTATTCATTGCATTATTATGGGGCTTGGGCAAATGTTGGTGCAGGATTTATCACAAATGGGAGCTGTTTACTATTCAGAGAAGTCAAGCAGAGGCATGGAAAGCAATCATGCAAATATTTTAATTTGCATGTGTTTTATAGCGACTTTTGATTTATTTTATTTCTTAATTCTCGGGGATTCTCCTGAACTAAAGATTTCTGGTTAATCATTATATATTTATCAACTAACTTGTTGAATTGCCACATTTTTGAAGGTTTTTATAAAAGTTTTAAGGAGAAGGTAATTCTTCTTTGCTATTGAAAAATTTAGTATTGATATAAAGCCATATTTTAATAGAAATAAACTTGTCTGAATACATTTTGGTTTGAGTATATATATATATTTGTTTTTCCTGTCATCATCCCAGTGTTGTTATTGTTAACTAAAACTATTAAAATCATTTTTGATAATTGAACAAAGCTGAAATAAATTCAATATAAATATTTGATGAAAAAATGTACCCTGAATAAACTTAAAAGTACTGAAATAAAAAAAAACTGAAATAATATACAGTAAAATTAAAAAAAACTAATATAAAGTTGCTAAGCTAATCTAATTGTAATAAATACAATAATAGTATAGTCCATGAATAATACTAAATTATCTATTAAATACTAGTACTGCTCCATCCACTCTTTTGATACCCACTTTCCCCCCCACCTAGTGTGCACAGTTTGTACTAAATGTCTTTTTGTCTCTGTATTGTAGATTGTTATATACTGTCAAATTAAATCCCATCACATCTAGGACTTACAGCAGGTGATGGTGTCTGGACCGAACCTGAATGAAACCAGCATTGTGTCTGGAGGCTATGGAGGGGCAGCAGAGGGCATCATACCCACCAGTTCCATCAAAGGTAAAGAGCACTTGGAATACCTCAAAATGGTGTCCGAATCTGATCTTGATTTTAAGCAGCATCTGAGTCATGTGGATCGTCTTACATCTCTGCTGACGTATATGTTTAGGACCAGCCGTTCGTTTCAACCCGGAGTATTTTGACAGAAGATGTGGCAACACGCCCAAACCAGGTGTCTGTGTATGCATGCTAACTTGACAGAAGATCTTTTTTTAGAATCACTACAGTTTCCGCTCTTCCTCTATGGGATGATTTTAGACTCAAAATGATTAATGCATGCACACACAATTATCCATGAACTTTTCACTATCCACAAACAAATGCCTTTCAACTTGTATGTGCAAAACACAGAATTGCATGAATGTGCTGCAGTTTGTACAAATAGAGACATTTTTTTTAATACAAATGTTTTATTTTGCATTAGTGTATCATAATTTGCACATGCAACAAATAAGATGTGCATTTGTGGATCATGTGACGCGTGTGCATTTATTGACGTCTTTTCTGCATTGATCTCATTTTATTCATTTGGATTTTGAGACTTTCATTTCGCGTTTTCAAGCATTTCGCGTTTTCAAGCATTTCACGTTTTCAAGCATTTCACAAACCACACACAAACAACTACCAGTGAATGCGCCTGGTGCTCATTATTAATGTATGCACAACTACCAAATGTGCATTTCTACATTAAAACTTTACAACTTGTATGTGCAAAGTCCAGATTGACATGAATGTGCAGTATTTTGTACAAACAGAAACATATTTGTGAATACAAAAATTCGATGTTGGTCAGAATTGTGCGTGCACGAGTACGATGTGCATTTGTGGATCCGGTGACGCGCGTGCATTCATTGACTCATTGATTCATTTGTGAGTCGATCCTATTTGATTCATTTGGATTTTGAGACTTTCATTTCGCCAGTTTGGCCTTGCACGATCCACACACAGCTGTCTAAGAAAACCTGCTACCACTAGATGGCAGTATTCTGCGAAACAGACAATGGCATCGGGCGTTCTTCTGCCTATAAAAAGCTTAATATGAAATATAGCGCATAAAGTTTAGCCTACTCAATATCATTGAGTTTTAATATCATCGTCTAACTGCATTAAGCCACATTAAGCATTTTCTTTTATAATAGGCTGATTAGGCTCTATATGAGAAAACGCTTAGTCCCCACATGGAAAAATACTATAGTATATTATAGTAAAATTACTCTAGTAAATACTATAGTGTTTTTGAATCATTCTAAAGTAAATGTACTACAGTAAATTAACGAAGTGTAGTAAATACTATATAATATACTACAATTTACTGTAATATCGTTACCATGGTTCAAAAACATTATAGTAGGCCTTTACTAATTTATTGTAATTTTACTATAATATACTATAGTATTTTTCCATGTGGGGACTAAGCGTTTTCTCCCATAGAGCCTAATCAGCCTATTATAAAAGAAAGCGCTTAAAAATATTGAGATAAATGTTGTATTCATAACTTAATCTGCTTGCCTATACTGTTAAGCGTTTTTCTCGTCTTTATAATGAGGAAACATTAAGTGTTTTATAGGCAGAAGAACGCTTCCGATGCCATTGTCTGTTTCGGCAGAATACTGCCATCTAGTGGTAGCAGGTTTTCTTAGACAGCTGTGTGTGTGGATCGTGCAAGGCCAAACTGGCGAAATGAAAGTCTCAAAATCCAAATGAATCAAATAGGATCGACTCACAAACGAGTCAATGAATGCACACGCGCGTCACCGGTTCCTCAAATGCACATCGTACTCGTGCACGACAAATTCTGACCAACATCGAATTTTTGTATTCACAAATATGTCTCTGTTTGTACAAAATACTGCACATTCATGTTAATCTGGACTTTGCACATACAAGTTGTAAAGTTTTAATGTAGAAATGCACATTTGGTAGTTGTGCATACATTAATAATCAGCACCAGGCGCATTCACTGGTAGTTGTTTGTGTGTGGTTTGTGAAATGCTTGAAAACGTGAAATGCTTGAAAACGCGAAATGAAAGTCTCAAAATCCAAATGAATAAAATGAGATCAATGCAGAAAAGACGTCAATAAATGCACACGCGTCACATGATCCACAAATGCACATCTTATTTGTTGCATGTGCAAATTATGATACACTAATGAAAAATAAAACATTTGTATTAAAAAAATGTCTCTATTTGTACAAACTGCAGCACATTCATGCAATTCTGTGTTTTGCACATACAAGTTGAAAGGCATTTGTTTGTTGATAGTGAAAAGTTCATGGATAATTGTGTGTGCATGCATTAATCATTTTGAGTCTAAAATCATCCCATATTCCTCCCTCTGTGTAAAATGTGTTTGTCAGCATTTTAACAGCAAACATTTGGCTCTTTTCTACAGGGTGCTGAGGACAGTCGCATGGTGGATGCATGTTTGCATATGCAACACAAACCCCTCTTTTGTTTTTAATTGATTATAAACATATGTTTTGTAACAAAAATGTTGTTTGTTAGCTGAATGTGTTCGAACTGTGGAATACACAGTCATTTTTCAATGGTGTTTCTTTATGGTTTACATTTCACTGCCAGTTATATATTCTGTATATAATTGTGTATGTGACAAATAAAACTCTTGAATCTTGAATGCTCCGTAACATGGTTGGCTTTAACACATTAACATGGCACTGAAACACATGCCAGAGTACTAAACCTAACTGACACAGTCTGTGGCGGCCCATAAGGAGTTTTATTTATTTTATTATTTTATTTTGTATTTTATGTTTAGATGAATATCCATTATGATTGGTCAGTTTACTAATCAGAGGACCCTTTGTTATTAAGCATCGTCTGGCATACGTGAAATAATACGAATAGTTTAAACTTAATTAAATTAATTGAAAATTGCCAACAAAACTTAATTTTAATTTTCTATTAATGAAATAAAAAATATATATAATAAAAAAATATATATATATATATATAAATAATACAAACTACCATTCAGAAATTTGGGGTCAGTAAGATTTATTTGAAATAAATTTATATTTTTATTTAGCTAGGATGCATTAAATTGGTCAAAAGTGATAAACATTTATAATGTTACAGAAGATTTCTGTTTTAAATAAATGCTGTTATTTTACTTTATTTATTTTTTATCAAAGAATCCTGAAAATACTGGTTTCCAAAACAACAACAAAAATACTGTTTTCAACATTGATAATAATAATAATTTATGTTTCTTAAGCAGCAAATCATCATATTAGAATGATTTCTGAAGGATCATGTGACACTGAAGACAGGAGTAATGATGCTGAAAACTCAGCTTTGCCTTCACAAGAATAAACTGTAACATTTATTAAAATTAAAACTATAATAATATTTCACAAATACTGTTTTTAAAGTATTTTTGACCAAATCAAGCTAAAAAAATCTTACCAACCCCAAACTTTTAAACGGTAGTGTGTTTGTATATATATGTGTGTATATGTATGTGTGTTAATTTTAATTACTGCAAATGATTAAATAGATTTCTTATGACCGCCACTCTACACAGTCAGTCCTTTAGCAGCAACCTTATTTGTCATTCATTTTCATCCTCTTCTTCCACCTTTTATCACCATACCTGTGTATAAAGATAGCATTTTACTTTCTTTTGGTCACCTTGCTCTTATAAGCCTCTTAAGCTTCAATTTTAAGCTTTTAACTCTTCATTTCTGTGCATAACTCATCATCATCATAATCTTCAATATTTTTGTTTATGTACGTTTGATAATACCATCTATGAAATTATTATGCATTTGATTGTCTACTATTATCTCAACAACAACACAGTTAATGTTACAGTTATTGATACTCATCTCTATTACCCTCAAAACACTATTAATGTTGCAATTTCCATAATAGTCTTTCACTTAAACTACATCTCCATTCCATTCCTCCACCCGTCCACTGTTATTCATTCATTTCAGACATCCGCTCCAAATCCAGGGGTATCACTCCCAGCCATTCAGCCGCGAGTCGGATAGCAAACCAGCCAGGACATTACCCAGGTATCCCAGGGCCTCCTCACCCTTTCCTGACACTGCCAGACACATTTTTTTTCCAGCCCATAATTATCAGTCATTACTCATTTTCTGTCATCACACCTTTTATTCTTGCCCTATTCATTTGTCAGTCTCAGGAATAAATGGTGTTTGGTTATATGTAAAGATGTAAAGTCTCTAGTCTAATAATGGTGCATTGTAGGTAATGTAACATTCTTTCTCTGTGGTCATATTGTAACTACTACATGAGATGTCTGTAAATTCAATACTGTAACCTTATAGACAGGGTTGTGTAATTCAAACGGGTGTTCCTTTTATTCAAGAATGTCCACTTTGAAACAATATTGTATTTTGTGGTATGGCCCCATATTTATAGTATTACCTGCATTTTCTACTCTCAGCTCCCAGCATGCACCACAGCAACAGCAACCCAATGATGTCAGAGGAGGCCACAAGAGGAGTAGCTGTAGAGAAATTTGACAGCGTGAAAAAGTGGAGCATTAACACGTACAAGGTACAAAACCTACCGCATGGAAATAGTATTTTAATATGTTGTTAGGCTCATCTCGTTTAAAGACCCTAATGTTCACCAAGGCTACGTTTTAGGAAAAATACAATAAAAACAGCAGTATTGTGAAACATTGTTGCACTTTAAACAGTTTTTAATATAATTTCTAAATGTAATTTATTCCTGTGATGGCAAAGCTGAGTTTTCAGCATCATTACTCCAGTCTTCAGCGTCACATGATCCTTCATAAATCATTCTGATACGATGATTTGATGCTCATGAAAGATATATTATCATCATCAATGTTGAAAACTGCTGCTTAATTGTTTTTTTTGAGGAAACAGTATGTACACAATATGTAAGATATTTGGATTAAAATATCCAAAAACCACTTAAACAATGTTATATTTTGCTGTACTTACATTATCCCAAGTGTTTCCAAGAATGTTTAAATCCAAAGAAATAAGTAATTTTTCCGTGCGTCGCCTATTAATAACATCATACCAGCGTTACCCTCGATTTCAGCGCTTTATATTTTTATTTTGTAGAAGTTATGGACACAACAAAAACACTTTAATACATTATCTTTTTTATGAGACTGGTGAGCAGCTGTTTGGATGCATTCATTGACAGAAAACAAATCATTGTTAAATAGCTCAACACACTTTTTTATTGTTTAAATCTTGATTTACCGCAAGTACGTGTTTTACATGCCTAATATAGATCTAGCTACCTGCAGTGTGCAACAAGTGTCTCATAGTAGCCGCTGAGCGACACGGCTTTCAGCCCCACCCTGCTTCATACTACAGTAACATTAATACGTTACATTAACTTATCCATGAATATGATTTCCGTCTGATTCTTTTCCACCGGCTGTAGAACTGAAGACAACAACTCCCATGGTTCTGCGAAATCAAGGCGTCATCAAGTTAATTTTTTTACTTTGATAATGTTTTTACTGTCACTTTCTGAACAATTGAATGTGTGCTTGCTAAATAAAATGATTTATGCACATGTATTTAGTATGAAAATTTTAGGTATAGCCATACTAGGATTCATTTGTATCTCTTTCTGCCCTCTCTTCATCAGTGTACCAAACAGATGTTTTCGGAGCGATTCGGCCGTGGCACGAAGACGGTGGACCTGGAGCTTGATGCTCAGATCGATGTACTAAAAGAGACTAAGCTGAAGTACGAATGTATTCTGAGGCTAGCTCGTGAGCTCACTAACCACTTCTACAACATGGTGCAGACTCAGCAGGCTCTTGGGGACACTTTCGCTGATCTTAGCCAGAAATCCCCAGAATTGCAGGTAGTATTTATTTTTGTGTCCCCTGCTCTGCCTGAAGGTGTTGGGCCAATTTATATTTAGTTCTATATTATTACTGAATCTTACCTTACCATAGTGTCCTATTTGCCTTAAAGGGGTACTTCAGCGCTGGGAAGAATGAATCTGTAATTAAACTCAGTCATTAATGTTGTAGAAATGTGAAATTATTTTTGAATTTGGTGCCTTTTAGACTGAGAAAACACAGAAAATGTATTTTTGTCTCATGGGGATGAAATACGACAATTCCCAGAATACACTGCTTCGCTGCCCTACGCTAGGCACGACATGGTTTACTTCCCCACCGCATTCATTTTCATAAAATCAGTTCAGTTAGAGACGCTACAATTAAAAACGGAATGTGTCTGTTCAATAAATTATGAGTGAGTCAATTGAGTGTCACGGCTGTCACGGCAGAAACGCAGCAGGATCGGATTTCATTCATCACATGAGCTGAGGTAAACGCGGGATTCGCGGCTGCATACATTCACAGCACGTGAACAGTCTGCCGCATTTTCAGTTCATGTCTTTGGAAGCTTAACTTTCATAGGAACCTATCATTTGAAAAGTTGAAACACTCACTTTGCTCTCCACCGCTCCGTTTACATGAATCTCCGCAGCTCCCCGAGCCGAGTGCTGTGAGTGTGATGTTGAAAACATTTGGAAACAGCGCCTCCTGCTGGCTGTAGTCTTTAGCCTCTGGCCAAAAACTCCTCAGATGACGCAAAATGACGATATTTGCGTCGTCGTCGTCTCAGGGTCATATGAGGGGGGAAAGTACGATAATTTGAATATACTGCGGGTTTCTACTGATACAAAGCTTAATGCTAATCGCTGAAGTAACCCTTTAACCTAAGTTTAATCCATTGCAGGATGAGTTTGGCTATAATGCAGAGACACAAAGACTGCTATGCAAAAATGGGGAGACGCTCCTGGGTGCCATCAATTTCTTTGTGTCCAGCATTAATACGCTAGTCAACAAAACCATGGAGGACACGCTCATGACCATCAAGATGTATGAGAATGCAAGGTAAGAGAACTTTGATGTTAAAGAGTTACATGTTAAATAAGTGAATGTGTTATTAGCTGCTTATTCTGACTGCCAAAAAGGTCAGCTAATTAAATACATGATATATAGATTGCACAATCAAATTAATCAAATGTATCAAAATTTGCTGAGAAACCCCAATAAATGAAGGTATTGTGGAAGATAGGTATTGAATAGACATTGCAAAAAGGGACATTAGAAGTCAATGTTTTGCTCTATTACCTCATCATTGAAGATAAACATATTACTGGATCCACAGGAATTCATTTTGCAATCGAGTTTGTCAGTCCTCATTCAGATTCTGGCCTTTGCGTCATGTCTTGCTCTTTGCTTGCATCATAAACATCAAATTTTAAGCCAACATGTTAACCTTAAAGGGTTGGTTCACCTTAAACATGAAATTTCTGTCATTATTTCCTCACCCTCATGTTGTTTCAAACCCGTAAGACCTTCGTTCATCTTCGGAACACAAATGAAGATATTTTTGATGAAATCTGAGAGGTTTCTGTACCACAGATAATTGCAACTTTCAAGGTTCAGAAAGGTAGTAAATACATTGTTAAAATAGTCCTAGTGACTACAGTGGTTTAACCTTAATGTTAAGAAGCAATGAGAAACAAAAATCAGTTTTATTTAACAATCTCTTTGATTTCAATCTCAATCTAGTCTCCTATTCTATTCATGTAGTAAACACAGAGCAGCGCTCCTGAGTTCTACGTCAGAACAACAGCTCATTATTGGCCGATGCTGTTCACATGAGCACCACGACACATGCGTTTGATGCTGACGCAGGAGCGGGCCAATACTGAGGTTGAACCACTGTAGTCACTTGGACTATTTTAACAATGTCTTTACTGCCTTTCTGGGCCTTGAAAGTTGCAATGACGTTTCTTTCTATGTGTAGTTCAGAAACCTCTCAGATTTCATAAAAAATTACCTTCATTTGTGTTTTGGATGTTCATGTCTTTCTTTCTTCAGTCGAAAAGAAATTCGTTTTTTTTGAGGAAAACATTCCAGGATTTTTCTCCACATAATGGACTTCAATGGCAACCAACAGGGTTGAAGGTTCAAATCAATGGCTTCGAAGGACTTCAGATGCTCTGCACGATCCCAGCTGAGGAATAGGGTCTTATCTAGAAACCATCAGTTAATAAAAAGAAAAGAAAAGTGTGATGTACATGGAAGTAACGACCCAGTGCCGAAAAACATCTCATGTTCTCCTCAAACTTTAAAATTGTCTGAAATTTGTTGTTTGACCTTTATTTTTGTAAAGGGCGTTTGATTTATTTCTTGCACGTTCATTTTAACACTAGGTCTGTACTTCCACCTACTTCACACGTGACCTTTCTGACGTGATGACGTTATACGTTGTGATAAAGCACAACACAGAAGTCGAGAATTTGTGTTTAAAAAGTATTTACATTTGAATTTTTTTAGAAAATGAACGATGGCTTAGCTAGATAAGACCCTATTCCCGGCTAGGATTGTGCAGCCCTTCAAAGCCCTTTGAAACTGCATTGATTTGGACCTTCAGCCCATTGGTTGCCATTGAAGTCCTTTATGAAGCATGTGTCAGGAATTTTCACTAATCCTTTAAGTGTGTGTTTTTTTTAATTGTGTTTAATTTGCTAAATTAAAGGGATAGTTCACCCAAAAATTGTCATCATTTTCTTACCCTCACTTTCTTCTGTGAAACATATTTTGAGAAATTTCTCAGCGTTTGGTGTTCACACAATGGAAGTCCAAAGAGTTTTTTTTACATACAGGTTTGGAACAACATGATGGTTAGTAAATTATGATAGAAGTTCTTATTGACAGATCTAGTTATGATATGATGGGATTCACAGCCTGTTCTTCTGGAATTTCTTTCTTTTTAGCCTAGGGTTAGTTATGTAGATTGACTGAACCAGTTTATACTAGTGAGTAATAATGTTTTGGTTTTAGACTGGAATTCGATGCCTATAGGGCAGACCTGGAGGAGTTGAGCATGGGTCCGCGGGACGCCGCCGCCATGGTGCGCATTGAGATGGCTCAGCAGCAGTACCAGATCCACAAAGACAAGTATGAACGACTGCGCAGTGATGTCACCATCAAAATCAAGTTCTTGGAGGAGAATAAGGTACCATGATGAAATCCCTGGTGTTCACACGTTTCATACGTCAGAGTTATCCCCCACTTTTGTTTTCAATTGTAATTATTATATGTTGATTTCCAGATAAAGGTGATGCACAAACAGCTCCTACTGTTTCATAATGCTATCTCGGCATATTTCGCTGGAAATCAGCAGCAGCTGGAACAGACTCTCAGACAGTTCAACGTCAAGTTGAAGCCACCGGGTTCTGACAAGCCGTCGTGGCTTGAGGAACAGTGATGAAAAAGAGACACTCAAAACATGGAAACCTGAAAATTAATGGATGGGGATGTAAAGAGATGCATTATATGTGTTTGAATGAATGATTAATACAAGAGAAGTGGATGTTTTTATGTTGCCAAACCCCAGAAAATGCCCGTTTTATTTAAAGCCGGAAAATCTTCAGATAAATAACATTCAATTTAACTAATCGTTGTTACGTTTTACAGCTGCCTTAACTTACTTTGTATCGTATGGGATGTTCAATGTAAAATTACGCAAAAATACTTTCTGTACAAACAATCACATTTTATGAGGCATTCATAGTCATAGGATTACGTCAACGAATGAGATTGAAAAAATGCTCACGGTATTTGTCATAAGAAGGTCAATAATATATTTATATTTATGTAAATTGTGAAGTCCCACATATGAAATTAAAACACATTTGAAGGCAATATAATCTAATGAGTTTGTCCTGTGATGTTTGTCATGTCTTGCATGCGTCTCTTTTGCTTTTACTACCACATAGCAGTTTCAGAGCAATCTTCAAAGTCTTCCAGGCTGACACTATTAGTAGAGTAAAGTTTTCACCGCTTTTACTTGAATGGATTTCCCCCCCTTGGCTCTTAACTCAGATAAGAGAAGTGCTTTGTTTTGCTTTCACTGTGGTAATCAAATTGCATCAGGCATGGTTTCCTGGTAGAAATGTTATGCTTTTGTATTCGTGTGGGATAGAAGAGCTTTGCTGTTTTGCTATGACAAGAATTTTTTACATTTGCAAGTATAGTTTATCTGTGAAGCAACCCATGCTTGGTATTTTATCTCAAAATGCTCACAGCCCAATTTGCAGAGGCTGTGTCAACAGAGGTCTGTGACTAACTGTAGTGACTAACTAGATTGTTAAAATCAATGCAGTTATATATATATATAAAAATAGTCACAGATGTGTGTAGTAACAGCTGGATTGACAGTTTTTTAAACTTGGTTTTAATAAAGTCAAAACTATTTAATATGACCGAATTGCTCTTCTGAAATTATATAATAAATGCCATCATGCCAGTTTAAGCGCTTGCTTTCGTTGATCGTGTGAAATTAACACCCATTTGTTAAATTTACAACAATTCATGAATATTTAATGAGGTAAACAGTGAGGCACTTTACAATTGGTTGTCTTTGGTTTAAAAACGTAAAATTCTAGCAGCTGATTGCTTTATACGGTATACTTTTGGCTATGTAATTCAGGGTAAGTCCATTATATTTTACCCTTAATCCATGGTTAAAAGCGGCACTAAACCCTTTTAAAAAATCATCAAAGTAAAACATCCTTTATTCTGAATTAACCCGTTTAGACCCTGTGGCCATTGGA